>BSBM01000446.1:3247500-3847500 GCA_027924585.1 Larix kaempferi | reverse complement strand
AATAAATGCTCTGTTCAAAGGCGACACAACAGCTGCCAACAAGAAGTAGTAATCATAATCCTGTCCGGATTTTTGGAATATTTGACTTTTTTGGTATTTTTCATATTTGGGGAAAGATTGAAATAGAATAAAATTACTTATAGTACAACAAGTGAGGGAACGAGTGTCCAATAGCGAGAAGAATAGTCCCAAGTAGTGGAACATACCTATGATCAATGCAAGGAAGTGCATGCAGGATGTGGACACTCGGGGGGGGTGTTCCGTCAGGGCCAAAAGGTCATCACATTGTGAAGGAAAAATGGAAGCTCTGCAAGGCTCGATAGGAAAAAGTGCTCAGGCACCAAGCTAATAACTGAGTAAGCAGGATCCAACACAAGGCTCAAGCGGCAAGCAGGATGATGCAATGCAATCACAACATGATATAACTGAGGGGAGTCCTTAAGGGAGATGGGCAGCATAAGACAAAGTAGTATGAGTCTTTATCGCAACGCCATGGCATAACTACAAAGGACTCCCAATCCTAAGGACAAACAACAACATGGGCACCAGAATGCATAAAGGGGTTCTAACTAGGGTACCCATGTTCGAAAAATCTCTACTACCACATAACAACACTTCTATAGCAGTGTGAAGGTTCCATGTCGGTTACGAAGCGGGGTCGCACCTAGGGTTTATGAAAGTGGTCAAAAGGTCAAATGCATAATGCATGTGGAAATGGCATCTAACCTATATGCCAGGTGTGAAATGTACCTGCCATAGGTATGAAATGGTCCAGAACAACTTTCACCGAAGAAATATGATTAAAAATTCTACTCCATGACATGATATTAGTCCATAACGACATCAACCGATAAAAGCTATAGACAAGTGGGTCCTGAAAAATTATAAATAGTAATAAAAATTTACAATTTACAATTCATTTTTACTATTCACCCATTTGGAGCTTTGTGGTTAGTTTTCACCTGAAAGTTCAGTTGTTGATTCTAGGAGCTACAAGAGACCATTCATCGAACCGTCTGGAGCATGTTGGTAGTCTCATCCATACCTTTCATTTCAATGCTTTCATTTTAGTTTTTAGCAATGGGATTTCTAGTTTGGCCAAGCCCTAAATGGCTTCGGCACTACCCGTGGGCTATCACTATGCAGGTTGCGGGTAGGGCATGATAATCGCAGTCAATGCACAGGTTGATCGTGGGTACCCAGCACTGTATACAAAGTAGCCTGCAGGTACAACCGTGAAGATGATTTTGCAAATGAAATTGACTAAAAACCTTGTTTTTCTCACTCCAGGATGGTTCTAGAGTGGAGGGAGAGGTAGCATGACCAAGTAGATGAGGCCATGCGCAATGATGTGCAAGCACAACAGGAATTGCAAGCATGTGGGTTGTATAAATTATGGAGTATAGGGGGTTTGAGGGCCCAAAATGTACTAATCTGCCGCTTGATAGATTACTGGGATTTTGATGCACAGAACTTCAGTCTCAATGGGAAAATCCTCACACTGGAAGTGGAAGACATCTACTTTATTTCTGGTTTGTCCCTTCGAGGTGAGGTGGCCAGTCTTCATTCTCATACCATGGGTGGTGGGATCACTGTCCATGATTACATAGCGTGGTATTGTCCCACAGACACACGAGCGGTGGGAAGTCAAGTGCCCATCAATGCCATAGTAGATTTGAGCATGAAGATCATTGTGGCTACCTTAGTGCGGATCATTGGATCCAAAGCTCTGCACCAGGAATCCAGGCCGGTGATGTTCTATGCATCACAATGCATGCAGGCTATAGTATTCGATTGGTGTACCACACTACTGGTGTCTATGAAGACACAACTGACAAAATGAAAAGAAGGGAAGGCAAAAAACTTCGAGTATGGTAGCATCTTATGCAGCTTCTTCTTTGAGAGAGTTCTGGGGCTTATTTCGAGGGTGGATGTCCCTCCTCATAGTCTTCGCGATCCAACCCTTACCCGGTGGGTTGATATCTTGACACGACAGGGTGGTGGCCATTTGGCATCACCATATACTGAGGATTTCTTCTGCTAGTGGGACCGACAGGCCGTTTCCATAGAGGACTATCCCAATGTAGGGGTAAACTTTCACCAGGATTAGGACATGCCACTCCCACCAGACGCAGCGTTCGAAGACATTGGTGAGTACTCTTTTTAAAAATTTTGTGTTATTAAATTTTTATGGATTTTTTATTATAGATGAAATGCAAAAATCTTTTTGGTGGTAGTATCATATGCTAATGGTTGACTGTTTGCTTGCAGACAAGGGCCTAGTGAGACCCGATGGCTTCCCGAGACATGGCCGTCGGGGTAGGGGTGATGAGGCAGGTGATGCTACAGCAGGGCACACTCTACAAACCTTGCGGTGCAACCTATCACGGATGGTTTCCAGGGTTCCACAGATAGAGGTGGTGCGACTACCTGAGGCCATGCAGGGCCAAGTAGTGGGGGTTCTTGGTGACTGGGTGCGGTTACTGAAATGGGTAGCCAATGAAGTTCACTATTTCTATGAGACACATCCTGTTGGGGCGGCAGCTAGGCCTCCTCAGAGGGAGTAGATATCCCAGGATATCATTTTGTATCGATATGTGTATTTTTGAGTGCTACAAGCTCCAATTTTGTATGACACTACCATTTTTGGATATATTTATATAAAAAAACTCTGGTTCTCGGTTCTACTATATGTGTGTATGTACAAATGTATGAATGTCTCTTTTATTTGTGTGCATCATGATGAATGTGACAAATTCCAATCTAATACATAGTTAGCGTATGCATCAGATATATGATTAAGACTTCTCGGAACATGAATGTATGTAATTGAAATGAAATGTCTCTCCAAGAGTCTTACCCTTAGGAATTTTCGTAGTAATGTATGGTCTCGCACACAGTATTGACCATTCAGCTGAGACACAACTAGTTGTGAATCCATGTGGACTTCTAAAGACTAGAAGCCATGTGAAATAGCATCCCGAAGTAGCTCAATGAAGACACTATACTCAACCACATTGTTAGATGTAGGATTGAGACAAGCACCTCCCGAGGACAAAACTAGGTGGTCAGGTGAGAAAATAACCCAAGCAGCAGAAGCAAGCTACTGCGTATGTCGGCTAGCACCATCTGTGAACCCTAAGAATGTAGGAGATTCTGCTGACATCTGTCAATCAAATGGAATATAATCAACAGACCCAAAAACCAAAAGAAAGCTAAACTATGTACAGAAACAACTATACAATAGTATACAAAAGTATCAGCCTAAACCAGAGGTTCAAGCGTAATACCGCTTGAGATAGAGCCCATTTCTAGGCTCCTTCAAGACAGTCCCCTCATAGTCTTCTAACTCATAAGCTCCTTTTTCCAGGACACGCCTCACGATGTAAGGACCATGCCACATGGGGTTGAACTTGCCTACCCCCAAGGGTTCTTTAGCTTGGTCATATAAGAGGACCAAGTCACCTTCAGCATACTGCCAGCGATAGATAGACCTATCATATTGAACCTTGACACAATGTTTGTTGACATCTATTGCCACAACGGCATCTCGACGTTGCTCGTCAAGCTGCTCAAGGTGGATTAAACGCTGTTCAATACCTGTCGTATCAGGGAGGAGCTCTATGGCCAGTTTAAGCGAAGGGATTTCACATTCAATTGGTAAAAGTGACTCCACATCATGAACTAGATGGAACAATGAGAATCTAGTGGTAGTCTTGACTGCGGTTCGATATGCCCACAAAGCAGGATATAACATGATGTGCCAATTGTTCTTGCTTTGTTGGATGGTACGTTGGAGAATGGTCTTCAAAGACTTATTAACTGCTTCAACTTGACCATTCTCTTGGGGATAGTAGGAAGACGAGTGTTCTTGATGAAACCCAAGCTTGAGAGACAAATCTTCCGTCATCTTGTTCTGAAAGTGACTGCAATGGTCAGTGACAATCTCTTTCGGGATACTGAACCGAGTGATAATCTGATTGAACACGAAATGGGCTGTAGTAGCACCATCGGCTTTTACGGTAGTCATGGCCTTAGTCCATTTGGAAAAATAATCCACTGCCACTATAATATGGTGATGCCCCCCAATCGAAGCTAGTTTTCAATCCATGAAGTCCACCCCCCACTTAGTGAAGGGACCGACGGTGACGACCTGATGAAGGGGAACTGGATGCGAGCGTATGTTCCAAGAAAGCACCTAGCAAGGGTGACATCTCTTCACAGTGTTAACACAATCCTTAAAGATGGAAGGCCAAAAATAAACGGCTCGCATAATAAGTTGCGATGTAGCAAGCTTGGATAAGTGACCGCCATACGCCCCTGCATGGCAATCATTAAGCACCTGCTCCGCTTCTTTGTGAGTTAAGAAACGACGGAGAATAGAATCCTTTCCTCGGCGATACAAAGTGTCACCAATGATAGTATAATATTTAGCATGATGTTTCACACGCCATCGCTCATCTCGTGAATAATGTGAAGGAAACTTCAAAGTTTGGAGATATACAATGCCATCCCCATACCAAGGGTCTTTGGACGAGATAAAAAATAAGTGCTCATCCACAAAGGAATATTCATGAATAACATCCTCATCAAGTCTTGGAAGGTCCAACATAAGCTCAACAAACACCAACGATTTCACCGATTTCGCCAAAGCAAAATCGAGATCGAACTCCTAAAGGATTACTATCCATTTATTATACTTCCCCCCTATAAGCCTCGTCGTGATAGCATGAACTGAAATGGATTGATGTGAGCTACAACTGTGGTTGTTCTAAGAAAAATTTAATGTCATAATCGCTGGACTGCATGGATAGTCGCAAGTGCTAGCTTTTCTACGTGAGTATATCTTAGTTCAGTGTCTACTAGATTTCGACTGAGGTAATAGATAGCATGCTTGATGAGTGTGTCATCAACTTGAACCAAGACCATGCCAATCGTCTCTTGAGATGCAACCACATAAAGGATAAAGTCTCATGCGAAGTATGGTGGACTAAGAATAGGGGTTGATACCAAAGCTTTCTTAAGGGCATCGAAAGACTGCTTGGCTCGCTCATCCCAGATATAAGGTGTGTCTTTCTTCAATAAGCGCGTGAAACCTTTGGTAATATTATCATAATTGACTACAAATTGATGCAGAAAAGTAGCTCTCCCTTGGAGGCTCTGAAGTTGTAACAAATTGCTCAGAGGAGGCAACTGAAGTATTGCCTCAACTTTTAGAGGATCGACACTAATACCCTCTTTTGAAACTATGAATCCTAGAAGGAGACCCGTCCTGATAGCAAAGATGCATTTATTGGGATTCAATCGAATTTTGTAGTGTATACATCGTTCAACAATAATACGGAGGTGCTTGGGATGGTCCGCTCCTTTATGAGAATGGCCAGCAAGGTCATCCAAGAAAACCTCCATAATATTCTTAAGATCATGAAAGGCATAGGTCATGGCTCGCTGAAATGTAGCTCCGACGTTTTTAAGGCCGAAGGGCATTTTTCGATATGCAAATGTTCCCCATGGACAAATGAATGTCGTCTTATGTTGATCCAAGGGTTTGATTTGAATCTGATTATAACCTAAGAAGCCATCCATGAATGAAAAAATATCACTTCCCGCACAGGAATCCAAGATCTGATCAATGAATGGCATGGGGAAGTTGTCTTTCGGATATGCACGGTTCAAATCTCTAAAATCAGTGCATATGCGGATCGTTCCCTGCTTCTTATCCACAGGAACGGGGTTTGACACCCATTCAGTAAGGGTAACGGGGTAGATGAAACTAGCTTTGAGTAGTTTCTCCACCTTTGCCTTGATAGTAGCTGCCTTCCTAGGGTTCACAGCACGTAAGCATTGTCGAACCGGTTTAGCATTAGGATACATTCTAATCTCATTCTCAACAATGCAGGGGTCTATTCCTGGCATCTCCTCATATGACCAGGCGAAAGCTTCCCAGAGTTCTATAAACAAATCAGTGTAAATAGAAATCTCTTCAAGAGTGCAATCGGCATCGATGTAGACATTCTCTACTTTTCTGGGAGTACGAGAGATGTTGATCAACATGGTTGGGGAAATATTTGCCATATTCCCCTCCGCAAAAACATCATGCAACTCCAAAAGAGCCACACGGTGACCAACCATCTTTGCTAGAGTCATCCTAAACTCTTCTTGCTCAGCAAGTCGAGGTTGGAAAGGAAATAAGAGCGATGGTGCATATCTTCCCAAGGCCTCTCACTACCACACATGGCCTCCATAATAGCTTCATCAGATGGCAAAGTATCATCAAGGCAGTCGTGCGAACAAGATGAGTTGGCTTCCCAAACTAGCAGTGTAACGGGATCTTCTTCGACTGTCTGGGAAGAAGAGAGATCCGGTTCTACAGTGGCTTGTTGAATATGCTCGTAAGAAAGCTTAGCTACAGACAATGGCACAGACATCCTGATGTCCATAATGTCTCCAGACGTAGAACTCTTGGATGGTAAAGCCCATGGATTAGTACAATAGGAAGTTCGGAATGGCATATTATGCAAAGGAGGAGATGCATCGTCGGAAATGGTTCTGATAAAGGTCATAGGTGTAGAAGAACTAAAAGTTCCCATCAACGAAGGGTAGATACCAACACCTATGTTCCCAGTTGCCAGTTGAGAATTAGTAACTTGCGGGACTATGGATCCCATGGATGTTGTGGAAGGAGTGTTAACGAAATCTAGCTTATCAATGGTCACAATCTTGCCTTCATGGGGAAAGCAAATAACTCTGAATACAGTGGACGCGACAGCCTTCATAGCGTACATCCAATTCCGACCCAGTAACAGGTTGTATTCGATGGTTGCATCAACCACCTCGACTTCAATAGGCACAAACTTACCTCCCAAGGAGACAACAAGGGAAAGGATAATTCCATGTGGCTTGAAAGACTGACCATCGAATGCAGTGAGCCTGGTTCTAGACGCGAGTAGAGGAGGAGAGCCAAGAGATTTCCAACAAGTTAACGACAAAACTGATGCGGAAGCACCTTCATCAACCATAGTACGTTTGACAAAACTCTGAAGGCACACCACCTGGATTTGAAAAGCCACGTGGTAAGGTAAGCAAGGTTGTACATCAGTAGTATCGAACTTGATAACACTAGGATTTCCCCCATCCTAAACTCCCAACGCACTCAAAAGGGCATGCTTCTGAGAAGGACAGGCCTGCAAAACTTCAAGAGCCGACATGGAACGCGGAGTTTGGCCCAAATATTCTACAATGGAGTAGTTATGGGCGGCTCGAGCATTAGGATTATGCATAGAGCGCTTGAGAACACCTTTCGGTATCTGCGGCATATTAGAGGGATTCTCGATATGCAAGGAATTGTTAGGAGGAGGGGGAGTCTCACTCCCCATATTAGGTTGTGGTGCACCATAATCACGTTGACAAGTAGCAACACAAACCTTAGATTGAACCATGTTCACAAATCCATAACCACTAGTATTGGAAGAAGCCGTTGTCGTTTCATTAGGTCCATAACCAATGGTGGGAGCATGCGAAGCCATGTTTTGATGATGAGGAAGGGGATCCTTGAACACAGCTGGGCTTTGTGCCAAATGCTTCGATGCTTCTTCAATTCGAGGACATAAGTGAGTAAGATGATCTTCCCCACAGAGCTTGCAAGGGAATTTCACCTTACACCTAGGTTTACGATCCTCGCCAGCATTTCCTCCTTCCCGAAGAGGGTTGGCATTCTCCTTATGAGGGGTATTGCGACTGCTATTATTGTTACTCCCATTGTTTCCACCCCTACGGTTGTTTCTCTCCTTTTTCTTACCACTAGGTTGTTGGTTACCTAACGGTTTCGTTGATTGCACATTGTGTACATTAGACGACGGGGTGGAAGTGGACAAGGTGTGAACCTGTCTGGGAGTAGACTGGTTTAGCGACAAATTTTGCATTTGATTAGCTACCAAGTCTATAGGGTGAGTGCTTGCGGATCCCATGATGCCATCCGCATGTGGTCCAGGAACTGACGTGGGCTCATGTCTTTTTCTCGGTGCATCAGGAATAATGTCTTATAAAATGCCACTGAGAGAATAGTAGGTCTAACTGCTGGAATTTCAAGATAGCTTGTTCCTCAGTCACAATTCCAGACATTGAAACATCCTTAGCAATGTATGGGAGTAGAGACTTAAGAAACCATTCCAACAGAAACTCTGGAGGAATGTTGGCTTTCACTAATCTCTTCCATCAGTGCCACTCTTGAACATGGTTAGAAATATGTGTGGCCTTATTCTGACGAAAGGTAGACAACAGTTCAGTACTAGTATCATAACGAACCGGCAACTGGAAATGGTCCAAGAAATCCAAAGCAATCTCGTTGAATCCCTATAGGTGTTCCCAGGAAACTCCACATACCACTTCGTAGCTGCCCCTGTGAGGGTGTGTTGAAATAGTCATAATCTAATGGAATCATGATTCAATGAGTTGGAGGAGCACCAAAGGTGAAACGTTGTAAGATGATCACCCGGATCCTCACCACCTTTCCCCTCAAAATTAGGAATGTTTGAAGGGAGCTTGGTAGGGACCGGGGGCCAACTGGGGTCATGACACACCTGATCATTCGTGAGCTTTGAAAGATCCAGAAGATTCTAGCATGCAAGGAACGGGAGCTGTGGCTGCAAAGCTTGATTATAAGCTCCCATAAAAGGTTGGTTGAATGGAACCGGATTATAAGGTGGAACAAAAGCTTGACCATGACCACTAAATGACTGATAATAAGGACCTGACGGACCATAAGCTTGACCACGGCCATAAGGTTGATAACTTCCCCCAACGTGACCCATATGAGAGTAAGTAGGTATATGTGTGTTTTGGGCACCGTATTGAGGTGGGTTGAACTGGTGGCCAGCACTGACTGTGTTCTAGTAAGGGTTGCCACCATAAGTATGGGGCATATACGTACTATTCGTAGCGGGAACCAAGTTGTAATGACCATAATGGTGAGGTATGTTCCCACCCCCAGCATTAGGATTAGCATGAGTAGTCGTGTGGTGACCATAAGTATGATAAGTGTTCCCAACCCCAACGTTGGTGTTACTAGTAGTAGGAATGGTGGCATTATGATCATGAAGATAAGGTATATTCCCACCTCCTACATTAGCATTTCTAGTAGCGGTGGTGGATGCAAAAGTGTGTGGTATATGTCCACCCCCATGGTTAGGAGGAGCATTAACATCCGCGAAAGTGATCCTAGGTTGACGGGTAGTGATATGTGTGTTAGGTGGTGGATGACGAGTCATGTCTCGAACAGTGTTCTTATTAGGTGGGGCAGTCCTAGGAGGTGGTCTTCTTCCAACATTAGCATTGTTAGGAGGATTATGACTAGTCCCCATACTATGTGTGTGAGTGGACAACGTGGTGCCCCCAGTGAGGGTATTGCCCCCAGTGGGTGCAGTGTTGCTAACACCATGAATAGTGCCAGCATGACTACCAAAAGCAGTGGGAGGATCAACTGTGCTGAAACCGGGCATACTATGTGAGAACAGGTTAACATTGATCGCCGGATCTTCATCTTCAGGTAAGGTAGGCATCCCATAAATATAATTATTCAGATTCGAAGGATAGAACGGATTGTTCTCAAGTGGATTCGGCCAAATAGAACCATGTTGTGTCTCAGGTGGATCACCCCCTAGGCCTCATGAGGTGTGGGGGTGTCTGAAGTATGTTCGACTCCACCCGATGGCATCGTGGGGATTTCCTCCATGTCGGAATGTGAAGCCATCATAATTTTGACTATGTATGTCTCGTAAGAATCCAAAGACTCAGAGGGAGCCCGCCGACGTCCCCGAGCAGCACGGCGTGAAAAATCGGTCGGTTTTAAAATAGCTAACCGATAGGAATAGCGAAGAGTAGGACTCCGCGCCACGATATCTCCAAAGAGAATATCAAATCACAACGTTTCCTATGGCCAACTATCAATAAAAAATAGTAAATCAAAAGCACACACCTAGAGAAACTACAACCAAGAGCAGACAAACAGAGTGGCTAAATGAGCTCCCGACACTAGAGCCGGTATGTCTCACCTAGGAGAGGCTTGAGACTCCCAAACTATAGCCGGAGGTAACATAATTAGTTATAGAGACACCCAAGCTTCACTACGTGCATAGGGTCAAGTCCACTGTACAAAAACAACTGTGCTATCCAATCCCTATCTGACTCAGGACACAAACAACATAACCACTGCAAGTACCCTATGCATTACCTAGGTAAGGCAACTATGGTCACCGTAATATAACCAATGCTTAGGGGGACAGTCACAGGTGGGATTCGTCGTATGGTGTTGGCTCGGTTTTGCAACCAAGCTTAGTGCTATGGGCACCTACTAACTAGTAGTAGCAGTTTCAATAGAAATAAAAACAATAAACTAAATAAACAATACTTTTCATGGATCTAAACAAGAATCTAAGCAAATAATGTAAACATTTCAAAATCAAGAACAAGAAACATAAGAAATAATTTTTTGTATTGAAAAGTGGGGGGCAAGCAAGTGCTTGCGATATTACCTTCAATGGTGAAGGTTGATGTTGAGCAACTCCCAAGATGAGTAGCTCCAAACTCCAATAGGTCTCTTTCTCCAAGGTTGCTTCAATGGCTAAAAGTGCTCAGGGGAGATTTCAGCAGCATAAGGATGAGATAATGGAAGGATGTGAAATGAGGAGCCCCTACCACCTTTTTATAGGTTTTGGTGGTGAGGAATACCATTTGCGGTTTTGTGGAAACCAATGGTATTGACCAACATAGTTTAGGTAATTTTCTCTCCTTTTTCCTTTTTTGAATAAAAATAATATTTTAATTCCCTTTTTAATATTTTTGGGAATTTGGACCCTTTTTGAGGGTTTTTTATGATTTTCTTGGAAAAATAATCTTTTTTAATGGAAAAAGGGGTGTACTAAGGTCTTTTGGTGACCTTTTGTTGGTTTCAGAGGCTCAGATGGTGGAAAAGTGGACAAATGGGTCATGTGAGTAAGGGAATGAGCTAGTGAGCTAGTGAGTAACAGATTGCCCCCTGATGTGTGAGGGCAGGAGCTCATCGTATGGCCGATAGACATCATAGTTCTTTTGTCCTTTTTCTGGGTTTTAGGGGAGAGAAGAGACCGGTTGGAGACTGGAGCCACGACCCTTGGAAGCTGCAAAAACAAAAAATATTACATTGCCTCAATATGAATGAGGTATAATCTCTGATAAAGGACGAGGCGGGCATTCCCATGCTCGTATCAAGACATATACAAAACAATTAGTCCCAAGAAGGGGGATCTAATACGTAAAGAAATATACTGGTACATCATAATGGTCCAGAGGGGACATTATTGTGGGATATACTCATGATCATGACTGATCTCAATAACTGATACACTGGAATAACTGTGGAACTGTTGAAACTAAAGGTGTCCAACATCTGTAGGGACTCAAAGACTATGAGTCATCTCTGAGAAATAATGTAACTGTATACTCAAGGGAGTATAATACTGTCGCCATACGCAACCCGGATATCTATAGAAAAAATGTAACTGGTTGTATCCATAGGTAGACTCTCAAATGTGGAGGAGTCAGGTGGTATCCGGGGTCTTCGACTAATAACTGAACGGACCAATACCCTGTGCGAGTCTCAACGATGCGATCAAGGTGTTGAAGTCGAGCATGTGAGAAACAACCATTCGGAGAGGCACTGAGGATTCCTCTCGAAATGATTCGTAGGCACTCATCATAAATGGTAATGAGTCCAAGACACAGGGACCTCTAGATCTATCCTCTGGAATCAATGTGGTTGTCGTCGACAGAGGGAGACCAGCAACTAACAAGGCAATGATGTTTCCTTGACAGGAGCACGAGGTGTAGAATTGAAGTGATGTAGTACTGCTGGTAGGACTGACATACTTGTGGGGATGGGAAATAACTGGGTCAAAAATGGGTAGACTCAAACTTCCTTTGTTCAGAGCATGATGACGTGGTTGACCTAGCAGCGTAGGGAACTGACTTGTAGGTGTGGGGATCATCTTTTAGGGACTGAAGGGTATGTACTAACTCTGGGTGGGTGAAGCTGATGGTAGCTGTCGAGGGAGTTTCCCGGTGGCATACTGCAGAATGCTCTGAACAAAGGCGACCAGAATGGGGAAGCTGCTATGTGAGTAGACATGGTCTGTCGTGGCGCCAAGAGGCACCATTCTTCCTTCTTCGTAGTTTTAATGAGCTCCAAGAAGGGATAAAAGTGTGCTCTAAAATGGTACGGTCCTGTGGATTTTTTGAGCCCAGGACGGCGCATGCTCATGGTTTCTTTCATGTTTAGAGAGTCTGAAAGCGGTAAGTGAACTCTATTGGTGTTTCTTTTTCGTAAGGTTTAGTCTCCAAGGCCCGAAAAAGCATAAAATGATGCGGATGGAGAACTCTTCTAGCCGATGTGACTAGAGTATACCTTTTTCGTAATTAGTCTACGAGGTCCGGAAAAGGGGTAAACTTATACCAGGTAGACGCCCTTTCAGATACGTTTATCGAGCATGGAAGGAAGCAAGATTGCTCGGCGATCTTTTCATTGTTTTAGGAGTCAGAAAAGAGCTTAACAAAAACTCCCTAAGTGCCTTTTTCGTCAAAGGGTTTGCTCGGCCCGAAAAAGGGATAAAATTATACCGAACAAAAATGGATTGATGAAGGTGAGAAAAGGTCTCAAGCATCGTCATCTGTGCGGAAAACTGGATCCGGTGACATAAGGATTGTCGAAAACGGAGAACGACCGATGTGGCACGCAAACCGAGGTGACGAGGGGGCGTGGAAAAAAATGCCCGGAAAATCTAAAGGTGAGAGCGAGAAATGATCTCTAGCATCATCAAGAGCGGGGAAAACTGAATCCGGCGATATAAGACACATCGAAAACGGAGAACGGCCGATGTGGCACGCAAACCGAGGCGACGGGGGGGCGTGGAAAAAATGCCCAGAAAATCTAAAGGTGAGAATGAGAAATGGTCTCAAGCATCATCACGAGCGTGGAAAACTGAATCCGGCCATATAAGACTCATCGAAAACGGAGAACGGCCAATGTGGCACGCAAACCGAGGCCACGAGAGGCGCTAAAAAATGGTCAAAAAAGGACCCTGTGAAAAATGGGGAACGGAAGGAACCTTTATGAAGTTCTCGCTGTGCTGATTCCAACGGTACCAACGGTTTGAGAAATGGACTTCGTATGACACCGCAATGGTTGTTTGAAATTTGTGGAATTTCTATAAATAGGATGTGGGGCCCAATATGACATGTCATTGTTACGGGCGAGTTTGATAGAGCAGTCAGAGCTATTTCTCAATTTCCGGGAGATTTCACCGTTGGTTTTCGATTTAGCGAGTTGCAGGTAACTCTATTCGCCTTAACCTAGTCAATTATGTCTTTTTTATTTCGCGGTGGGCCCCCGAAGGCCGCGAAATTCCACGTTGACTCTCCAACGTGGAACCGCGCGGGTTTCGGGGCGGAACCCGCGATGAACCGCGCGGGTTTCGGGGCGGAACCCGCGATGAACCGCGCGGGTTTAAGACTCACAGTCGCGATGTTCATCGCGACTGTGAGGTCGGAACCCGCGATGTTCATCGCGTGTTCATGGGTGACAGTCGCGATGTTCATCGCGACTGTCTGGACAAAACTCGCGATGTTCATCGCGGGTTTTTGCATGGATCCCGCGATGGTCATCGCGGCTTTTTGTGGAAAAGCCGCGATGGGCATCGCGGCTTTTTGTGTAAAATCCGCGATGGGATTTTTCTAAAATTTTTATGCTGGGGCTAAAAATTTTCTGTGTTTTCTTGGCAGGATGTTGCGGAGGGCTCAGTCCGTATGGCGGGAGAGAGAGATTGATGCCGAGATTATGTTGAGGATCGAGAATGATGGAGGGGTGCGACAGACCTTAGCCATGAGCGGACTCTTGAAGTTCGCTCAGATACCTCCTATCCGTTCAGTGAAGAGACTCCTGAACCAGCTCGTGCAGTGGTGGGTGCCGGCAGAGGGTGCCTTTATTATTGGTGGTGAGAGGTTGGAGATTACTCTCGCTGATGTATATTTTTTGACCGGTTTGCCTCGCTTGGGTGAGGTGGGTGATATTTCTCCGAGGTTGCCTCCAGGTGTGGATATGGAGGACCTCTTGCAGACCTTCTGTGTGGATGACGCTGTTTTGGTAAACAGCTCTATTAGTCTGAAGTTCCTACGTGAGTGGGATATGCGGGCTGTTGGTGCCTGTGTTCTGAGGGTTTTGGGTGCTGCTGCACCACATCGTATGTCTGGGGGGCAGACAATGATGGTGGACTCCGTTCTATGGGGTACTTACTACGCTTGGGCTCAGATGTTCTTGGCCGGTGTCCGGAGAGATCTGGACAAGGCCGTGAGAGAGGGAGGTGAGTTCTGTTACGCCTCCTTTTTATGCTGTTTTTTCTTTGAGCGGGTGCCGACCTTATGGCCACACGTACCCGTTCGTGCTGGTCTTCCTAGTGAGCCTCGTATGATGAGGTGGGGGCAGATGATGCCCCGTGCTGGCGATGGTATCCGTGGCTTCTTCACAGAGGACTTTTACCAGCAGTGGGAGCAGATGCCACTGGTGATCGAGGATTATCCATACGCCGGCATGGACTACCGGGGAGACCCAGAGATGCCACGTGCCCCAGGACAGGCCTGGAGCTTAGACGGTATGTTTTTGTTTTTATGTTATGTTATATCATATGTATTATGATTGATCATGATGATATCTGTTGCACAGTATCTGATGGTGTTATTTTCTTTGTGCAGATATAGGTCCAGTACCACCACCTGACTATGTGGCTCGGCAGGGGCGGGCGATGGTGGTTGCTCGTCCCCCAGTACCTGTACGTCCTCCTCGTGGTGGAGGGTATGCAGCCCGTGGGCGAGGGGTTGGCCCTCACGACGACGCTATAGATGGTGTCCGGCGGACTCTAGCCCGGATCGTAGATGGGCTCCCCGAGGATGGCTGGAGGGACCTTGATCGGGACATTTTGCAGGGATGTCTAGGTGCGCCGCCTGAGTGGCAGTCACTTCTGTTGAGGGCAGCGGTGTTTGTTGCGAGACACGGGGGTGGTAGAGGGGATGCTCCGGTAGGGCCGGCTCAGGGGAGGATACGTCTGAGGGACGATCCAGCAGGGCCAGCAGAGCGGCGAGTTCGGGGTCGTCCTGACCCGGCTGGGCCGGCGGAGGTGGAGTCGGAGGAGGAGCCGGAGGAGGAGCCTGAGGATCCGCAGGATCCAGATGAGTAGACGTCATTGTTGCCCCCAAATGCTTATGAGCATATGGGGAAGCATTTTTTTTTTTTGTATGACAGATGTATTTTTTGTATATCGAGTGCTGAGGGCACTTATGACATGTAGACTATTTGGTTTGTATATATATGTGGATATATATTTTGGATATATTGTCGTGTATGCACGTGGATGCACATTGTCTTTTTTATATGCCCGTGGAGGCACATGTTATGCACGTGGATGCAGCGTATTTATTGATTTATGTATGCCCGTGGAGGCACTTGTTATGCACATGGATGCATTATTTTGGTTGTTTTTATGCCCGTGGAGGCACATGTTATGCACGTGGATGCAATATTGGTTTTTGTATATGCCCATGGAGGCACATGTTCGCACATGGATGCATTTTTGTTTATGGAGATGACATGATGTGATTGGTGTGCCAGTCGAGTACACTGTTGGCCATATTATCTGCTACACCATTGAGGTGTCTTGGGACATGTGTGAATGTGATGGATTCAAACTGTCTAACCATTTGTTTAGTGCGCAGGAATTTTCTGAATAGACAGGGATCGCGTACCTGGTAATCGTTGTTGAGCTGGGAGACTAGGAGCTGTGAGTCCAAGAAAACATTGAGGTGACGTATGCTCATCTGGAGAGCAGCGGCTAGGAGACCGGTCACGGCATCATATTCAGCTTGATTATTGGTGGCGGCACCTAAACACACTCCATCAATGTGAATTAACTCATGTGAAGGGGAGTATATTACCCAAGCTGCGGAGGCGAGATTGGGAGACCAACGGCTTGCACCATCAGCGAAACCGACATGGCAGAGTGGAAGAGGCTCCATCTGTGGTCATGCAGAGAAAACAAATATTTAGGTTTTTTGAAAATTTTTTGGAAAAAAATGTATGCCTATACTAAAATGGACGATGGTGTCCATGAGATTTTCTATGGGTAAAATCTTTTAAGGTACAACCCGTTGCGTGGGTTGCGTAAGGTGTTGCCTTCTGAATCGGTCAGAATGTATGCCCCCTGCCCGAGGCAGGTGTGTATGATGTAGGGGCCTTGCCACATAGACACGAACTTTCCCTTTCCGGTTTTATCATGAGCTTGATCGTAAGCGAGGACAAGGTCTCCCTCTGAAAAGGTTCTTGGGTGGACGCGTTTGTCGTAACTTAGTTTCGATCGTTGTTTAGCAGCTTCCATGTTTTGAATGGCGGTGCGCCGATCTTCATCGGCCTGTTCTAGGAGCAGTAAACGTTGCTCGATCGGGGAAGTATCCGGTAGGAGTTCAACGGCGATGGTTAGAGCAGGGATCTGGCACTCAATAGGGAGGACAGATTCGACACCGTGAACTAAATGGAAAGGGGTAAAACCGGTGGCGGTTTTGGTTGATGTGCGGTAGGCCCAGAGTGCAGGGAAAAGCATGTGATGCCAATTGGATTTGTGATTGTCTACAGTACGTTGGAGAATGGTCTTCAAGATTTTATTGATCGCTTCGACTTGGCCGTTTCCTTGGGGGTAGTAAGCGGAAGAGAAATGGTGTTCAAACTTCAACATGGTTGATAATTCCTTCCAGACGGCATCTTCGAAGTGAGAGCCGTGGTCAGAAACTAGCTGCTGTGGTATTCCGAAACGAGCGATAACATGGTTGAAGAAAAATCGTGCCGCAGTGTCGGATTTGCAATTATATGTTGGCATGGCTTCTGCCCATTTGGTGAAATAATCTACGGCCACAATGATGTGTTTGTGACCGCCGGCTGACGGGGGATTGCAGTCGAGGAAGTCTATGGCCCATTTGCAGAATGGTCCAACAGTGATGACTGGATGAAGGGGGGCGGGGGGGGGTTCTTGCCTTGGGGGCAAATAGCTGGCAGTTCTGGCAATGCTTGACTGCGGTGATGCAATCAGTAAACAATGATGGCCAAAAATAACCGGCGCGAATGATTTTCTGGGCGGTAGCCATGCCGGAGAAATGGCCTCCACAGACACCGCTATGACAATCATTGAGGACTTGTTCTGCCTCGCTATGGGATAGGCAGCGGCGTAAGATAGTATCAACGCCTCGTCGATAAAGTACATCCCCAATAAGCAGGTATCGGGGGGCGTGGTGTCGTATGCGACGGCGTCCATCACGATTGATGTGTGGTCGGAATTTTTGCGTACGCAGGTAAATCAATATGTCTCCATACCAAGGGTCGTCAGACGAAATGACGAATATCTGCTCGTCAATCAAGTCCGTTTGGATGACGGGTGATGTTGAAGAGGATGGGAGATCTGTAATGAGGTGAGCAAGCGCGAGGGCTTTGGTGCTCTTGGGGGTCTTGAAAGTAAGGTCATATTCTTGGAGGATAATGACCCATTTAGCGACACGACCCTGAAGGAGCCGCCGGGTAAGGAGGTAGACCATGGGGTTGGAGTCGGCGACAACCGTGGTATGACTAAGCAAAATATAGTGTCGCAGTTTTTGCACGGAAAAGACTACAGCTAGTGCTAATCTTTCCTCATAGGGGTAACGTAGAGGTGGGCCAGACAAGGTCTGGCTGACGTAATAAATCACATGCTCTTTATGGGAAGCATCTTCTTGGACCAAAACTCCGGACACGGCATATTCGGATTCCGAGACGTAAAGGGTGAAGTCTTGGGAGAAATCCGGTGGGGATATCAAGGGGGCTTGTGTGAGAGCCTTCTTGAGGGCTTCAAATGCCGTGTCTGCTTGTTCGTCCCAAACAAAGGGTATGTGGGTACGAAGCAAGCGTAAGAACCCGTGGACTTTGGTGGCATAATCAGGGACAAAGCGCCTAAGAAAATTGGACCGCCCTTGCAAGCTCTGAAGCTGTCGAAGCGTGCGAGGAGGGGGGAGTTCTAAGATGGCTTTGACCTTCAGGGGGTCGACAGTGATCCCATCTTGGGAAACAATGAAACCCAACAACCGGCCCGCTGGGACGCAAAAGACACACTTGTGTGGGTTCAAGCGGATTTTATATTTGCGACAACGCAGGAAAACTTGCCGGAGGTCGCTAAGGTGATCTGATCGTTTTCGGGAACGCGCTGTGAGGTCGTCAAGATAGACTCGCAGGATATGGACTAAGTCGTGAAAGCAATAGGTCATGGCTCGCTGGAAAGTGGCACCAGCATTTTTAAGGCCAAATGGCATGACGCGATAGGCAAAGGTGCCCCATGGGGTGGTAAAGGCAGTCTTGTACTGATCCTCCTTGCGGATGTGGATCTGGTTATATACGGAAAAACCGTCCATGAAGGATAGGACCTCATGGCCCGCACACTCATCAATGAGTTGGTCAATGAATGGCGTGGGGAAATTGTCTTTTGGACAAGCGTGGTTTAGATCGCGGAAATCAGTGCATACTCTAAGGGTGCCTTGTTTTTTATTGACAGGAACGGGGTTCGACACCCATGTGGTGTACGGAATAGGGTAGATGAAACCTGCTTTTCGAAGTTTTTCGACTTCAGCCTTAACAGCGGGGAGCTTGGCAGGGTGAATAGGTCGCTGTTTCTGACGAACAGGGGGTACTTCGGGCCATGTATCGATGTGGTGTTCAATAATGGCGGGGTCGAGACCAGGCATCTCGGTATAGGACCAGGCGAAGACATCGCGGAACTCCTGAAAGAGCTTTCTGTACGCCTGAGTTTCTGCTTGAGTGCAAGATGCGCCAAGCGAGATGAGCTCAGGTTTCCCTGGTGTTGTGGAAATGTCTATCTGGATAGTGGGGGAAATGTTGGACATGTTCCCTTCTTCAAAGGCATCTGGTGCTGGGATGGGGTCCTTTAACCAATCGACCTTAGCGGGTATGAAGTCTTTCGACTCGACTGATAGCTGGTCGGATGCGGTGGAGGTAGATGTCTCCGGTAGGAAGTACGAGCGATGATGCATATCATCCCAAGGGTAGTCGGGTGCAGTGAGTGTCTCCAAAATCTGCTCGTCAGTACTGAAGTAATCAGACCATAAATCGAGGGGTTCTGGTTTGAAGGTTGTCGAAATCATATATATCGTATTGACTTCTTCTGACGAGGATGATGGTGGAGGGTGAATCTCCTCGATAAGGGGAGGAGATATCTCTAAGTCGGCATTGTTTAACTCGTACAATGCTGCTCTATAGTCAGGGAGATCAGGGCAATGGTGAGAGTAGTGGCCGTAAACGCTGCATATAGCACAAGGATGGTTCGTGCGCAGTGATTTGTCGCGAGGCTGTAGAGGTGGCTCTAATCTGACTACTGGGATGCCGATGTCATCGTCTAACATATTCATATGCTCTTGGAGTGCCGGTAAATGTGGGCATTGGTGAGTTGGATGGCCAATTTCATCGCATAATGAACATTTGGGGGGAGCTCGAAACACCGATAGGGGTTTGGCTGCCTTAGGAGGTGGTATAGCAGTGTAGGGTTGTGGACCTCTGCCCCCAGTGGGCTTAGCAAGGAGAGGGGGATCCTTTGACGTCGAAGCAATCGTGAGACCCGGAGGAGGTTTCATTGACGACGAAGGAATATTGAGGTTAGGAGGAGGTGTCGTTGCCGACGAAGGGATCGCGACGCCAGGAGGAGGTTGATTTGTGGTAACAATAGGTTGTACCGGTTGGAGGATGACGTCTGGTGTTGGTAGTCGAATGGGAGGCGGAATATACCACACGGGCAATCCCAATGTTAGCCCGGGTAGGCTAAGGGTAGCCATAACCGGGGCGCTTACTACACCCGAAGGAGGAAATAGGAAGGGGATGGTGTGGATGGGTGTGACACCAATGTGACTGGGGATCAATGGTGGTTGACCGCCGGATGTTTGCGTATTCTGCGAAACAGTACAGAGGTTTGCGACTTGGGTCTCCGGTGATGGTGGTGGGATGGCCTGGAATGTAGAGGTCATGGGTGTATCCGAATAAAGTCCGGGTGCCACAGAAGACACAAAAGAGGTAACTGCACTAGAAGCGGGTTGTTCAATCATGGGGAGAACATTCTCTGGTGCTGCAGGGGCGTTGGGATCATAGTAGGTGAGTTGGTCAATTTTGACCACGCGGCCCTCGTGGGGGAACATCATGGTGCGGAAGACGGAGGAGGCGACCGCTTTCATGGCGTACATGTAACTGCGGCCAAGTAAAAGGTTATAGTCAAGCTGGGCGTTAATGACTTCTATGTCGATGAGTACAGTCTTCCCACCTAATTGGACGGGTACCTTGGGTAATAAACCTTGAGGTTGAGCTGACCGGCCGTCGTAGGCCCGCAATGCAGTGGTGGATTGCTGGAGAGCAGGGGATCCCAACTTTTGCCAGACAAAAGTGGACATGACACATGTGGAGGCACCTTCGTCGATGATACATCGATGGATGACAAGATTCCGAATAGAAACGGAAACTTGGACTGCTATGGTAGAAGGCAGTCGTGGTTCAGATTGGTCTAAATCAAAGGTCATCAAGTTCGAATCATTTGGGTCAATCGCCCCAATGGCGGAGAGTAAAGTCTTGCGCTAAGTAGGACAGGTTTTTAAGACTTCTAACGCAGACATGGCTGCGGGAGATTGAGCTAAGTCATCTACAATGTTGTAATTGGACGCAGCCCGTGCATTGGGGTTGTTGTTGATTCGGCGAAGGGGGAAGCGAGGTGCTTTAGAAGCGCCATCAAGTGGAACCTGAGGTATACGCAATGTCTGATCAGTTGGATTAGCATTAGTATCCTTTTCGGCGGGGGGGGCTTCAGAAGTCGGTCCGTATTGATTCCGACGGGTTTGGATATTGACGTCAGCGGTGGACATCATCAATAAGTGGTGGGTTCCTGAATCAGACATGGGTTGGTCCGGAGCCGTATAAGTTATTTGTTGTGGTTGCACGTTGCCCTGTTGGGGGGCTAACGGCTGATTGTTTACCACTCCCTGTGTTGGAAAAGGGTTTTGGAGGACCAAAGGTTGTTGTGGGGGTGGTGGGGGGTTGGGTGGTGGCTGAGAAGCCGCCTGCCCTTGACGATGGGCGTCATTTGTCCATAGTTGTCGGGCTCGCTCCAGATGTGGGCAAGCGTGGGTATAGTGGCCATAGACACCGCAAATGGAACAAGGATGGTTTGTTCGTAAATTAGCATTTTTGGGTTGCTTAGGTGGCCGATCAGGATTCTGATGAGCGGGCGCCGCGTTATTGTTTTGCGGAGGATGGGTAGGTTGTGGAGCTTGGTTACGGTTTTGATTGTTTCCACGGTTTCGTCCTCTTCCTCGGTTTGGTTGCCCACCCTGGTTGCGTTGGTTATTTTGGTATTGGGGCTGCTGTTGTTGTGCGTAGACATGTCCTTGAGCATTGGGGGGATTCTGAGGAGCCGCAGGTGCGGGAGCAGGTTGCGGTGGATAGTATGCAGGTGGAGCTGGAGGTGGTCCAGTTGCCTGTTGGGGTTGTTGGTACCCCTGAGCTAGTGGAGGTGTGAGGTTAGCCGGTGCAACCTGCTGTGGGTAATGCATGGGCTGTTGTGGAAACTGCATGGGGTTCTGTACCGTAGGTTGAGCATAGTATGTAGGAGGTACATATGCTGATGGCGCTTGGCCATAACAATGTTGTGGACAAGAGGGTCCATGAACATGATGGGTCTGGTTTGTTGGAGCATAAGAAGTTGTCGCTCCGGAACTGGATGTAGCCCTAGAAAGGTCTGGGGCGGGCATGGTGCTCACCATACTGAAAGGTTTGGCTTGCGGTGTGATTTGGCCAATAATGCCATCAGCGGCATGTGATGCCCCCGGTGTGTCACCGCGTGCGGAGTCACCTCGTGGTGCGTCAGGTATGATGGTGTATAGGTAACCTGATTGGGCATAGATAAGATCAAACTGTTGGGCCTTAAGGATGGCCTCCTCCTCAGACTGGGGTCTTTCAGATGCTACATCCTTCGCAATGAGAGGAAGGAGGGATTTAAGGAACCAGTCTAGAAAGATTCGGTCGTCTAATTTGATCTTGCATAGGCTTCGGCGCTGCCGCCAATCATGAATATGGTCCGTGATATGCGTGGCCGTGTTTTGTCTGCAAGACAGTAGGATCTCGACGCCCGCATCATAGCGGACTGGTAGCTGAAAGAACTGCAGGAAGGTCGAGGCAAGGGAGGTAAATGTGGAATGCGCCCCATGGGGTTGCTCGATATACCATTTGGCTGCAGAGCCAGTGAAGGTGCGCTGTAATAAACGGAGTCAGACAGAGTCGTCCACTATGGAGTTGGAGGAACACCATAAATGGAAGGACATGATGTGGTTTTGGGGGTCTTCTCCGGCCTTTCCCTCAAACTTAGGGATGTCAGAGGGAAGCTTAGTGGGCATATGGGGCCAAGCAGGATCATGCCTGATGGGGTCATTTGTGAGCCTAGCTAAATCTGGCAGGTTGAGACTTGCCATGTATGGTAGACTAGCGGATGTGGTGACCGGAACCGGGACCTGCCTAGCCATTGTGGTATGGTGTAGGGGTCCAGTAGCGCCTATAGGTATGCTAGGTATGGAGTGTATGTGCCCTCCAAAAGGTGTGGCCTGATATGGGTTAGCGCTCCCAAGTGCAACTTGGGTTACACTTGGGTTAGGAATCGCAGTAGGGATTCCTGGTATAGCACTACCGAGTGCAACATGGGTTACACTTGGGTTAGGAATCGCACTAGGGATTCCTGGGATAGGGTTTGTGGAAACCGAAGGGGGTATGACCCCCATGTTGGGCATGCCCATGACAGGTGGTGGTCCTGTGCTAGGCATTCCTGAATGTGGAGTGTTACCCATATTGGGCATACCCAAGGGGGTGGCTGTTGCCGTTGATGGTACTCCCGCAGAAGGGTCTGCGGATGTCTGACCTATGGTTAATGTATATAGTGGATCAACTGGTGTTCCAGACATAATTGTGGTTGGTGGTAACTCTGTGGGGTTTTCGGATTCTACCTCCAAATCAAAGGTGAAGTGGGGTATGTCAGAATCGGATGACCGTCTAGATGATCGACGATGTGTCGAATCAAGGGATAATGCTCTGCGTCCGTGACGTGGAGAGCCAAGTGGACTAAACTCTGGGAGTTCGCCCTGTAGACGACGAGAACGTCTAGAATTCTCAATGGTGAGAATATGTTTTTTTATTTAAAAGATTGTTTTAGGTATCAGGTGGTGATATATATGTAAAAGACTCAAAACCCTAATGCAACCAAGGGTGCATAAAAAGGGGAGTGAAAAAAGAAGGCTCACAGGCCAAAAAATCAATCCTCAAAAATGCACTTATCCCAGCAGCTGTGCTACAATAAGTGGAGGAATGCAACAACCGGTCAGAATACCAACATGCAAGCGGCTCCTAGAAAAAATAGGTGTAACTAGACTCAATAGGTGGTAAAGATCATGCAAACACCTAATCTAAAAGTATTGTGACTCAAACAGACGATATCCCCTGCAAGGTGATGAAATCCAAGTCAGACAATATGAATGTAGAGACAACGGCTAGATATCTCCCTACCGGGAGGGACACCGGGTAATCAATCCTAAAAAGACAGGCTACTAGGATACTCCGTTCATGACGCGTCGAGAAAAGGTAAATCTGCCGTTTGGTCCTTTGATCGCAATATCCCAATACAGGGATATCCCGAGAACTGCGAATGGTAGCCCTTCGGTTACTGAATGGGTTTCGGTATCCCACTCAGGCTTCCGGAACCATCCTCGCGACTTCAACCCTCCTAAGGGAGAGGCCTTCCCACAAACCGGTTGTGACCGCGCCAAAAAGTACTAAGAGATTTTAGCTCCCTAATTGGACAACTTCTATGTCTCAGATGTATGAACTGAGGGGTGTTATTGGAACACCTATCCCCCCAATACTACCTAGCTACAAGAATTCTTTTAGTGTTCCCCAAGTGGGGTTAAGAATGTGTTCAAATTAGGGTACTTTTTAAGTCTTGTTCAATTAAGTGATCGTGTGAGTGCACGTGAGGTGTTGTAAACTGAACTTGAAAAAATTAAATGCTTTAAGGGAAATTTTCAAAAAATAAAGGACTTTTCGAAAATACAAAGCAAATATTTAAGACTTTTTTCACGAAAAGGAATTAATATGCTTTTTCAAAAAATGACTCAAAAAATAAAGGATTTCTTGGATTTTATGAAAGCAAATAAAGAAATAAATGGATTTCTTTGTTTCAATAAAAATTGCTAAGGGCAATATTCTAAAGAAGTAAACAAGAAAAAATTTTGAATCTAGATAAAGAATGCAAAATGAGTCTTTCTTTCACTTTCTTGAAAATTTTTAACAAGATTTCTAGGTATGCACTTTTTAAATAGTAAAATTTTTTTTTTCAAATCTGTAAACTATGCAGAATTTAGTACTGTAAAAAATGTGCTATGGGCAGAAAGTACAGTAAAAAATATTTTTTCAAAATCGGGATGGCCGAATGAAAAAATTCAGCCGCGCGGGTTTTGGACGAACAGCCGCGATGGGCCGCGCGGGTTTTGGACGCACAGTCGCGATGGACCGCGCGGGTTTTGGACGCACAGTCGCGATGGACCGCGCGGGTTTTGGACGCACAGTCGTGATGAGCCGCGCAGGTTTTGGCCGCGCAGCCGCGATGAGCAGCGCGGAAAAATGCAGAAAAGTCGCGATGGACCGCGCGACTGTCTGTAAAAAATCCGCGATGGACCGCGCGGAAAAACGCAGAAAAGTCGCGATGGGCCGCGCGACTGTCTGGAAAAAAGCCGCGAGGCGGAAGCCGTGCACGGAAACCGAGAAACGAACCCGAAAATTGAAAATTTCGGGCTGTTTAAGGGGCCAAATCTCAGAACAGCAATGGATCTGTTGTCTAAGATGGTAGATCTATGGATCTAAAGACTAAAAACTCATAAAAACTAAGATTTAATGGCAAAGCTAGAGATCTAAAGTTCAAACCAAAGCGGAGTCGCCAAAAACTGTTGGCTCGGTTTTGCAACCAAGCTTAGTGCTATGGGCACCTACTAACTAGTAGTAGCAGTTTCAATAGAAATAAAAACAATAAACTAAATAAACAATACTTTTCATGGATCTAAACAAGAATCTAAGCAAATAATGTAAACATTTCAAAATCAAGAACAAGAAACATAAGAAATAATTTTTTGTATTGAAAAGTGGGGGGCAAGCAAGTGCTTGCGATATTACCTTCAATGGTGAAGGTTGATGTTGAGCAACTCCCAAGATGAGTAGCTCCAAACTCCAATAGGTCTCTTTCTCCAAGGTTGCTTCAATGGCTAAAAGTGCTCAGGGGAGATTTCAGCAGCATAAGGATGAGATAATGGAAGGATGTGAAATGAGGAGCCCCTACCACCTTTTTATAGGTTTTGGTGGTGAGGAATACCATTTGCGGTTTTGTGGAAACCAATGGTATTGACCAACATAGTTTAGGTAATTTTCTCTCCTTTTTTCTTTTTTGAATAAAAATAATATTTTAATTCCCTTTTTAATATTTTTGGGAATTTGGACCCTTTTTTAGGGTTTTTTATGATTTTCTTGGAAAAATAATCTTTTTTAATGGAAAAAGGGGTGTACTAAGGTCTTTTGGTGACCTTTTGTTGGTTTCAGAGGCTCAGATGGTGGAAAAGTGGACAAATGGGTCATGTGAGTAAGGGAATGAGCTAGTGAGCACTTTTTAGGTGTTAACATATGGGAAGGGTAGCTAAGCCCGAAGCATAAGAGGATGAACCTCCGGTATCGCCAAATATGAAAAAATCCTGGAAATATCTCCCATGTTTAGCCGGTATCAGAGGGATATCCCTTCAACCAACCTCCCATGACCTCGTGCTTAACTCTGGTTTGAGTAGAGCTTCCTGAGAACACCGATATATACCATGGATTCCTCCACTCCTTGGTCAGACACTTAATGTTTCGTCTAATAGTCTTGGATTGTTAACTCACAATGATCTATTCCAAGACTCTAAACCTATGCTAGTTGGTGTACCCTATAAATAAAATCGGTCTAATCAATTTTAAGATTAAGTGTTAATTTTAATGGCTGTGGTTACTCAAAGGATATGGTCATGAAACTAGTGATGTGTATGATTCAATAGTATGCAAAATCGTCCAATCCTAGACTCATCTATCCAATAAAACAATGTCACTAACACCGAGGTAACATAATTAGTTATATCTCCAAAGAGAATATCAAATCACAACGTTTCCTATGGCCAACTATCAATAAAAAATAGTAAATCAAAAGCACACACCTAGAGAAACTACAACCAAGAGCAGACAAATAGAGTGGCTAAATGAGCTCCCGACACTAGAGCCAGTATGTCTCACCTAGGAGAGGCTTGAGACTCCCAAACTATAGCCGGAGGTAACATAATTAGTTATAGAGACACCCAAGCTTCACTACGTGCATAGGGTCAAGTCCACTGTACAAACACAACTGTGCTATCCAATCCCTATCTGACTCAGGACACAAACAACATAACCACTGCAAGTACCCTATGCATTACCTAGGTAAGGCAACTATGGTCACCGTAATATAACCAATGCTTAGGGGGACAGTCACAGGTGGGATTCGTCGTATGGGAAGGGTAGCTAAGCCCGAAGCACAAGAGGATGAACCTCCGGTATCGCCAGATATGAAAAAATCCTGGAAATATCTCCCATGTTTAGCCGGTATCAGAGGGATATCCCTTCAACCAACCTCCCATGACCTCGTGCTTAACTTTGGTTTGAGTAGAGCTTCCTGAGAACACCGATATATACCATGGATTCCTCCACTCCTTGGTCAGACACTTGATGTTTCGTCTAATAGTCTTGGATTGTTAACTCACAATGATCTATTCCAAGACTCTAAACCTATGCTAGTTGGTGTACCCTATAAATAAAATCGGTCTAATCAATTTTAAGATTAAGTGTTAATTTTAATGGCTGTGGTTACTCAAAGGATATGGTCATGAAACTAGTGATGTGTATGATTCAATAGTATGCAAAATCGTCCAATCCTAGACTCATCTATCCAATAAAACAATGTCACTAACATGCAAAATCAACCCAACGATTTCGAAATAAAAATGCAATCCTTTTATATTTTCGATGCACAAGCAGAACCTAAATGAAGGCAACAAGCACTCAATGCAAGATGCAGTACACGAAAGTAAAAAACAAATTTGTATTTTCTCTTATAAACAAAAGGAAAATGTAAAACTATATGTATTTTTTTTGTATTTTTCAATATAAAGAAATGAAAAATGCAAGCAAAATCCTACTATTTAGTCACTGAAGTGCCAAGAATATCACTAACACAACCTAGCAGATCCCAAACAGTAAGACTCAGCCAAAGGAATGAGCTCAAAAGGAAAAAACCAACAAGGCTAAATCCAAACATGGGTAAAAAACCAATAAGTCTCAACCAAGAGAAAGGAAGAGTTCTGGTCACAACCAAGGCATGGAACAGTCAAGAAACAAGCCAACAAAGACTCAGGATCATCCAAAGCGAACCTAGCAACAACCAATAGTCATAAAGCAACAAAATCCAGAGTTGTACGCTACTGGCGAAGGAATACCTGCGGGTACCCGCGAGCAATAGAGTAAACAGAGGCGGGTATACGCAGGCAGAGCTAAGCTAGCCCGCGGTGAGGCAAATGGGAAGACAAAGAGTCTAATGGCTTAGAAAAGCAAGTTTTCTATAGTGTATCTTAACGGCCAATCAGTGACATAGAGCTTCGACAAACAACAACTCTAATTAAGGACTAATGCTCAAAAAATCCCCAAACATAGATGTTTTCCCCAATGGAGTCGCCATTTCTGTGTTGGAAAAAACTCACTATGGCTTGGGGTACCACTATAGACAGCTGACTACCAGAAATTAACTCAATTCTTAGAATTATGCTATTATAAATGACAATGCTAAGATAATGGAGAATGTAACCAACCTCGATCCAAACATTTGATGTAGATCCCAATTGGAGCTTTCAATCCATGCACTTGAATCTGCAAATTAGTCTTGACATCCAATATACAACAAGTATATATAATATATAAACAATATTAACATCATCAATAGCAATGGTACATGATATTATAAGTAAATGCAACCCAATGTAGAATAAACAGCATATACAACATTAATGGACGAGAATATGAGTATTTCTATTAATAAACAAGAAGAAGTACAATGTGATATGACCTCTTGCCGGAAACCAATCTAAACCATGATCTGGATCAATCCACTTGTGCCTCCACCACTTCAATCCTCCATAAATGGAAAACTCAAACTATGAAAGGAGTTTGGAAGGTGAACATAAAGGGTTCACAACTACAAGGATCAATGAGTGTAGACTCAAGATAGGGAAAAAAATCCACTAGAGTTCTCTTGCTCTTCTTTCTCCTCTCGTCCATAAGCCATATGTGCTCAATATATAGTCCTCTCAAAGGTAGGTGAAAGGACACATCGAGACATTTCTTGGGTAGATGGAGGGTCAAAGGTCACCCAATAATCACTTTGTGGGAGTAAAAAGTAATAAACTAGTGATTTTTACCATTTTACATGCTACCCACGGGTTATAGTGATGTAACTTGCGAGTACGCTTGCTATAGTGATGCAACAAGTGGGTAAGAGAAAAAATGAGGAAATAGTATGTCTGAAGGATATAAAGTGGATCTGAGTCAGTGAAATGGATCCTACAGGCCAAAGAATGCTGATACTCACAAGGTGGAAAATTACGTTGTAACAATCTCTCAGATGTAGTGCATGTGGATCTCGATATGCTTGGTCGTATGTCTTTGAACCGGATATGTCAAGATATTGATAGAACTTTTATTGTCACAAAATATGGCATTCAAAGTGGTGCTACCAATATGAAACTCTGCTAGAATACCCTACAACCAAACTACCTGAATGCAAGCATTGACTACTCCTCGATACTCTTCCTCTATTGAAGATAAGGAAATGGATTCCTTCCTTTTGATTGACTAGAAAATAGGACCTATTCCAATCATAAAAACATATCTGGAAGTGGAATTCCAATCAATGCTATCACCCACCCAATCTGAATAAGTGAATCCAACCAAATCTAGATCGGAATCCACAGCATAATGTATGCCAAAATGTCTAGTACCCTGCACATAGTGCAAGATTATTTTGGTTTCCTTCCAATGAAGGTTATGGGGATTCTGCATATACCTTGACACAACACTCAAGGCATAATAAATATCAGGCCTATAGTGTGTCAAGTATAGAAGACTACCAATCAACTGTCTATATAGTGTAGAATCCACCAACGGTGTAGAATCACCATCCTCAAGACTGATTCCTGAGAGGAATGGGAATGGTGCCACTTTAAAATATGCCATATTAAATTTGTTTAGTAGGTCTGAAGCATATTTTGACTGAGATATGGTGATCCCATCAAAATTTTGAGTGATTTCTAAGCCAATAAATTGTTTTAGCAAGCCTAAATCACTCATGTCGAATGCTATATGTAGTGTGGTTTTTATAGTGTCGATCGAAGCAAGAGTGCTTCCTGTAATCAAAAGGTCATCAACATAAAGGAAAATGATCAGAAAATTACTTTGATTTTTTTGTAGGTACACATTTGGATCTGATTTGCATCTTGCAAAATTTTGTGACAGAAGGAAGGAATCCATCTTTGCATACCAAGCTCTTGGGGCCTATTTTAAACCATATAATGATTTCTTCAGTATGCACACTAATGTCGGACATGATATGTATCCTTCAGGATGCTTCATGTAAATCTCTTATTTCAGATCTCCATGAATAAATGCACTCTTTACATCCATATGGTGCACTTCCCAATGCTTAGATGCGGAAATTGTCAAAACTAGGCAGATAGAATCCATCTTTGCAATCGATGCAAAGGTTTCAGTGTAGTCCACACCATGAATTTGTGAGAATCCTTTTGCAACCAACTTGGATTTTTATTTGCAGGTTGAGCCATCTTCAACAACCTTTGTGCAGTATACCCATTTGCATTGGACTAATTTCCTCCCAGGTGGAAGAGAAACTAGCTCCCATGTAGCATTTTTCTGAAGAGAATTGTACTCTTCATCCATGGCGGTTTTCCATCTCGGATCTCAGTGGGCATGATAGTATGATTTGGGATATGAACCTATCATCAATAAAAAAATTAGACAGTAAAGGATCAGAATATGAAAGAGCCATACCTTCTCTTTGAAAGTCTGCTCAAGTTCTTCTTGGATCGACGGGATTTCCAATGTTAGAACTAGCAGAATTGAGAGTCTTTGCTACCCACTTTGGAAACTGAGGAGGATCATTTGGATCTGATTCTAAACCTGATATTTCATGTTCATCAATGTCTGATAAAATATCAGAAATATCAGAGCACAAATTTTCATCATCTTCTTCTGAATCTTCTTCTTGTAGAGGGGGCAATTCAATAGTTTCTTCCTCGACTAGTTTTTATCTTGAAGCGGTTCTTCAAATTTGACACTTCGCTCGATGAATATATTTTTGTCTCTGATATACATGATTCTGTATCATTTTGATTCTTCAGCATATCCAATTATTATGCACTCAATACTCTATGGATCTAAAGATCTTCTTTTCTCAGTCGGAATTCTAGTCCATGCAGTGGAGCCAAAAACCTTAAGATTGGACACATCAGGCTTGTGACCAGTGTAGGCTTCGAAGGGAGTAGTACCTTTTACGGATGAGTTTGGAACTCTGTTCTGAATGTATGCAGCAACATTCATGGCCTCATCCCAAATATTTGGAGCCAAACCTTTCGATTCAAACATATAAGTAGCCATCTCTTTCAGTGCTCGGTTTTTCCTCTCTGCTACACCATTCTTTTGAGGTGTGTAGGGGACTGTGTGCTGGATTTGAATTCCATTTTATGCAAAAATTTGCAGTAGCTATGATTTGATATATTATCCACCATTATCAGATCTAAGAGCTTTGATATTGCTCTCAGTAGCAGTCTCAATAGAATCCTTGAAAATCTTGAATTTTTCTAGCACTTTTGACTTGTTTTTGAGAAAGAAGACACATGTGAATCTGGAGAAGTCATCAATAAATGTCATAACATACCTTGATCCATTCATGGAGGTATGTGGCAGTGGACCACTGATATCACTATGAATCATCCCAAAAATACAAGAAGCTCTACTAGCTTTTCCTCGGTCAAACTGGTGCTCGAGGTGCTTCCCAATGATGCAACCCTTGCATATACCTTTCAAGGATTTGATCTTCGGAAGGCCATCAACCATGGATTTATTTTGTAGCAGTTGCAAATATTTTAAATTAAGTGTCCAAACCTCTCATTCCATATCCTACTAACCTCATTTCCATGAGTCAGAAGGGCACTTGGCTTTGAATGTGGTAAAAAGTGAGAAAACTCATATGTTTTTGTAGCATGCTTTACCATTCCTACTGCAATGAGATTTCCGGTGGAAATATCAGAAATTTCAACATTATTCGGGATGAATACAACCTTATTTGGTAAACCAATGTGTGTCATTTAATACATAGAAAGTAGGTTCGTAGCTAGAGAAGGAACATAAAGAACATTTTGAAAACTGCCATGTTCTAAATGAATAGTACCTTTGCCTTTCGAAGAAATTTGTGAGTCATCTCCCATGTGGATGGAGATGGTGCTATCAGAATCCAATGAATAAAAGAATCTTTATTTGCAGCCATGTGATTCGAAGCTCTTGAATCTATAAGAAGAGTTGTGGAATTCGAAACACTAGCTATGAGTGCATGACCTCTTTTTGTATGATCATTGTTGTCCTTCTTCCTTATGCCATCAAGAAGATTAATGTTGTTTTTATCCAAGAGAAGGGCCATCTGATCTATATTTTTCTTCATGCATGATATTTCAGTATGAAAGCCCCTACAACAGTAAGAACACTTTGTCTTCTCTTTTCCCTTTTGTTTGTCTTTTCTTGAACCAAATGGCTCATCTGATTGCTTGGTCTTCTCCTTTTGCTTTGGATGATCAAACTTTTCCTTCTCTTTCTTTTGCTTTCCTTTACCATTCGTATCTTTGGATCCTCTAGCAAAAAGGGATTGATCTTTGGAGTGAATGGACCCCATTTGAACAAGCTTATCATGCTCTTTTTTTAAGGACTCAATGAAGGCATTCAAGGTAGGCATTTTCTAATTCAGAATGTTGAGTTTTCTCGAATTGAAAGTAGAAACAAAAACTGAATAATCTCTTCCAAGATTCATGAGAATAGAAAGAATCAACTGTTTATCTTCCTTATCAACACCACATTGCTTCAATAGTAGTACCAAATGCTTAAACTTAGTGAAAAATCATTTATGGTTTTGAAATTTTCAAGATTTAGGGAAATCAACTCATTCTCTAGTTGATAGGCCCTCATCATCCTACTTACCAAAGAGATTGGGAAGTTGTTCCCACACTTCTTTCAGAGTATTCAATCCACTGATATGGAAAATAAGATCCTTCAAAATATTGAGACAAAGAAAACCATAAGCTTCATCAAGCTTGTTGAAGTATTTGGACTTCTCTACTGCAGAATTTGGCTCTGGTTCTAGGCCCATGGTGACTTTGTGTTCGGGTACACAGGGTACTACCAAAGGACCGAACACCAAGAACAACCACTTCACACAAACAAATCAACACACCGATGTTTTGACGTGGTTTAAACCCTTTTGAGTGAAACACTCCACGGCCCCGGCCAAAGCTTCTACGGGAGAATTTATTATGCAAAGAAAGAAAGTTACAAATGAGCTTCTCATAATCGATCAACTAAAAAATGACCCTCCATGCTCTTTAAATGGAGATCATGGACCAATTGGGTGTTAAGCCACAGATCAAGGTTAGGTATGATCTAAGAGAAGTTGAGCCATTGGATCACTCTATGTCGGGAAAATATCATGACCGTCGGATTAAGTATTTACAAATGCATACTAATGAAACACACTATTCCTAACGGATATATTACACAAGTTGATCTTAACTAACTCCTAAGTGTCTAAATATCCTAACACCCCCCCTTGAGAACAACTTGGGATAGGATTGAAGGATTTACAAAAGTGACACTATTAGGAGAAGGAAGGAGGCATTAGAGCCTATCCCCCCTTGATGACAAGTTCCTGAACTCCTAACATAGATCGAAGTTTAGAAAACTTCACTTTTGTAAGAGACTTGGTGAATATGTCTGCAACTTGATCATCTGTAGGGAAAAAAGAGCACTTCAAGAACACGATCATGAACAAGATTTATGATGAAGTGCATATGTAGCTCAATGTGTTTGTTGCGTTGATGTAGAACTGGATCTTTGGCAAGCTTGATGGCACTTTGATTGTCGCACCAAAGTGGAGTAGGCTATTGCTGCTCGAATCCAAACTCTGAAAGGATCTGTCGAAGCCATAAATATTCCTAACTGGCATTAACTGCGGCTTGATATTATGCTTCTGCTGAAGAAAGAGCAAGAGCTTGTTGTTTCTTACAAGCCCAAGTGATAGGTCCAGATCCCAGACTGAAAACATAACCTGCAGTAGACTTTCGATCATCAGGATCGTCAGCCCAATCTGAATCAGTGAAACCAACCATCAAAGGTTTCCCCCCTGTACTGTAATGAATCCCAAACTGAACTGTACCTCGAATATATCGAAGTATTATTTTAGCTGCTTTCCAGTGACTTTCATGAGGTGTCTGCATATAACAGGAAACACGACCAATGGAAAAGGAAAGGTCAGGACGGGAATGAGTCAAGTATAAGAGACTACCAACAAGCTGACGATACAAGGTGGCATCGACTTTAGGTGAAGTACAAGTGGTAGAAAGTCTGACTCTAGACTAGAAAGGAGAAGGGGCTGGTGTACAATCTTCCATGTGAAAGAGACAAAGAAGGTCACAAGCATACTTAGACTGAGAAAGAAAGATTCCTTCTTTGCTTTGTAGGACTTGGAGACCAAGAAAATAATGCAAATGTCCTAAGTCTAACATTTCAAAATTTTGTTTCAGACTGGATTTCACATGGGTTATAAGCTTAGGGTCACTACCAGTAAGAATAAGGTCATCAACATATAGAACAAGTATGATGAGATGGTTTCCTACTTTCTTGGTATAGACATTGGGGTCAGAATGGCATCTAGAAAAACCAGTGTCAAGGAGAAAGTTATCCATTTTGGCATACCAATCTCTAGGAGCTTGCTTAAGGGCATATAAGGATTTCTTAAGGCGGCAAACAAGGCTAGAGTTATTCTGAACATATCCAGGAGGTTGTTCCATGTAAATTTCCTCCTGTAAATCACCATGTAAGAAGGCATACTTGACATCCATTTGATGGACTTCCCAGTTATGTAAGGTTGCAAGGGAAAGAACAAGGCGGATGGAGTTCATTTTTGCGACGGGAGCGAAGGTTTCATTGTAGTCAATCCCTTCAACTTGGAAAAAACCTTTGGCAACTAACCTTGCCTTAAGTCTTTCAACACTTACATCTGATGCATACTTAGTTCTGTAGACCCATTTACATCTGACAAGTTTTCTTCCTTTTGGAAGAGGTACAAAATCCCAAGTATCGTTCGCCATTAAGGAACGATATTCTTCATCCATGGCTGCATCCCAATTTGGATTCCTTGAAGCTTCTACAAAATTTTATGGATCATAATTCTCGAAAACTTGAGCCAAAAGAGAAGAGGCTCACTGAAACTGAGAACGTGTTCGACGTTGATCTCTAGGATCACTGACAAGATCACCAGCCGCTTCACATGTTGAAAGGACCCATCGAGGAAGCACTTGTGCTGGTGCAACTGGAGGAACATGAGCAGGCGGAGGTGGATTTTCATCCTCACTGTCATCATCAGAAACTGGATTTGGAAACCTGTCAAGGAAGTTGGAAGGAGAAGAAGAAGGCACAAATGCCGAATCAGGCTCGCAGGCCAAAGATGGCACAATTGCCGAGTTAGGCTCGCAGGCCAAGATATTTTCATCAAATTTAACATCTCTTCTAATGATTATATCATGAGAATGTGGTTGAACAAGTCTATAACCTTTTACATCTTCAGAATATCCAACAAATATGCACTTTTCACTTTTAGACTGCAATGCTTTTTGTTTTTCATCCGGAATGTGAGTCCATGCTTCACTACCAAACAAACGGAAGTGACTTACATCAGGTTTAGTTTTAATCCATGATTCTTCCGGTGTTATACCTTGTAATGCTTTAGTGGAGGTGCGATTAACTATGTAATTTAAACAATTAATGGCTTCAGCCCAAAATTAAAGACTTAGTCCCTTAGATTGGATCATACAATTAGCCATTTCTTTTAAAGTGCGGTTCTTCCGCTCAACTACACCATTTTGTTGTGGTGTATATGGAACGGTGTGCTGTTGTTGGATGCCTTGTTCAGTGCAGAAAGTAGTGAAATTTTTGTTAACATATTCTCCTCCATTGTCAAATCTTAACCTAATAATTTGATGACCAGATTGTTTTTCAACAAGGGCCTTGTAGGCCAAGAACATGTTAAACACTTCGCTCTTAAGTTTTAGGAAATAAACCCAAGTGCGTCTAGTGTAATCATCAATGAAAGTTAAGAAATATTTGAAACCAGAAAATGAAGCAGATGGAAGAGGACCACACAAGTCACTATGCTCAAGCTCCAAGGGAACCGAGGCGTGCCAAGAGGCACGTTTGTCAAAACTGTCCCGATGATGTTTTTCGAGTACACAACCGGAACAAACACCATCCCTGCAAGATACCATCAGAAGACCTGTCACCATATTGTCTTTACATAGTTGTTGCAATGAGCAATAATTTAAGTGACCAAATCGCTCATGCCAAAGTTTGCTCAAGTTATCACTATGAGCAACAAAAAATGAAGGGAAAGGTGATGACCCAAAGTTGTTAAACTTATACAACCTGGTAATATCATCAACAATTCTGGTAGCTAGGACTTGTTGAGGATCTTTAAAATCCTCGATTACAACTTGGTGAGGTGTAAAGGTCACAGTTTTACCTTCACCAGAATGAGTGATCTGATAGACTGATAACAAATTGCAGGAAATTCTTGGAACACATAGTACATCACTAAAATGACCATTATCTACTGGTACTATTCCAGCTCTTACAACACTTAGAGATCTATCATCACCAACAAATATTTTTTTGGTGTTACATTCATGCATAGTAGAAAATATGGCTTGATCCTTAGCCATATGATAAGATACTCCAGAATCAATGAGCCATTCATTTGAAGTAGAATAAGAAGATGCATTATAAGAATAACTAGAAGCACAAAGTGCATGTCCATGAGAGGCAGATTCTGAAAGCGAATCTAGGCTGATGTGGTGCTTCTTCATTACTGCTTTCAAGGCTGCCATCTTCTTGAAACACTTAGATTCATCATGATTATCTTCCCCGCAATAGTTGCAATGATGCTCAGTCTTCTTTCCTTTTGGCTTTGATCCTTTGTCATTTTTTAAAGAAGGAGCTGACTGAGAGGGTTTTGGACCCTTCTTTGACTTATTATTGTGAAAATTTTGTTTCTTGGGAGGTTTGGACTTTTCTTTCTGTTGGGACAATAAGGATTTCCCAGATGTATCTACATTGTTGATTATTCCAAGATGAATGAGTTTATGTTGCTCTCTAATCAAGGAATCACAAAAGGATTCAAGACTAGGCTCTTGATAGCTAGCTGCATTCAAGGATTCTTTCATGGAGTAAAATGTAGATACAAAAACAAAATATGAAGGTCCAAGTTTGGAAAGAATATGATAAATGCATTGTTTATCTTCCCTCTTAACCTTACATTCTGCACATAAGAGTTTAAGAGTTTTGTACTTAGATAAATAATTTTGAATGCATGAAAAGTCACTTGGATTTAAATAAATCAACTCATTTTCAAGTTGGTCACCTCAAATTTCATTGTGTTTACCAAACACAGATTCTAACTTGTCCCAAGCAGCATCAGGTTCATCAATTCCAGATTTGTGGAATCGCAAATCAATAGAGATTGAAATCCCAATCAATCCACGAGCTTCATCACATCTATTTTCCCATTTTATTTTCTTATCATCATCAGTAGGTTCTGTTTCTTTCCCTGAGGTAATTCTGAAAAGTCCCCTAGTTCATAGAACATCCTCCATATGATATTTCCATGAGAAATAGTTGGAACCGTTAAGTAGAATATCACAAGGGGTGGCCATATTTGTAAATTAATGGTTGTAAAAGAATAAACCAATGGTTTGGATGTGAAGAGCTCGAAACAATAGGCGGTTTAAAAAAAAACGGCACTGAAAACTGACTCTCTATGATGAAGTTATGCTTGAACAAAGAAACTATTAAAGATGTCCCCAATAGTGACGTGATAGCTAGAGAATGTCCAGCAAAAGAAAGAACCCCCCTCTTCCCAAGATGAACCTTTTGACAATCACTTTACAAGAAAGTTGCTTTAAGTGAACCACTTTTGTAAAATAAGTGATTTCAATTTTACAATGATATTACTTTTAAATAGTGCAACAATAAAAAGGAACTTAAGTGACTCACTTGTATTTTTATTTTTTATTATTTAAGTGAGATGCACTTTTACAATAAAGTAACTTGAAAATAGAAATTGCATGCACTTTTCCATTTAAAAGTAACTTCCTAAGACTTGAACTCAAGACCTAATAAGGAATAAAACAAATTTGAACCAAGTGAGCTAGATTAAAAGGTATGTAAAATATGGGAATGAGGAAGGGGGATTTTTTTTTTTTTTTTTACTCTTCTTGCTCGATTTGTGTGCTTGCCCTTTTTCCTGCAAAACACACCACAAATCGAAACAAAAAAAAAATTTCCACACTTCTGGAGTTAGATCTCATTAGCTTGCCCGAAAATTCTACGTTTTCTCTCTGTTTCTGATTTGTCGAGATCGCGCAAGGTGCACGACAAAGAGCATACGCAGCCGAGAAAAACCCTTTCCCTTTCTGTTTTTGATTTGCCTAGATCGCTCAAGGTGCACGGTAAAGAGCATATGTAGACGAGAAAGCGACAATATGAACCCAAAAAAATCTAACAGTAAAAAATGATAAAATATGATATTTTTTTTATTTTAAAAACAGAAAATAAAAAAATGCGTCACTGTAACATTATACCTTCAGATCTGATGAAATACGTGTTTCTGGAGCAACCAGGAATCGTTTTCGATCAAACGAAAACTATTTCCCAGTGGAAATGATGCTTCGGACGTAATGGAATACCTCCCATAGCCCAAAAATGCATAGAAATACCAGAACCAGAAACCCTTTCGAGTTTCGGCAACAACAGTTCAAGATCTAGATCATAACTAGAAGCGGCTCTTCATAAAAGCTCTAATACCATGTTCAGGTACACAGGGTACTACCAAAGGACCAAACACCAAGAAAAACCACTTCACACAAATAGATCACAGATCAACACACCGATGTTTTGACGTGGTTTAAACCCTCTTGAGGAAAACACTCCACAGCCCCGGCCAAATAGTTTCTACGGGACAATTTATTATGCAAAGAAATAAAGTTACAAATGAGCTTCTCATCATCAATCAACTAGACAATGACCCTCCATGCTCTTTAAATAGAGATCATGGACCAATCGGGTGCTAAGCCACGGATCAAGGTTAGGTATGATCTAAGAGAAGTTGAGCCGTCATATCACTCTATGTTGGGAACATATCGTGACCATCGGATTAAGTATTTACAAATGCATACTAATGCATACTAAAGAAACACACTATCCCTAACGGATATATTACTTAAGTTTATCTTAACTAACTCCTAAGTGTCTAAATATCCTAACACTTTGTAGGATCCCTTTTAGTGCATGAAAATCTCAATGTCATTCTTACAATGACGATAGTTGAAAGGAGTGAGAATATTTTGAGAAGAGGAGTCCATTCTTACAATAACGAATGCAAATGGAGGGAGTGTAAAACCTGCAATCACAAACAAGAAAGAACCATTTAGGTCAAAAACCTGCACTTTTCAAGTTGCATCACACCCGACATAGACTATCAAGAAAGCTTGAAGAGTCAAGATTCATGAAAATCATGAGACTTGAACTCTCCTCCATTATCATATCTAAAAGTATGAATGTTGTAATGTCCCCATTGAAATAATTGCATAGAAGACAATCCCATCAATCCTACTAGTTTCCTAGGTTGGATGGACACATTTGGAATTGCAATAAGGAAGCTAATAAATGATGTTTATACATTAGAAGGGTTCAAGTATTTAATAAATAAGTTTAATAAAGAAATTCAAGAGAAATTCTAGGTGGCAAGTGGTTTTGAAGACATATGGAGGATGTGGGACCCACACTAGCTTGATTTCTCAAGGATACATGGCATCTCTCTCTTGCCAATTCGAATTCATGAGAAGGTGAACATTCTTGGGTGAGTTGGTAAGTCATACACATGGAATTGAGAATATTAGGTAGAATTGGGATGGATTGGTAACCTCCATGGAAGAAGAAGATTCAAAATGGAAGCTTGTGGACACTTGGGCTAGATTCCTTAGCCTCTATGACAACAATGATGGAGCATCTATGACATCTATGACAAATTGCAAGTATTACCTATGACATATGACCATTATGACATGTCATCCCCAAAAATAGGCTCCAAGATGGCGATCATGGGAGTTGGAGAAGCCAAAGAGACCCCCACTCGAATTGGTGGAAGCTGGAAGGCTAGGAAAGGTGAGACACATGGCAAATATTCATCCCTTACCCTAATTTGAATTGGATTGAGTTTATGGATGGATTGATAAACTTATAAGGCTAAGGATGTTTATAAAATATAGGGATAAACCAAGAGAATTGCTTTTTATCATTTGAGAAAAATTGCATTTGTAAAGAGAGAGCTAGTGGATGACTAGTTTCTTGTCTTAGCCAATTTCGAGGGTGAAAGATTCCCATCCAAGTTGGTGTTTGGAGAGGCCACTCAGGTATTTATAGATATTTAATGTAGTTTTATTTTCAGGTATCATCTACAGGGAAGCTCGTGGTTTTTTTTAGTGCAACACCATCTCTCAACCATTTCTAGTTTTGAAGGCATATTCATGCTCCTTGAGGGAGGGTGTTTTTGGTGACCTCTTGTGCTTATTGGGAGAGATTCTCTTGATGTATTTTTGATTGTAATAAGTATTATATACTCTTTTATTCATCTTCAGAAAGTCTCAATTCGAAATACCAAGTGGTTGTATGTAAAAATGAAGATTAATGAGCAAACAATGTCCATTTCCCCACTACATTGATGTATTCCATTATAATGATGATGATTTTGAATAAAGTAATGTTTCTCTGATATATTTGTGATTAATGGACTTCCATTTATTTTTATTACAAGTTTCATATTTAGTATTTGAGCATTTGAATCCATTATACTCAGTTTATTTGCATTTGAAGAAGATTTGGTGCCATTTCCCCAAGGGTCGAATTAGTGGTTTTTGTTGTTGTTTGGGAGGGATTTTGAACAGACTTAATAACTAAATAATGGTGCATTTTGGACCTTAATAACACCCTTGATACATATCCTACCTCTGCTCAGAAATTCGAGTGGGTTGGAAGGCATTTGGGAAGCCATTTTCAGTGCTTACACTAGGGGGATTTGAACCCCAATTTACTAGTAAAATTGCATTCTTGGTCCATAATCTTAAGAGAGTTTGCAGAGGTCTTTTGGTGGACATATATCATCCATGAAAATCATATTCAAGTCCTAACATCAGTCACATACCTTCTCAGAATATTTGGGATCATTTGGGGCAAAATTGGGACCTAGGAATCAAAACTAGTAAAGGGTCGAAATTGGAAAAAAAGTGAAAATTGGGCATTTTATAAAAATTGAAAAAGGGACATTACAAATGTGCTTTCCATTCTGATTTTCAACTAGTGATTTAAACTCTTACCCCACTTGTTAGCCATTCCATACCCATACCCTTGTTGTAAGCTTAATCAACAAGTCCATACCCCTATTGTAAACTTATCAGGGGGATAAGCTATGCCACCTCATAAAAAAACCAAAGTTAATAGAGAACAACCAATGACATGTGCTAACATTGCAGCTTACAGCTGCAAGATTGTCAGTATCTGCGGGACTTGTTGAAAGACAAAGGGCATGATGCATATTATGCATAAAGTATGGTAAGCATACTGTGAGAGTATGAATAAATATCAAGGACTCATGGAGAGATATACTCCAACCATGAGTAAGATAAGTAAATAGGTGAACCTATTGTTTATCAAATTTATGATATCATGTCGCATGTTGTGGTGACTAAAAATAATTTGAGGTTTTTGTAGCTTCAATAAGACCTTGAAATGAGAAAGGTATGGAATTTATCAAAACCTACAATAAGGTTACAAAGAACTATGATTATATAAAGTGTATGTGATACAAAAATATTATGATTATGTTTGAAACTTGAAATCCATGAGGATTTAGCTAATATACCTATTTGGTTGATGTGTGCAAGGAATTGTTTGCACGAAGTAAGGGATTGGTGTTCCAGAACCAAGTTAATCAATGGTGAGAGGATCGCTAAACCAAAAGGATTTCACAAAAATCATTGAAAGAGAATACCTCTATATGGTTGTCAAACTTAATAATTGTTCATGTGAAGTAGGCTCAACTTAAAGCTTGTGTTGGTAAAGCAAGTTGGCCATAATAGTGGCATGAGAGCCACAATGAGAACCAAGAGTTCACTAATGAAATGTTATGATTGTTGCATGCACATGAGATAGTATGACTAGGGAAGTGAAAATATTGAGAGAATCAAGAGAAATTAAAAGATAACTCTACATATAATTTTAACAATCACACTAATAATATAAGCAGGAGGGGTAGGGAGGTGCCCTAAAAATTAAAATAAATCTAACTTAAATAAGACTAAGCAAATAAGAATTAAGAAGAGAAGGCCAAGTCTGGAGCATGGATTTGGGACAAAAATGAACACCTACAGTTGGGTATAGAACATGAGATGTGTTCAGGTAGGAGCACTACCAGTTTAATATATGAGCACTGTAATACCCTGAAGAGTTGTTAAAGGTGGTTCCATGGTAACAGTCTTGAGCACAGACTTGAACTAGAAGAGGAACAACTCCATCTCGGTATGAAATAAAAAACAATAATTTTTTTGGTAGGAGCACTACCAAATGTAATGCAGGAGCACTGCATGGATGTGAGAGGTTGATTCCAAGACTCAGAGGCTTAAAAGTCTCTAGGGCACTCAAAGAAACTCAGGAGCACCGGGTGAGTGTGGGGGTTGTCTTCTATAATCAGAAGAGTTCCTAGACTCAAGCAAGAAGGCTTGCGGGGAAAAAGAAAATACTTCATGGACTCAAGCGAGAAGGCTTGAGGGGAAAAAGAAAAGAGTTCCTAGAATCAAGCGAGAAGGCTTGAGGGGAAAAAGAAAAGAGTTCCTGGACTCAAGCGAGAAGGAATGAGGGGAAAAACAAAAGAGTTCCTGGACTCAAGCGAAAAGGCTTTAGGGGGGAAGAAAAATATAAAAAAAAAAGAATTTTCCTAGACTCAAGTGAGAAGGCTTGAGGGGAAAAAGAAGAAATTTCATGCACTCAAGCGAGAGGGCTTGAGGGGAGAAATAGTTTTTCCTGAAGCACATGAACTACTTTATGATGTGTTGAGATGGAGGACCAAGAAGTGTTCCTACTATGCATATGATATGAATGAGGTATGCGCATATACTTATGCTATGAACATGTTATACTTAAAATTATGCATGTGTTATGTTATGATTGACAATATTGCTTTTGAGGAAAAGAAAGTAGAGAAAGACTAAAGGTACTTGGAAATAAGTGTCATGACAAGAAATTGGGAAAATATTATATGATCATGATCTATATGTATATATTGTATGAATAACACATGAGCAGGGGTAGGAAAACTACAAAGAAGATCTGAGTAAACAGATCAACCTCTAAAAAGGGTTGCCATGAAAATACCGCAACATGATGTTGTAAGGAAAAATGATTACTTATGTTCTAATTGATTTAAAAAAAAACATATGTATGCATATATTTATTATGAGATGCTAGAAAATTACTTGTGTTATTTGTCGAAAGTACAAGTTATGAGCAATAGCAACTTGCGGAGATCATGAAAGTTCAAATTTTATCACAAGGCAAGCAAAAGATTACAAACGAATGACGTGCAAAGGAACACAATAATGGGAGACAAATGGTTGAAAATCATGAACACCGAGGATGGTGTTATTCCTAAGGGGAGGAGGATGTAACATCCCTTTTTCATACCCCTATTATTTTGTAATTTTAAGTGTAAAGTGCACTTGTTTCTGGTGAGGAGATCAAGGCCGAGGCCCCACCAGTAAACATTGTAAGTAATGTGGTTTAATTTTCCTAAATTAAAATTTGGAAGTGCTAGTTTAGGAGACTGAGGTTATGATGCAACCTAGCATGAGGGGATGAATCCACCGGGGTGGATAGAGGTGAAATGGATTGGAAGCCATGGTTGGATGACAGATGTTTCCCCAAGCACTTAGTGAACACTAACGTTCACCTAAGGTTCCTTAAGTTGTTTCGGTTAGTCCTAGAGAGGGTTGCCAAGGTTACCCCTCACCGCCGAAAGGTAGTAAATGCTTCCTAAGACCTAAATCTCAGCACTAAGTTAATCCTTGTTAAAATTTGTTGTGAAAAGCTATGAAACTCCTACGGATGTCCTTGACATCCTAGCCCCGACAGAGGATGTCAATGGTTTTCTTCTTTAGAACCACTACCTAGTATTTAGCGCAAGCTAAACTATTTATCGCCTAATGGACTAAGTGATGGTTACTTAATGTCTTATAAAGATAGAAGAAACAAATCTCTCTCTCTCTCTCTCTCTCTCTCTCTCTCTCTCTCTCTCTATATATATATATATATATATATATATATATATATATATATATGCTATCACTTGGATAGAATATTATTACATATAATGCATTGTAGTGAAAATATTATGTAATTATTTATAAGTGTAATTATGTAGATTTTATGTAATTATTTTATAAGTGTAAGCATTATATATAATGATAAAATATTATTGCTATAACAATGTTTTGAAATTATATGCAATACATTATAATACATTATAATGACATTACAAGAGAAAAACAATTATAGTTTGGTACTCATTATAGTTTGTGGTGAGAGATACTACTTGTTATAAAATAAGAGATAGGCGCTTAAACCCTATCAAAAGGAAAGTATTAAGATGGTATTATAGATCAAGGGGATGCCTTTATATACATTATATATATATATATAAATGCTTGTATAATTACTCTAGCCCTAATATTTTGGGAAAAGGAAATTTTAGCAAAGAGCATTCTCTATAACTATACAAGAGGTGTTAACACCGAAATTGACCCCCAAGCCTGAAAGAGGGTAATTTTGGGTAACCACTAACCAATATTTGGCCTGTGCTACTGACCCAACACAGACAGAGAGGGATCTCTCTAAAATCTCATGAAAAGACTGGAATAATCAATATTGTCAATAATAAAAAAGAAACACCAGCATTCACGGCCAAGATATTCAATTACAATAATTATATAGAAGATCAGTTTTATGTTTGGAAATAAAATGATTCACGCATTGTTTGGTTGAAAACATATGAAATTTAGTTTGGGAAATGGAGTCACATTTAACAAACTATGAAACATCATTCACAAAGATTCTGCAAACGCATTCACAAGGGCAAGGTAGCAAGCAGCTAGTAGTCAAAGAGATTTTAATTTTGTGGAACAGAAGAGAAAAGAAATAGTCCATCAATGTAAGGCATACCAAGATGAATCCTACATCAACTTTAGTAGAATATGTTGGTGCAATACTTGGAAAAAACTAAGCAAAGCATAATTTCTATGAATTCCACTTAATCATTACCATGATCCAAGCATGAAGGAAATTACACAAAATGAGGTTACAAAGAGAGAAAACACAATTTCACATGGGAAGAGAGAAAATACAGAATACCAGACCAATTACACAGGAATCCCTGTCAAACGCAGGCTTCAGCTCTGCAAACTTTATTAAAACAGCTCAAAAAATGTCTTACAGACTAATCCTCAAATTACCAAAAGCTTTCAACATAAGATTTTAAACCCTTATTCATTCTATTACATAGCATATATATATGCCTAGAGCCTTCTTGCTTGACTAACCTCTCACCCTAATGGAAATATTAGAAGGACACCTCATTTCACCCAAAAATTCAAAAATATTACATATGTGTCATGCCCCAAACAGACTGATTAAGACAAGGAAACGGAATATTATAGACAGAGGACTTTCCTAACCCTGGGTTCGCAAGTGACCTTGTGAGTCAAAGAAATCTTCAACTTTCAATGAGTTGTCATCCTATGATGCGTCATCTGGTAGGATAGGTGTCGTTTCTTCAGTGGAGATTACAAAATCGTGAACTATTTCTGCACCCGGTTGGCCGCTTCGCTTGATTTCGAAGGTCTCCTTCTTTCTTCTTAGTCTGGTTCCTTTGGACACTCGTCGTCCATCAGGTTTCTCGTCTTCACTGGAAAAGATGGATTCTATGAAGTCAAATACCATAAGAGAGGAAGTGGTAGGCTTTTCCTCCATCTCAGCCCACACTTGTTCTGGCATGAACACCACTTCGCACTTCCGTCTTTTCTCCATGAGCCAATCATAACAGAGAAAATGGTCGAACCGCCAGGTGCACCATCTTTCCCTTATACCAACTTCAGATAAAAGATGTGGGAACCTTATCCATAACTGCTGCGATGATGACGACAGCTACAAGAGGTCATAATTTCCCTGATAGCTCTATCGGACTCTTCAATCAGGTAACCATGATGCCCAAGGTTTGAGGTGACCTTCAGCATGCTCAGCGACGTCGTCCTAGATAGATGGCATAGCCAATGATGATGCAAAAAGTGCCTCCCATCATACCGATAATCCTTTGGGGTAACATTCAGAGATCCCCTTTGCAGGTCCATCCTTCTGACGTCTCTCGCGTGACAATACTTCATCTCACACTTTCCCGCACGCTTCGAAAGACGTGGGTCACATTACCTTCATCACCTTTCAAGCCAACCTCTAATCCACGCAAGGGACTTTTCCTTTTTACACCTCCTTTACAGACTTTTTCTACCCTCCAAACGTTTGCCAAATTCTCATTCATAAGCATCCAGCACCTTTAGGATGCTTATAACCTTCTGAAAACTTCCACCCTCATCTTAGTAAGGTTGGGGTTGATGTCTTCTTCGCCTACCTGTTCTGACCCTTTCCCTTTATCGGGAAACTAGGCCAGAAGCTATTAGTACCAGGGGAAAATGTTACCTGTGGAAGGATACCTTTGGTCAGAAATTCTCGCATGTCGGGGTTTGATCTTGACCCACCTATGCTTTTGGACAGACCAACCATTACTTTGGACGTTCGACAGGTCGTAGGAATTATCCCTAATGTCTAGGTTGGGCCTGAGGTGGGGAGTTACAAAGGTCCAACAACCTTTGGATGGACTTTGACAAAACAGGGCAACCACTGTCATTCCTGGGGTAGCCTCTAGGCCTACAATGCCGAGGTCTTGAAAGAAGGCTTCTTCGCAGGCCATTCTGGCCTGGACCGAAACTGATACAGGGTCTCCGGGGACCTCCCTGTTAGGGTGCGACCACAAGACTTTCGCGCTTTGACCCAACTGCCTGGTGACTAGCCATCAAACTCCGGCACTGGGGCTAGAACCTTATTCTCTGGAAAAAACCCCTTCTGCTCAGACAAGTTTCAGAAAGGGTAAAAATGTAAAATTTGAAGGATGATTTCATATATATAGTCGCGTCTCCGTAATGCTGGCTCTCTTGGCAGGTTGTCCGCTAACTTCAAGCATTGATATCCTATGTGCTAGTTTTTCCTTCGTCGGATCTATTGCCTCTTTATCTCTTGATTTGACATTCGATTCTTCTTTACCATCGGATCTGGTTTTACTTTCCATCTACGTCGTTCCTTCCTGTCCACATTTTCCCATAAGATGGCCTCGCCTGTAACCAAATGGTCCCTACCACGATCCTCCAATTCTATGCGATGGGTTCCGAGGCTGACATCTGGCAGGCGGGAAAATGTCATCGCATCCATGCCTTTCTTACCCGGTGCGCTACTTCTTTATGCGATCTGCTTCAAGAGCCGTTGATGTATATCCCTTTTGTATTCCGAATCGTGGATCTTTTCACCAGCTCCTGCCATCGCATGCACCTAATCCTATGTATCACACTTTGGTCTTTCTTCCTGCGACAATGTCTGCTGCTGACATCTGTCTGGCAGAGAAGGCTCATCGCATCCACCCTTTTCTTATCCCCATCACAGCTTGGCTATGCGGTATTCCACATAGGGTCGTGGATATGATCCCCGTGCCCAATCTACGGCGTAAATTGGTGTGATGCTTAATTTCTCATTACTTGACCGGCGGACTATAGGTTAGAAAGTGTGTCTTTCACCTATTAGTACCTATTCTTCAACGTTTTCTCATCCTTTGCACATTTGGTTCTCCTTAGACCCCTTAGTCTTTCCCATTAGCCTCTAGCACTGGAGCATGGAGGATATCTCAGTTTCACTACTAGGTACACATTGACCCTCTGTTCCCTCCATTCAACTGCATTTGTAGGAAAATATATGGGTGTTAACAAATGGCGCCAAAGGGGATGCTATCCTCCCTACGAGGTAGCGAAGAACTCCATAGTTTAAGTGCCTGATCCATTGGGTCAATTTTCCAAACCCTGACTATTATAATCAACATCCTGTAGCTGACCTTTCATCCCAACGCTGCAACCGAACAGCCGGAGCCAAACACCTAAAAATACTAATTGAAATAAATGCAACTGCTTGACCTGCAAGCTTATTTATATACAAGTGTTCCTACCCTACTTGTTTGGCACAAAGGGAAACTCAAGTAATTTCACACCTCCAATGAAGCCAATCAAGAAAATGACTCATTGACTGAATTCTCCATTCCAGTCCTCTTGCCGCGGGGAAAAACCCAATAATTGAGAGCTTCATTTGAAGATATCCTTTAATCTTAGTCTCCTAGAACAATATAAACCCTGCCATTTCTGACCTTTCCAAGAAATTAGCAAAAGGGTCTATCAGGACATGAAGAACTCTTATTTCTCTAAGACCAGCCATGAGGGCTCCTAGGATAGGTTCTTCTCGACTTTTCTCCTATTCTTCTGGATCATATGACAACCGGTACTATTGAAAAAAATTCTCATCCCACTTCGGAGGAGGGATACGAAGGTTGTCACCAATTTCATCTGAAATCTCAGCGCTTAGGGCTTGATTTTCACCGTCGGATGCAGCAGAAATAGCTTCAACCCCTTCTTCCACCCCAAGTGAAAACGACTCCCTTTGATGAGCTTCTACTTCTTGGGGTGGATTACACGCTTGTTCTTTCTCTTTATCATCAATCTCGAAAACACTTATGAAGTTTTCTGAGCAATCCCCTTCATATTTGTCATATTTAGGTGGACCGAATTCCTCTTCAAAAACATTATCGACAGGAATTTTAGCAAGTGTATCGCAATTTACATAAAATCTATCATGATTATCTTCTTCTGGTACTTCCCCGGTTCGGTCATCTCCCTGTGCATCCAGGGAAAAACAGGGACACAACGCAACTTCCCCTTGCTTGTGCCCTTCTTCAAACCGGGTTTCTTCTTCAATCCTTGCAACCCTACGTTCGTTTGATAATTTTCTAGACATCCTAATATTGTCTTCGACCTCCAAAGCATCAATGAGCATACGCTGCAAATTTGGAGACCTTCTTTCCAACAGGAGCAAGGATAGCTCAGGGGGGAAAGTAGATGCATAGTGCAACTTAGCAACATTCTCTAGGGGATGAATTTCCCTTAGCATATCATAATAGAACTTTGAAAACCTTCTATTAAAGCTAGATATGGCCTCTCCCTCTAGTCTTCCCATGGAGTAAAATTATGAAAGAATCAGGTCCCATGACTGTGCTTTTCCCCAAGATTCTAAGAAGACATCAGAAAACCCTTGCCAATTATCTATAGATCCCAGTTGCAGATGGCTAAACCATTTCTTCACATCTCGTTGGAAATACTGGGTGAAAGCCCTCATACAAATGTCATCATGATCCACCTCAAAAAGATCCAAAAAGTATTCGAAGTTGTGGAGATGCTTTTCAGTGGTGAGGCTTTCGGATTCTCCATCAAATCTTGGAAGGTATTTATGGTATTTGGGAGGGTAGTCATGTAGAATAGGTGGCAGTTTTAAAGGGCCATATCTTAGTTGAGATCTATAAGGCAAAGGGATATGTACAGGGGGATTATCTTTAGCTTCATCCTCCTAGGATTCGCAAAGCTTAGCATGAACCCTATAAGACTCGGAAGAAGGGATGGGATCAGCTCTATGGGTTAAAGGAGGATATATATTTGTAAGGTCCAGAGAGGGATATACAAAGGAAGGTCTATCATGACCCAGAGCTCTTCGGTGGGACACAATTTTCTTGATATATAGACATAAAGGTAAAAGGAGATTGATATAGAAGAACAAGATTTCTTTGAAGAGATTAGTGTTCTGATACCTGAATCTTGATTCTTCCATGTTTAAGGAAAATGTGTTTGTTCTCCAGTGGAGTCGTCATGAGAATCTTTCAATATCTCAATTCTGATACAAGATCACAGATCTCCCCAGTGGGGTCACCTTCATACTAAAATTTCTCTTGAGTGGAATTGCAAGGTGTTAACACCCAAAAAGTGATCACTAGCTCATTCCCTTATTCACATGACCCATTTGTCCACTTTTCCACCATATGAGCCTCTGAAGCCAACAAAAGGTCACCAAAAGACCTTGGTACACCCCTTTTTCCCACTCAAAAAGATTATTTTTCCTAAAAAGCATAAAAAACCCTCAAAAAGGGTCCAAAATTCCCAAAATATTAAAAAGGGAATAAAACTATTAATTTTATTCAAAAAAGGAAAAAGGAGGGAAAAGTACCTAAACCATGTTGGTCAATACCATTTGGTTTCCACAAAACCACAAATGGTATTCCCCACCACCAAAACCTATAAAAAGGTGGTAGGGGCTCCTCATTTCACATCCATCCACATTCCTATCCTCATGCTGCCAAAATCTCCCTTGAGTTTTGGCCATTGTAGCAACCTTGGAGAAAGGACCCATTGGAGATTGGAGCTGCTCACCATTGGAGCCATTCAAACAACCTTCATCACTTGGAGGTATTGTTCTTGCAAGCATTTGCTTGCCCCATTGTCAATACAAAAATTATTTTTTATCTTTCTTGTTCTTGTTCTTTTAATTCAAAATGCACATGCTAGTTTAGTTTAGTTTAGATTTAGTTTATTGTTATTTATTTCTATTGAAACTGTTGCTACTAGTTAGCAGGTGCCCATAGCACTAAGCTTGGTTGCAAAACCAAGCCAACAGTTTTTTGGCGACTCTGCTGTTTTTTGAATCTTTAGATCTCACTTTTGCTTTAAATCTTACTTTTTGATAGTATTTGTTAGTTTAATTCATAGATCTACCACCCTAGACAGCAGATCCATTGTTGTTCTAGATCTTGGCCCATTTTTTAGCCATTAACAACCCAAAATTCTCAATTTTCGGCATCGTTTTTCGGCATCCGTGTACGGCTTTCACCTCGCAGCTTTTTTCCCAACAGTCGCGCGGCTCATCGCGACTGCGCGGCTTTTTTCCGCATGGCTCATCGCCACTGCGTGACCATTTAGCGCGTTGCACATCGTGGCTTCGCGGACCTTTTCCGCACTGCACATCGCTACTGTGTGACGAAATCCCGCGCTGCACATCGCGGCTTCGCGGTCAAAACCCGCGCTGCACATCGCGGCTTCGCGGACCTTTTCCGCACTGCACATCGCGACTATGTGACGAAATCCCGCGTTGCACATCGTGGCTTTGCGGTCAAAAACCGCGCTGCACATCGCGGCTTCGCGGTCAAAACCCGCGCTGCCCATCGCGACTATACGATAAAAACCCGCACGGTCCATCTCGGCTTTTCTGTCAGAACCCGCGATGCTAATTTTTTCATTCGGCCGAATCGTTTAAAAAATTAATTTCTTACTGTATTTTTTGCCCACATAGCACATTTTCGAGTATTAGAAATTCTGCATATTTTACAGCCATAGAAAATTTTTACTATTTAGAATGCCCATGTGAAAAAGTCTTTTTAAATATTTTCAGAAATTGAAAGAAGGACTTGATTGCATTTTATCTAGATTAAAATTTTTACTGTTTACTTCTTTGATATTTTTGCCCATAGCAGAATTTTAAAAGAAATCCATTTATTTCGCAAAGAATTTTTATTATTTGCTTTCCTATTTGAAAGATCCTTTGTTTTTTTAATAGTCTTTGTAAAGCATTTAATTTCCATTTATTGAAAAAGTCATAATATTTGCTTTTTATTTCAAAAGATCCTTTGTTTTTTGAATACTTAGCATTTACTTTTTCAGTTTCAGTTTAAAATATCACACATGCACCCACTCAAACACTAATTTTAAACTGAGCCTTAAAACTTACCCTAAATTCAACCCACTTTTAACCCCACTTGGGGAACACTAAAAGAACTTTGTAGCTAGGTAGTATTGAGGGGATAGGTGTTCCAATAACACCCCTCAGTTATTACATCTGAGACATAGTTGTTGTCCTTTAGGGAGCTAAAATCTCTTAGTATTTATTGGCACGGTCACAACCGGTTTATGGGAAGGCCTCTCCCCTAGGAGGGTTGAAGTCGCGAGGATGGTTCCGGAAGCCTGAGTGGAATACCGAAATCCATTCAGTAACCGAAGGGCTACCATTCGCAGTTCTCGGGATATCCCTGTATAGGGGTATTGCGATCAAGGACCAAATGACAGATTTACCTTTTCTCGACGTGTCATGAACGGAGTATCCTAGTAGCCATTCTTTAGGATTGATTACCCGGTGTCTCTCCCGGTAGGGGGATATCTAGCCGTGGACTCAACACTCAATATTGTCTGACTTGGATTTCATCACCTTGCAGAGAATATAGTTTGTTGATTCACAATACTTTTAGTTAGGTGTTTGTATGATTCAACCCACCTTTTGTATAGTTACACCTATTTTTTCTAGAAGCTGTTTGCATGTTGGTACTCTGACCATTTTTTACATCCCTCCACTTATTGTAGCACAGCTGCTAGAATAAGTGCCTTTTTTGAGGTTGATTTTTTGGCCTGAGATCCTTCATTTTCACTCCCCTTCTTGCACCCTTGGTTGCATTAGGGTTTTGAGTTTTTTATACATTACCATTTTACACATACAGATTTTTTCACAAAAACTTATTTTCTCACCATTGAGAATTTTAGATGCTCTCGTCGTCTACAGGGCGAACTCCCAGAGTTCAGTCTACTTGGCTCGCCATGTCACCGATGCCGAGCCTTATCCCTTGACTCGACACATCGTCGATCAACCATACGGTCATCCGATTCTGACACGCCTCACTTCACTTCTGATTCTGAGGCAGAATCTGAAAACCCCACTGCGTTATTCCCAACCAACCTTATGGCTGGAACACCTTTTGACCCACTTTTTACCAGCACCATAGGAGAGACGTCTACAGACCCTTCTACTGCGGTGCCATCCATGGCAGCAACCACCCCCTTGGGTATGCCTAATATGGGAAACACTCCACCCTTAGGAATGCCCAACATAGGGCCACCTCCTGTTATAGGAATCCCCAACACAGGGCCACCACCTGTTATGGGTATGCCCAACATAGGGGTCACACCCCCTCTGATTCCCACAACCTAGATTCCAGGAATCACCACTATTATTCCTAACCCAAGCGTAACCCATGTTGCGCTTGGAAGCACTGGCCCACACCAGACCACACCTATTGGAGGACATATACCTTCAATCCCTAGCATACCTTTAGGTGTTACTAGACCCCTACATCATACCACCATGACTAGGAATGTCCCAGTCCCAGTCACCACATCGGCTAGCTTACCGTACATGGCAAGTATGAACTTGACAGACTTAGCCAGGCTCACCAATGATCCTATCAGACACGATCCTGCATGGACTCACATGCCCACCAAACTCCCCTCCGACATCCCTAAGTTTGAGGGCAAGGCAGGTGAGGACCCCCAGAACCATATCATGTCCTTCCATCTATGGTGTTCCTCCAACTCCATAGTAGATGACTCTGTCCGCCTCCGTCTGTTACAGCGCACCTTCACTGGCTCTGCAACCAAGTGGTATATCGAGCATCCCCATGGGATGCATGCCACCTTTACCTCCCTTGCCTCAACCTTCCTGCAGTTCTTCCAGTTACCCGTCTGCTATGATGCGGGCGTCGAGATCCTACTGTCTTGCAGACAGAACACGGCCACCCACATCACTGACCACATTCATGAGTGGCGTCGACGCCGAATCCTCTGCAAAATCAAGTTAGACGACTGTATCTTCCTAGATTGGTTTCTAAAATCCCTTCTCCCTCTCATTGCGAAGGATGTGGCATCCGAAAGACCCCAGTCTGAAGAAGAGGCCATCCTCAAAGCCCAACAGTTTGATCTCATTTACGCCCAGTCGGGTTATTTGTATACCATTATACCGGACGCCCCTCGGGGTGAGTCATCCCAACATGATGCGCCGGGGGCATCCCATGCTGCTGATGGCATCATTGGTCGTATGGCCTCGCATCCCCAACCCTTTTCCATTACACATCCTAGCCATGGTCCCAACCTTTCGTGGGCTACATCTCAGTCTGGAGCAACCAGTTCATATGCTCCCATGGCACATCACCACCATACCCATGGACCTTCATGTCCACCTCAGTGTTTTGGTCATGCACCACCTGCATACGCCCCCCCAGCTGCATCTCAACCAGTATACTACCCACAACAAGCTGTGGCAGCTAACCCAACACCTCCAATAGCTCAGGCTTACCAACAACCCCAGCAGGCAACTGGACCACCTCTAGCCCCACAGGCTTATTATCCACCACAACCTGCTCCCGCACTTGCGGCGAACCAAAATCCTCCCACTGATCAAGGGCAAGTGTACACACAGCACAACCATCCCCAGAACCAAAACAACCAGCGCAACCAAGGTGCGCAACAGAACCGTGGTAGAGGTCGTAACCGCGGTAATAACCAACAACATCAGCAAGGTCCTCCACCTCCCAATCCTCCGTAGAATAATAATGTTGCTCCTCCCAACCACAATATGGATTGGAATCCCAAGCAGCCTAGAAATAATAACCTCAGAACAAACCACCCATGTTCTATCTGCGGGGTCTGTGGTCATTACACGCATTCTTTCCCACATTTGGAGCGAGCTCGGCAACTCTGGACTGACGATGCCCATCGTCAAGGGCAAGCGGCTCCTCAGCTACCACCCAATCCTCCACCACCTCAACATCAACCCTTGGTGCTGCAAAAACCCTTTCCAAACCAAGGTGTAGTGAACACTCAGCCATTAGCTCCCCCTCAGGGCAACGTGCCACCACAACAGATCACTTATGCAGCCCCTGATCAACCCATGTTCGATTCACGTACTCACCATTTGTTGATGATGTCGACTGTCGATGCCAACCTCCAAACCCGTCGGAACCAATATGGCTCCACGTCTGAAGCCCCACCCGCCGACAAGAACACTAACGTTAATCCCACAAATCAAACGTTACATATACCTCCGGCTCCACTTGATGGCGCTTCCAAAGCACCTCGCTTCCCACTTCGTCGCATCAACAGTAATCCCAATGCTCGCGCTGCGTCGAATTACAACATTGTCGATGACTTAGCCCAGTCTCCTGCAGCCATGTCTGCTTTAGAAGTTTTGAAAAACTGTCCTTCGTAGCGCAAGACTTTACTCTCTGCCATTGGCGCCATTGACCCCAATGATTCACAGCTGATCGCATTCGATTCAGACCAGTCTGAACCACGCCTGCCTTCCTCTTTAGCATTCCAAGTTTCCATTTCTGTTCAAAATCTTGTCATCCATAGGTGCATTATCGATGAAGGGGCCTCCACATGCGTCATGTCCACATTCATTTGGCAGAAGTTGGGATCCCCTACTCTCCAACAGTCCACCACTGCATTACGAGCCTACGACGGTCGTTCGGCTCAACCCCAAGGTCTTTTAGCCAATGTCCCTGTCCAGCTAGCAGGTAAAACCGTGCTCATTGACATTGAGGTCATAAATGCCCCACTAGACTATAACCTTTTACTTGGTCGCAGCTACATGTATGCCATGCGGGCTGTTGCCTCATCCGTATTTCGCACCATGCAGTTCCCCCATGAGGGACGCGTGGTCAAGGTCGACCAGCTCACCTATTACGATCCCAAGGCCCCCGCCACACCTGAAAATGTTCTCCCCATGGTTGAACAACCTGTTTGTGGTGCAACTACCTCATTCATTTCCTCAGTAGGACCCAGACTTTACTCCGAGGCACCGATGACCTCTACATTCCAGGCCATTCTACCACCGTCACCAGAGACCCACGTCGCGAACCTCTGCACCCTTTCACAAACACCCGGTAATCAACCCTCCTTGTTGCCCAAACCACCATTGGTCCCTAGTCACATTGGGGTCACACCCATCCACACAATCCCCTTTCTATTTCCTCCTTCGGGTGTAGTAAGTGCCCCGGTTATGGCTACCCTTAGTCTACCCGGGTTAACATTGGGATTACCCGTGTGGTATATTTCACCTCCCATTCCACCGCCGACACCAAATGTCATCCTGCAACCGGTGCAACCCATTGTTACTTCTACTCACCCACCTCCCAGTATCACTACTCCTTCGTCATCGATGAATCCCCCTCCACTCATCAGGCCCACTGGGGGCAGAGGCCCATAACCATACACTGCGGTACCCCCACCCAAGGCAGTTAAACCTCCCCCCGTATTCCGTGCTCCTCCAAAATGCTCGCTGTGTGATGAGTTAGGCCATCCAACCCATCAGTGTCCACAGTTACCTGCATTGCAGGAACACATGCAAATGTTGGACGACGACCCCAACATCCCGGTGGTCAAACTAGATCCAAACCCCATGCCTCGTGATAAATCACTGCGTACCAACCACCCATGTGCGATATGCGGTATTTATGGCCACTACTCCCACAACTGTCCTGACATCCCAGATTACAGAGTAGCTCTCTACGAGATGAACAATTTGGACCTTGAGACGACACCCACCACCATTGAGGAGATCTTCCCTCCCGTATCATCCTCATCCGGAGAGATTAACACCATTTACATGATCTCTTCGACTACCACTACCTCATCTCTTGATTTGACCACTCAAAGCTCCCGCAATGATGAAGAGGTTCTCGAGACTCCTACTGCCCTTGATTATCCTGGGGAAGACATGCACCATCGTCCATACTTCCTCCCGGAAGAGACTTCATCCACCACTGCTACCCAATCCGCTGTTGAGTCCAAGGATTTCCTTCCTACTAAAATCAACTGGTTAATGGATCCCATGGCCGATATTTCTCCCGTCATCCACATTGACATCTCTGACCCACTTGGTGCCCTTCATACCATTACATTAGGAGCTTCCCACAGTGAGCATGAGATCGGAGAATACCACCAACTGTTCCAAGAATTCACTGACGTCTTTAATTGGCCAGATACCAAAATGCCTGGCCTTGACCCCGCCATTTATACGATCTCCACTGAATACCCCTCTATCCAGTCGGCCCCTTCCATTGATCCCGTTCACACACATGTTCCACTTTGCTACGTCGGTTTTGCCGATGGTGCAAGAAGTTGGTCCCCCAATCTGGCCTCCGCAGCTTGGGTAATATATTCCCCTTCACATGAGTTGATCCACATCGACGGAATGTGTTTGGGTGCCGCTACCAACAACCAGGATGAATATGATACTGTGACCGGTCTCTTGGCCACAGCTCTCCAAATGAGCATACGTCACCTTAACATTTTCTTGGACTCACAACTCCTAGTTTCCCAACTCAACAATGATTACCAGGTACACGATCCCTGTTTGTTCAGAAAATTTTTGTGCACTAAACAAATGATTCGACAGTTTGAATCCATTTCATTCACACATGTCCCAAGAAACCTCAATAGTGTAGCAGACCACATGGCCAACAATGTACTTGACTGGCACACCAATCGCATCATACCATAAAAAAATGTGCATCCACGTGCATAACATGTGCCTCCACGGGCATACAGAAACTCAAACATGCCTCCACGGGCAAACTGTTGGGCTCCGGATTTATAACATTTTCTCTCAGGTTTTTGAGACAATTGTTTACTTTTCCGCATGTGCACACCGGCGAAGCTCATCCATTAGCTATTATTATGATCATTATTTTAGCTTATGTTGTTTATATATATCACATTCCTCCTGTACAAAAGATGAGCAATTTCATGATTATCCAAATGGTATTCGTCCGATTTTATGCTACTCAAAGAAGGCCATGAAAAAGAAGTGTTTTGTAGTACTTTGCGAAATGGAGGGAGTTGCTATTGCTCATGTAGCGTGGCCAAAATTAACAATTGCTCTATGCTTGTCGTGAACTCTGAAGACTATCACTTTGTTTTCTCAGAAGCTGAAGTATTGAAGGATTCAATGTTATATGATACTTGGCAGGAACTTGAATTGAAGGCGAGACAATATGAGTCATTGCTCAAGCTGATAAACAATTAGGAATATTTCCCAACGTCAATGCTGTCGACTGGGTATAACATTCATGTATCTCATGTATCAGTGATTAAATGATCAACGCCATGTGCTTACAGTCACACAAAGAGACATCCAAGGAAAATAACACAGATGCTGAAGGTAGGTTGACATTGGCAGATGCTTTGGTTTATGCATGCAGAGAAGGCGTTGATTTCTACGAATGGGTCAAAATCTCTTTAAACGCAAATGGTGGATAGCTCCCTTATGTTAATCCATCTTCTCAGCTCCACGTTTTGATTTTTTTTACATTCTGAAAATTAATGTATTGCCTTATCTCATGACACGAAGTGTCATGAGATTAAGGCGTTCCTAAAGATTAGTCACATAATTCTGTTATGTATCTATAAATGTAACCATATCACAAAGGGCGCAGAGGCATTCGGTTACCCATATAATCGATATTTAACCCATCAAGAGGCGCAGGGTAAGGGGACCGAAACCGTTTTGTAACCACTTGCCTATCTGGGGCGCAAAGCCATGCATTGTAACTGAGCTGGAACGTTATATAAAGAGCTGCTATGCTCGAGAGGTGTAATACAGATAGACGGAGCATAGATTAGATAGGATAGATAGGTGAAGATAGGGATTTATCTCAGCAGATTGTAATGCTCCTGTTTATTAATAATTAAGAGTTGTTCACTGGATTTATGCTATTGTAAGTTGCTGTAAGTCATTTTTAATGTGTTGATTGAGCCGGTCTGTTGACAGAAAAAGGCAGGGCCCCCTTCTATTGATACAGAGCCGTATGAATTGCATTTACAGAAGATTTGATTTCAGTTTATATTGTCAGACTTCAGACTTGAACGTTATCTTCCAGCAAAGATTTGATTTCAGTTTATATTGTCAGTTGTCTCATCGATTTAATAGAACAGAAGTAGCATTTCATTCGATTTCAGAACCTAAGTAGAAGTTTCATTTGATTACAATAGAGAGGTTCATTGCATTACAAAATAGAAGTTGCCGAGTTGTGTGGAGTGATAAGTAGCAGAAATTCTTTTACTCCCTCTTCAACCCTGCATTTCTTGTGCTGGTTCCTCTAAGTCTACCTTCCCGGGTTGACAATTAGATGTTGATTATATGTTATATATTTAGCTCAACACAAACATAAAAACAACAAGTGCATCCACGTGCATACACGACTATATACCATCATCAAATATATACATATATATACATCATTGTATAGTCAGAACATGTCATAGGTGCCCTCAGCACCCAATATACAAAAAATACATCAGCCGTACAAAATAGTGCTTCCCCATATGCTCATCAGCATTTGGGGGCAAATACATATCATCTAGTCATGAGGGTCCCTGGGATCCTCTGGTGCCTCCTCCGCTGGCCCCCCCCGGATCATGGCGAGCCTGAACTCTCCGCTCTGCTGGCCCTGCCGGGTCATCACGTAGACGGATCCTCCTCTCAGGAGGCCCTACTGGGTCATCCCGAGCACCATCCCTGTGCTCAGCCACAAAAACCGATGTCCTCAACAGGAGCGACCACCACTCAGGCGGCGCACCGAAGCAACGCTCCACGACGTCTCGATCCAGGTCTCTCCAGCCATCCTCGGGGAGTCCAGCTAGAATCATGTTGAATGTCTGTCTGACACCCTCTATAGCATCGTCTCGAGGGCCAACCCCTCGCCCATAAGCTGCAAATCCTCCACCATGTGGAGGTGGTACCACTGCAGGTGGATGAGCGACCACCATTGCCCGCCCCTGACGAGCCACGTAGTTGACCGGTGGTACAGGCCCAACATCTGCACAATGCAAATAAACCGTCATACACACATCTAACTATAATCATAAACAAAATCACATGATATAGTATAAAACAAACCACAAACATACCGTCTAAACCCCAGGCCTGTCCCTGGGCTCGAGGCATCTCTGGGTCCCCTCGATAGTCCATGCCAGCATACGGGTAATCCTCAATCACCAAGGGCATCTGCTCCCACTGCTCATATACCTCCTCAGTGAAGAACCCGCGCACACCACCACCACCATGAGGCATCATATGCCCCCACCCACACCATGCGCGGCTCACTCACCAGACCATCACGAATGGGCCACCCGTGGTCATAAGGTCGGCACCCACTCGAAGAAAAAACAACATAGAAAGGAAGCATAACAGAACTGTCCTCCCTCTCGAAAGCACTTGTCCAGATCTCTCCGGACACCTGCTATAAACATCTGATCCCATGCATAATATGTCCCCTGAAGCACAGAGTCCACCATCATCGTTTGTCCCCCAGACAAACGATGTGGCACCGCAACACCCAGCACTGGCAGCACACCTGCCCCAACAGCCCTCATGTCCCACTCCCGTAGTGAGCGCAGACTCAAGGCACTATTCTGCAAAATAGCCCCATCAACACAAAAAGTCTGCAGTAAATCCTCCATATCCACACCTGGCGGGATCCTCGGCAGAAGATCTCCCACCACCCCCAAACGTGGCAACCCAGTCAGAAAATAAACGTCTGTGAGGGTGATCTCCAACCTCTATCCCCCAATCATAAAAGCACCCTCCGCGGGCACCCACCAACTCACCAAATTGTTCAGGAGCCATCTCACTGAACGCATTGGTGGGATCTGAGTGAACTTCAAAAGTCCACTCACAGCTAGAGTCTGTTGGACCCCCAGATCAGTGCGAATCCTCTCCATCAAATCATCATCTATCTCCCGCTCCCGCCAAGAACTCAGCAGTCTCCTCAACATCCTGCCAAAAAACAGAAGAATTTTTTAGCCCCAGCAAAAATCTTTTTTTGCAAAAATCCCATTGTGGATTTTTCATCAAAATCCGCGATGATCATCACGGCCTTTTCCTCAAAAGCCGCGATGATCATCGCAGCCTCCATCAGAAAATCCGCGATGGACATCGCGGGTATTTTCCAGACAGTCGCGATGAACATCGTGACTATCTCCCATGAACTCGCGATGAACATAGCGGGTTCCAACCTCATAGTCACGATGAACATCGCAACTGTCAGCCTAAAACCCGCGCGGTTCATCGCGGGGAAGAGACCTGAAACCCGTGATATTCCACGTTGGAAGGTTAACGTGGAATTTCACGTCAGCCCGCCGCTAACAAAAAATGACATAATTGAAAAGGTTGAGGCGAATAGGGTTACCTGAAACTCACGGAATCAAAAACCAATGGTCAAATCTCCCAGAAATCGAGAAAGAGCTCTGACTGCTTTGCCAAACTCGCACGTAACAATGACACGTCATATGGGCCCCATGCCCTATTTATAGAAATTCCACCATTTTTCCAAACGCCATTCCGGTCTCATACGACGTCCATTTCTCAAACCGTTGGTACCATTGGAATCAGCACAGCGAGAACTTCATGACAGTTCTTTCCTTTTCCAGTTTTCACCAGCTCCATTTTTTGACCATTTTTTGGGTGCCCTCGTCGCCTCGATTTGCGTGCCATATCGGCCCTCGTCCATTTTTTTCATGCCTTATATCGCCGGATTCAATTTTCCGCGCTCATGATGATGCTTGAGATCATTTCTCGCTCTCACGCCTAGATTTTTCGGGCATTTTTTTCCATGCCCCCTCGTCACCTCGGTTTGCATGCCACATCTGCCGTTCTCTGTTTTTGACAATCTTTATATCGACGGATTCAATTTTCCGCGCTCATGATGATGCTTGAGATCATTTCTCGCTCTCACCCCCAGATTTTTTGGGCATTTTTTCCATACCCCCTCGTCGCCTCGATTTGCGTGCCACATCCGCTATTCTCCGTGGTTGACCATCTTTATATCGCCGGATTCAGTTTCCCGCACTTGTGATGATGCTTGAGATAATTTCTCGCTCTCACGCCCATACTTTTCGGCCATTTTTTCAAAATGCCCTCTCTTTGCCTCGGTTTGCGTGCCACAAATCCGCAGCCCCCTTTTGACAATCTTTATGTCACCGGATCCAGTATCCCACACACATGATGACGCTTGAGACCTTTTCTCGCTCCCATCTATCCATTTTTTTTTGGTATAATTTTATCCCTTTTTCGGGCCGAGCAATCCCTTTTACGAAAAAGGCACTTAGGGAGTTTCTATTAAGCTCTTTTCTGACTCCTAAAACAATGAAAAGATCGCCGAGCAATCTTGCTTCCTTTCATGCTCGCTAAACGTATTTGAAAGGGCATCTACCTGGTATAAGTTTACCCCCTTTTCCGGACCTCGTAGACTAATTATGAAAAAGGTATACTCTAGTCACATCGGCTAGAAGAGTTCTCCATCTGCATCATTTTATGCTTTTTTGGGCCTTGGAGACTAAACTTACGAAAAAGAACACCAATGGAGTCTACTTACCGCTTTCAGACTCTCTAAACATGAAAGCAACCATGAGCAATCACCATCCTGGGCTCGTAAAACCAACAAGACAGTAGTCACAACCACTGCAGAGTCTTCTTATCGCTTTCAGACTCCTTAAAAATGAAAGCACCAATGAGCACGAACAGTCCTGGGCTCACAAAATCCACAGGACAGTACCATTTCAGAGCACACTTTTATCCCTTCTTGGAGCTCATTAAAACTACGAAGAAGGACCCAATGGTGCTTCTCGGTGCCACAACAGATCACGTCTACTCATATGGCAGCTTCCCCATTTGGTCGCCTTTGTTCAGAGTATTCTGCAGTATGTTACCCTGAGAATCCCTCGACAGCACCCATCAGCTTGAGCCCCCCAGAGTCAATACATACCCTTCAATCCTTAAAAGCAATGATACCCACACCTACAAGTCAGTTCCCTACGCTGCCAGGTCAACCATGTCATCATGCTCTGAACAAAGGAAGTTTGAGTCTACCCACTATATGACCCCAGTTACTTCCCATCCCCACAAGTATGTCAGTCCTACCATCAGTACTACAATACTTCAATTCTACACCTCGCGCTCCTATCAAGGAAACATCATTGCCTTGTTAGTTGCCAGTTTCCCTCTGTCGACGACAACCAAATTTATTCCAGAGGATAGACCTAGAGGTCCCTGTGTCTTGGACTCATCACCATTTATGATGAGTGCCTACGAATCATTTCGAGAAGAGTCCTCAGTGCCTCTCCAAATGGTTGTTTCTCACATGCTCGACTTCAACACCTTGATCGCATCATTGAGACTCGCACAGGGCATAGGTTCGCTCAGTTATTAGTCGAAGACCCCGGATACCTTCTGACTCCTCCACATTTGAGAGTCTACCTATGGATACAACCAGTTACACTGTTCCTATAGATATCCGGGTTGCGTATGGCGACAGTATTCAGATGTACCCCAGTTTTATACTCCCTCGAGTATATAGTTACAGATACTTCCCAGAGACGGCTCACAGTCATTACGTCCCTACAGATGTTGGACACCTTCAGTTCCAACAGTTCATCAGTTGTTCCAGTGTATCAGTTATTGAGATCAACCATGTCATGATCATGAGTACATCCCAAAATAATGTACCCTCTGGACCATTATGATGTACCAGTATATTTTTTATGTATTAGATGCCCCTTCTTGGGACTAATTGTTATGTATATGTCTTGATACGAGCATGGGTATGCCCGCCTCGTCCATTATCAGAGATTATCCCTCATTCATATTGAGGTAATGTAATATTTGTTTATTTTTTGCAGCTTCCATGGGACACGGATCCAGTCTCCAATCGGTCTCTTCTCCTCCCTACAACCCCAGAAAAAAGACAAAAGAACTATGATGTCTATCGGCCATACGATGAGCTCCTACCCTCACACATCAGGGGGCAATCTGTTAACACCCAAAAAGTGCTCATTAGCTCATTCCCTTATTCACATGACCCATTTGTCCACTTTTCCACCATGTGATCCTCTGAAGCCAACAAAAGGTCACCAAAAGACCTTGGTACACCCCTTTTTCCCACTCAAAAAGATTATTTTTCCTAAAAAGCATAAAAAACCCTCAAAAAGGGTCCAAAATTCCCAAAATATTAAAAAGGGAATAAAAATATTAATTTTATTCAAAAAAGGAAAAAGGAGGGAAAAGTACCTAAACCATGTTGGTCAATACCATTTGGTTTCCACAAAACCACAAATGGTATTCCCCACCACCAAAACCTATAAAAAGGTGGTAGGGGCTCCTCATTTCACATCCATCCACATTCCTATCCTCATGCTGCCAAAATCTCCCTTGAGTTTTGGCCATTGTAGCAACCTTGGAGAAAGGACCCATTGGAGATTGGAGCTGCTCACCATTGGAGCCATTCAAACAACCTTCATCACTTGGAGGTATTGTTCTTGCAAGCATTTGCTTGCCCCATTGTCAATACAAAAATTATTTTTTATCTTTCTTGTTCTTGTTCTTTTAATTCAAAATGCACATGCTAGTTTAGTTTAGTTTAGATTTAGTTTATTGTTATTTATTTCTATTGAAACTGCTGCTACTAGTTAGCAGGTGCCCATAGCACTAAGCTTGGTTGCAAAACCAAGCCAACACCAGGTGAATGATACAACCTTCTTGATGTCTGACCGCTATTCACCATCAGCATTCAGATCTGAACTTTGTCGTTCTCGCAGGGATTGTGAAACAATTTCATCCCTGGCAATGGCGCCAATTTGTTAACACCGAAATTGACCCCCAAGGCTGAAAGAGGGTAATTCTGGGTAACCACTAACCAATATTTGGCCTGTGCTACTGACCCAACACAGATAGAGAGGGCTCTCTCTAAAATCTCATGAAAAGACTGGAATAATCAAGATTGTCAATAATGAAAAAGAAACACCAGCATTCACGGCCAAGATATTCAATTACAATAATTATATAGAAGATCAGTTTTCTATTTGGAAATAAAATGATTCACATGTTGTTTGGTTGAAAATGTATGAAATTTAGTTTGGGCAATGGAGTCACCTTTAACAATCTATGAAACATCATTCACAAAGATTCTGCAAACGCATTCACAAGGGCAAGGTAGAAAGCAGCTAGTAGTCAAAGAGATTTTAATTTTGTGGAACAGAAGAGAAAAGAAACAGTCCATCAATGTAAGGCATACCAAGATGAATCCTACATCAACTTTAGTCGAATATGTTGGTGAAATGCTTGGAAAAAACTAAGCAGAGCATAATTTCTATGAATTCCACTTAATCATTACCCTGATCGAAGCATGAAGGAAATTACACAAAATGGGGTTACAAAGAGAGGAAACACAATTTCACATGGGAAGAGAGAAAATACAGACTACCAGACCAATTACACAAGAATCCCTATCAAACGCAGGCTTCAGCTCTGCAAACTTTATTAAAACAACTCAAAAAATGTCTTACAGACTAATCCTCAAATTACCAAAATCTTTCAACATAAGATTTTCAACCCTTATTCATTCTATTACATCGCATATATATATGCCTAGAGCCTTCTTGGTTGACTAACCTCTCACCCTAATGGAAATATTAGAAGGACACCTCATTGCACCCAAAAATTCAAAAATATTACATATGTGTCATGCCCCAAACATACTGATTAAGACAAGGAAACAGAATATTATAGACAGAGGACTGTCCTAACCCTGGGTACGCAAGTGACCTTGCGAGGCAAAGAAATCTTCCACTTTCAATGAGCTGTCAGCCTGTGATGCGTCATCTGGTAGGATAGGTTTTGTTTCTTCAATGGAGATTACAAAATCGTGAACTATTTCTGTACCTGGTTGGCCGCTTCGCTTGATTTCGAAGGTCTCCTTCTTTCTTCTTAGTCTGGTTCCTTTGGACACTCGTTGTTCATCAGGTTTCTTGTCTTCGCTGGATTCTATGAAGTCAAATACCATAAGAGAGGGAGTGGTAGGATTTTCCTCCATCTCAACCCACACTTGTTCTGGCATGAACACCACTTCGCACTTCCATCTTTTCTCCATGAGCCAATCGTAACAGAGAAAATGGTCGAACCGCCAGGTGCACCATCTTTCCCTTATATCGACTTCAGATAAAATATGTGGGAACCTTATCCATAATTGCTGCGATGATGATGGCAGCTACAAGTGGTCATAATTTCCATGATATCTCTATTGGACTCTTCAATCAGGTAACCATGATGCCCAAGGTTTGAGGTGACCTTCAGCATGCTCAGCGACGTCGTCCCAGATAGACAGCATAGCCAATGATGATGCAAAAAATGCCTCCCATCATACCGATAATCCTCTGAGGTAGCATTCAGAGATCCCCTTTGCAGGTCCGTCCTTCTGATGTCTCTCACGTGACAATACTTAATCTCACGCTTTCCCGCACGCTTCGAAAGATGTGGGTCACATTACCTTCATCACCTTTCGAGCCAACCTCTAATCCACGCAAGGGACTTTTCCTTTTTACACCTCCTTTACAGACTTTTTCTAGCCTCCACATGTTTTCCAACTTCTCAGTCATAAGCATCCAGCACCTTTAGGATGATTATAACCTTCTGAAAACTTCCTCCCTCATATTAGTAAGGCTGGGGCCGATGTCTTCTTCGCCTACCTGTTCTAACCCTTTCCCTTTATCCAGAAACTGGGTTGGAATCTATTAGTACCAAGGGAAAATGTTACCTGTGGAAGGATACCTTTGGTCAGAAATTCCCCCATCGGGGTTTGATCTTGACCCATCTAGGCTTTTGGACAGACCAACCGTTACTTTGGACGTTCGACAGGTCATAGGAATTATCCCTAATGTCCAGGTTGGGCCCGAGGCGGGGAGTTACAAAGGTCCAACAACCTTTGGATGGACTTTGACGAAACATGGCAACCACTGTCATTTCTGGGGTGACCTCCAGGCCTACCATGCTGAGGTCTTGAAACATAGCTTCTTCGCAGGCCATTCTGGCCTGGACCAAAACTGATACAGGGTCTCTAGGGACCTCCCTATTAGGGTGCGACCGCAATACTTTCGCACTTCGACCGAACTGCCTGGTGACCAACCATCAAACTCTAGCACCAGGGCTAGAACCTTATTCTCTGGAAAAAACCCCTTCTGCTCAGACAAGTTTCAAAAAGGGTAAAAATGTAAACTTTGAAGGATGATTTCATATATATAGCCGCGTCTCCGTAACGCCAGCTCTCTTGGCAGGTTTTCCGCTAACTTCAATCGTTGATCTCCTACGTGCTAGTTTTTCCTTCGTCGGATCTGTTGCCTCTTTATCTCTTGATTTGACATTCGATTCTTCTTTACCGTCGGATCTGGTTTTACTTTCCATCTATGTCGTTCCTTCTTGTCCACATTTTCCCATAAGATGGCCTCGCGTGTAACCAAATGGTCCCTACCACGATCCTCCGCTTCTGTACGATGGGCTCCGAGGCTGACATCTGGCAGGCGAGAAAATGTCATCGCATCCATCCCTTTCTTACCCAGTGCGCTACTTCTTTATGCGATCTACTGCGAGACCCATTGATGTATATCCCTTTTGCATTTTGAACCGTGGATCTTTTCACCAGCTCCTACCATCGCATGTGCCCAATCCTATGTATCTCCCTTTGGTCTTTCTTCCTGCGACAACGTCTGCTGCTGACACTTAGCTAGCAGAGAAGGCTCATCGCATCCACCCTTTTCTTATCCCCCTCGCAACTTGGCTGTGCAGTATTCCACATAAGGCCATGGATCTAATCCCCGCGCCCAATCTACGGCATAAAATGGTGTGATGCTTAATTTCCCATTACTTGACCGGCGGACTATAGGTTATAAAGTGTGTCTTTCACCTATTAGTACCTATACTTCGATGTTTTCTCATCCTTTGCACATTTGGTTCTCCTTAGACCCCTTAGTATTTCCCATTAACCTCTAGCACTGGAGCATGGAGGATATCTCGGTTTGACTACCAGGTACACATTGACCCTCCATTCCTTCCATTCAACTGCATTTGTAGGAAAATATATGGGTGTTAACAAGGGGTATGTGAAGAATTAATTAAATTATATTTAAATCTTAAATAAACCCTAGAAGGGCCAAGAACAGGTAGTGTACTGTCGTCCATCTTATTCAAGAAAAAATGCCTAAGTTTTTCCTATTGCCAGATGTCTACTCATTGAGAGGGAGGCCGACAGTTTTAAAGAAACCTTGCTTGATTGATGGGGGAGATCATTATGGAAGACAAGGCTGCTCTCTATCTGCAGGTTTTCCTTTTTCTTACTGAGCGTGATCCTTTGCTAGGGGATGCATATCTCTCTCTCTTTTATGCATGGTGCAGTATTAGAAAAGGAGAAAAGGGACCCCTTGGATGTTACTCATTTTTCTTGTGCTGCATTGAGAGTGTATGCATATTTTATAGAGATATGGTGGCTGCATTGAGAGAGATATTATGTTGCGTTGAGAGTGTATGCATATTTTACAAAGATATCTCTTTTTTTTGGATTGGACAGAGTAGGAAGGTGATCCCGGGAAAGTCCCTATTGATATATATATTATTGTTGATTGTGCTCTTGGCTTGGGTGTATCCCTATTTGGGATGGATCCTTGTTGAATTTATTTATTATTATTGTTGATTGTGCTCTTGGCTTGGGCGTATCCCTCTTTGGGATGGATCCCTATTGATATAGCTATTATATTGTTGATTATGCTCTTAGCTTGGGTGTATCCCTCTTTGGGATGGAACCCTATTGATATATCTATGATATTGTTGATTGTGCTCTTAGCTTGGGTGTATCCCTATTTGGGATGGATCCCTATTGAATTTATTTATTATTATATTGTTGATTGTGCTCTTAGCTTGGGTGTATCCCTATTGAATTTATTTATTATTATAGCTGATTGTGCTCTTGGCTTGGGCGTATCCCTATTTGGGATGGATACCTATTGAATTTATTTATTATTATAGCTTATTGTGCTCTTGGCTTGGGTGTATCCCTCTTTGGGATGGATCCCTATTGATAACTGTGTATATTATTTATTGTTGTTGTGGTATGAACTTCTGCGTATCCATATTTGGGTAAGGAGACCCTGTACACTATGGTTTCACATGGTAAATATTATATACATATAACTTTTGTTGTGCCGCGTAGAGATTGGGAAGTTTAAACCCTATAAACTCTCTATTCACTTATTACTTATGTATTAGCTTTGTTATGTTGCATAAATGCCTAGGGAAGATCCATATTGCATATTGTTATTGCATGCTGAGTGTTGTTTGATGAATGCGCAAAGATGGAGAGTTTGATCTTTGCTTATTGCATTTTGCATGTTGAATGTGTTAATTTTTGATGTTAACACCCAAAAAGTGCTCACTACCTCATCTACCCCATTACATGACTCATTTTTCCATATTTCCTACCATATCTAACTTCAAAACCTTAAAATCCCATTAAAAAGCCTCCAAAAGGCCACAAAACCATCAAAAAAGCCTCCAAAAGGATAAAAAACCCCTTTTCCCCCCAAAATTATCCAAAATTCCTCCAAAATAGAAAAAACCCTCTAAAAAGGGAATAAAAATATTAAAAAAGGTGAAAAAAGAGGAAAAATGAGGAAAAAACCCTATACAACTGACCTAAACCATATGGTTTCCAAAACCATGGGTCAGCACTCCACCATTAAAAACCTATAAATAGGTTATGGAGACCCCTCATTTCATATCCACAGTCAAATACACCCTTACTCTACCAAAATCACTCTTGAAACCCTAGCTCACCCTTGAGCTACTTTCATCCTTGAGTGCCCCTTTTGGCCCATTTCCAACCTTTTGGAGAAAGAGAAGGAGCAAAGCTGGAGTTTGGAGCAACCTTATTGGACCATTGCAAGAACTTCACCAACCTCTACACTTGAGGTAAAATTTTAATATAAAAAAGAAAGATCTTCACCATATTTCATGTTTTTGTTATATTTATTAAGGCCCATGCTAGTTTAGAATTTGTATTGTTTTATTACTTTCATTTTCTGTTTATTGAACTGCTACTAAGGAGTCCATTCTCCTTAGTAGGTGCTCATTTGCACAAGCTAGGGTGAAAACCCTAGCTACAGTTGACCACGCAGAGGTTTGGGGAAGATCCTCTCTTTGTACTCATTTGATAAAATTTTAAAGTGTGCATGCTGACCGTGTTAATGTTTGAGAGAAAGATCCCTGCTTAGATATTTCCTATGATATCTTATTTGGTGTGATGGTGCGGAGATTGGGGAAAGCCCTTTACAATTCTAGTGTTGTATATATATGTATATGCTAGATCAATTATATCCATTTATTGTTACTGCATCTACAGGAGAATATCCATGTGCATATTAATCTATACCTTCCATTTTATATTATTTATGTGTGTTGCACACCTTGTGTAATTTTGTTTATCACTCGGGGTTGGGGAAAGGACCCTATAGTGTATATATTTATGTTGCATATCTCATGCTTCCAATTGTTTATATTGTGTTAGGATGGGAAGGATCCTTGTATTGTATATTGGTTGGCATTTTTATATAAATCAATTTTGAACTTTGTCTGTAGGATATATGTTAGATATCCTCTATATAGAGGAGTTATGTGGATAATCAAGACCCTGCATATGCTTTATGTTGTGTTATTGAGGTATGTAGATATATGCTAGATGGGGTATGGTAAACCCTCTGCACATAAAATGTAATGTGGTGTGTTTGTGTCAGAAATTGTTACTAAGGCTAAGGTAACAAGCCAACACAATCTCAAAATAAAAATCAATCCAAACTAGGTTTTTAGGGTTTTGTTTTGTAGGTTTTGGTTAAAAACTTCAAGAGCATAAGGGAATACATTCAACAGATAAGTAAAAACTAATTCATATACATATATCCATGAAGATGCATATATATCTCAGGAATCCAACAAAAGATTGCAATGAAGTTCATACAATAAAAGACAAGCACCACTGGAAATTATACCTAAAACCAGAAATGAATTTGTCAATCAAGAAACTGTATAAGTTTAAAATGAAGCCAACACATATCAGAAGTGGAATAAGGAGTTATATATTCATAATTCCATCAAAAATGCAATATGAGAGTTTGCAATACTTAGTAGTGAACAAGTCTGGATGAAAGCACAGTTTGCAGACCTCCTCTAGCTCTCCAAAAATTCGAACCCTTACAATCTATTTTCTCCCTCTCTAAATAGTTTTTCATCTTCCAAAAACAGTTAGGGTATTTCCTACTAATCCTCCATCGAATGACTAGACTAGGTAAAATAGCATTTACATTTTTACAAATTACAATTTTGCTAAAAATAGCAAATCTTTAACAAAAAGCCTTAAATGAACCTAACTGCCCTAGATCTCTTTCGATGCCTCCACAAGCAAAGAGATGCCATCTGGACTTGAGGATCTTTTCTTCACTTTTTTGTGCTTTTGCTCCAGCTCAGCTATCCTTTTGTGTAGGTGTTCATTTTCATGCTGCAAGGTTTGAACTGTCTTTTCTAATTCTGAGCAATTCCTGTCAGCAACCCTTTTTCTTCTGAGTGCCTCCTTTGCATCAATCACTAACTCCTGAAAATTGTCATGAGTATCTTGAAGATCTTCTCTCAATCTTCTATTTGCCATCATTGGGCCATCATTAACTTCCTGCATGTAGCTCATTTGATGCTTGTACTGTTTGACAGTCTTCTTCAAATTCTCCTTGTCAGAATTAACCAGTTTTTCTATTGCAGCATCCTGATCTTCACTTGGTTTCCAAAACATGTCAAACTTCTTAAACATTAATTCTTCTGTCAATGGCTTTACAGTAGTATCTTCAATGATAGGGTTTGAAACACCTGTTACCTGTGCTGATTTAATATCTTCTGTTAACAATTTTCCAGAATTGTTTTCAACAATGGATTTAGAGCTTTCTTCACCTGTTATATTTACAGCCCCAAAATCCTCTCTTTTAACTGAATGCAATTCATTTTTCTTTGATTGCTCCTCCATGGATTCTTCATCAGAAATGGTCACCTTATCAGTTTTCAATTTTGGATTTAACAGCTTTTTCATGCTTAATCTTAATTTGTTTTTAGACCTAGTTTTAGGTCTCCATAAAGAAGCTGCCTCTGCCATCATTTTAAGTTTCTTCCCTTGATATTGGATAGATGCTAACTCTACCACTTCTAACTTTTTGATCTTCTTATTAGGCTTGGTAGTTTTGTCCTCTATAGCCTGATTTTCTTTAATCTCAGCTTTAACCTTGATCTCAGGAATGAATTGCTCTTCCTCTAACATATAGCCCTCGTCATCTGAGAGGACTGTGATGGGGCTTTTGGGACGATTCTGTACTTCTTCTTTTGCTACAGGAATAACTTTGATATCAATTTTCCTCTCTTCTTGAACCACTGTTATAGATGATGACTTCTTTTCAAGAATTTCCTTTTCCTTTTTGTCATCAAATAATGAAAATTTGACTTTATTGTGCTGTGGAATTTCCTGAGGCTGACTGCCAGTTTGTCCTTCATCTGCTACCTGCTTTGTTTCCTTTTTAGCTTTAATGCCATGTTTCTTTGCAGCTTTAACTGAATGCCCTAATTTCTGTATCATTACTTTTCCCTTATCAGTTTGTCTTTTGGATTGTTGGTCTTCTCCTTTAGAATGAATCCCTGACCAAAACAAAAAGAAGTCCCAAGTTTTTTCCTCATGCTGCAACACTGTAGAGATGATTAACTTGATGAGACCATGATGAAACAATGATTGAGAAGTATGATCATCCTGCTGTTTAATTTTGCTTGACATTTTCTGCAGGCTTTTGAAGAAAAAGAATGGCAAATTGATTTTAGACACCCCTGCCATGTGCTGTAGGAACCTGAGATGGTATTTGAACACTAATGAGTACCTCCCTTCACAAGTTACATAACTCTGAAGAATCCTTATAGGTTCAATCCATTCCCTCCTGAAATTATGTATGAGAATACCTTTGTTCCAGTCAGGAACAACATTGGGAAATAAGTATCTTTGAGGATCAAACTCAAAAGGAGACTTCTTAAACCAGAGCTCGCCCTCATTACTAATTTCAGTGGCTTCTGAAATTAAATCTACAGTCAATTTGAATCTCAAAGGATCCATTATGATCATCTCATTCTTAAGTCCTTTGGCAAAATTGCAGGATACTTGAGCATTAAAACCATCTATCTTCTTGAAGAATTTCAACCATCCTGCCTGTTGGAATAGCTCTGCACAATCTGGAAGTTTTTGAATCCATGTCAAGTCTGTTGGTTCAGCCCTATTAACTTTACCACTTTTACTGCTTTTTCCCATATCTTTCTTTTCAAGGAACTAGAACAGTCTAGTTTTAGGTTTCAGAAATGTCTTGTAAGCTGTTTTCTGGGCAAATAATACTGCAGGTTATAACAATTTCAATGATATTTAAATCACCTGCACGAATTAACTAACCTCCCTGTGTAACACCTGTATCAAGCTAGCAGACTTCCCTCTGTGTAAAAAAAACTGAATTTTACAGATAATTCTGTGAGTTTTTTCGATGCCCTATTCTGATTAGGTCATAAGAGAAACAGTCATGCAAATTCCTCCTATCAGGCTTCAGGTAACTATTTCAGTGATGAATTCTTCATCCTTTCATTCTATCACATCCTTCTCAGCAACCAATTTTTTTAGAAGAACACGCAGTAGCAAAAACCCAAATTCTCCAGCTATAAGGGTTATACGTAATACCTGTCCATTACTCATCCATCGTGGCGTAATGTCTTCAATTTGGGGTGTCAATAATGTTCTTCTTCGAGCACAGGTGTCCTCCTAACGATTCTTTGGCTGCAGGTGAACGAATTCAAAAGCCCTAATTTCTGCTGGCGCCAGAATCACAGCTGTCTCCTTCCACAGCAACGTAATCCAACGTTCAACAGTGAAGTCTCCTTCTCAAACACTAACTCCTTAGTGATGATGCGTGTGACAAGGGAAAATTGACAGCTAAACCCGGAATTGGCTGGCCTCTGTGCAACTGAACCCGCATAACTTGTAATGATGCCCTTGTCTTCTCTTCGTGATTATCAACCAACTAACATCATGCTCAAAATGCTGCATACACGTGTTAAACACTTCACACAATGCGATTAGATACTCACACTCTTCATGATGATTGAAATCAGATCGAGAATTTACAAAAAACTCATGCCACGATATTCCTGTAGCGCACTCTGTGTTAAACTTTGGTGTAGCGCTACAAGAATATCTTTTAACCAAAATTTAGCAATTTTCTAACTTTTGCCAACTTGTCGGAGATTTTGGCAGCTATTTGGTTTAGGACATTAGTTTAGCTACTCTCTAAAGTCATTATTGATTCTCCTTTTGAATATATAACTCACATTGACCCACTTTCAATATAAAAATGACCAAAATCAAATGAAATCTGAAAGGACTGGGCTCAAACTTTATTCAAGCATTCATAAGGTTCTTAAGAAGGCAAAAACCAAAACTGAAAACCAAAAATTAACTAAGGTAGACTCAAAAAACAAACCAAAATTAGAGAGAAAAAACTCAAAAATGGAGGAAAATTTACTGACTTAACATGGTGTATAAAAATGTATGCCAGTACGAGTAGGGAAAACCTTCAACATATGTCTTGTATGTGTTATATTTATGTCATAGAATCCCTCAGGGAATGAAGGGTATCTCTTTTTACTTATTATAATGATCTGGTTGTGATCATCCTAGGAGAGAATCCCTGTAATACCTTTGGGATAGATGGTTGAATGTTTTGGAAAGTGCTCTCAGCGAGAGGCTTGAGAGAGTAGAAATTATTGCACACACTGTGTCGCTGAATGTACTCCTCTATTTTTAATAAAGATGCGACATTTCTTTGTGGACGTAGCCCCTATATTTGGGGCAAACCATGTATATTGATCTCTTGCATGTGCACCTTATGTGATTTATACTACTGGATGATTGTGATCTAAATGGTAAGTAAATTCAATGAAGAATGTTAAAGATCTATCACGTGAGTTTACATGTAAAATGCTACTTTGGATGTTTGATGATGTAATGATCATGAGGATTATTCTGGGATTACTCCTTTGTATTTGAAGAGTATAAATATACAAATTGTTAGAAGGGAATGAGTCATTTGTTGGTTTAAAAGTAATCTTTATGCAAGTATGGCTAATCAAGTCCCATGTTTAAGTTTTATGGATTAAGAAAAAAGGTGGTGATTGAACATGTGTTTATATGCAATACTACTTAAGATTGAAGTACATATATGTTCTTTTAAATAACATGACTAAAACCTTGATTGTTGGTGTCGAGGAAAAAATTTACACCTCAATCCTTACAAATGCTAAGCCAGAAAATGGGTATGTTACAGGGTCTCTGAATCCATCCGCAGTGTTAGAATTTAGTAAATTGTATACCCCCTCATGTGTCATAGCTCAACATTAATGCATGAAGCAGATTTGCACCACTTACATTAACGACCTTATATGTAGTCTTCTATTCTTGGAGCATAAGTAATTTGCTTATAAGATTTACATCATTTCCAATGTATCATAATTAATTTTCAATACATTTGTGGTACATGCATTGATAAAAACCATCCCAAGATGAGATATCGCAAGTACCACAAACCTAAAATAAAAAAGACCACATAACAATTGGTCATTGATTTCGTCATTTTTAGTTGTCACTGTGACAATGGAAAATTACAATTTTGACAATGAATTTGTACAATTTACTAAATTTTAACACTGCAAATGGATTCAGAGACCCCCTTCTAGAGGGTCTCTGAATCCATGTGGAGTGTTAAAATTTAATAATTGTAACATTGTAGATGGATTCAGATACATGAGCTAGTGTTGAAACATGACGCCATATGTGAACCTACTGAACTTTTTTGCAATATATTTTCATCTATATTGTCACATCCAACTTGATGTGATTATCATGTCCATATCTTATTTCACCATTTTTTCTTTCGTATTATCCCTTCGACAAATCAGTGGCATCATGTGCATCATCATAGTGTGGTTGATTCAAGTCTTGGATAATAATTTGTTGTCTTTCCCTCTCTACGTTATCATGTCGTGAATATGGTGTCATTATGTTTGGCTCATCATACTGGTCACGTTCATATTTTAATTGAACAAAACCATTATCATTTGACCCTCTCGACAGTCTATTAAAGTTTCGACAAGTTCATGTATTTTGCATCATCATGTTAGTTAAAACTTGACAATTTCACAACCTCCATTAATTCTCCATATGCATCCATTTATCATGGTTCTCCTCACATCTGAGTTTAGAAATTTATAAAGTTCCCCTCGGGCCTCTCCCCTACAAAAAATTGCCAATATCCTCCATTTTGAAAATAAAATAAAATCCTTCCTTTTTGTAAAATTATTAAAAAAAAAAGAGTTACCATGATTCTAATAATCCTCACGTTGACATTGAATAAATAAATTATTAATTGTGTAAAATAAAACTCTATGCGCTCTATGCTCTCTATGCCCTTTTTTTGCCTAATTGGGTTACATATTTGACCATATGACTATGGATACCATAGGATCAGTTAAGTGTAAATCAATGTGGCACATATTATTATGAATCAATGGTAATGGTTAACTTGGTGAATATAGATTTTCTGCCTCCGGCAATTGTTGGTTCATTTGTGAACAATTCAACAATATCTTCTAGCACTGTTACGACCAACATAGTTGGGTCATCACTACTAAATTTTACCTCTAGTTTGGGTATGTTGACTTCAACAAGCACCACCATTCAAAGTGTGAATATATATAGACACCATTTGGTATGCAACAACCTTTTAAGATAAAAAATGATTAAAATTAAGTTATTTGATGAAACCGTATATATGGTTAATATATTAATTTCTATATAATATGTAATATTAATATAATATAGTTATTATTGCATATAGTTAATATATTAATATATTATATATTTATTATATATATTCAATATATTAATATAGGTAATGTATTAATATTAATATTAATAAATTAAAAAAAACAAGAATATAAATAACAATTTAATAAATATAACAAAGAAAAGGAAACAATAAATAAAAAGAGGATAAAATTGGTGAAAGAAAAGGGTAAATTAGAAAGAAAAAAAAATTGGAGAGAAAAATTGAAAAAATAAATTAAAATAAAAACCTATTGAAGAGAAAAAAGATTTCCATCTGCTCATTCAATGTATTTTATTGTTCCAAACTATAAATTATAATATTTATTCTAAATTATATATAATATTTATGTAATATATAATTATATATATTATATAAAGTATTACTTTATTTTGTAATTTGAAAAAAAGAGGCAAAACCATTGTGCAAACCCCAACAAAATGAATATATATATATAGTAATTGGAAAAAGAGAAGGAAAACTATTGTGCAAAGATCGAGAATTAGCTCTCCGAGGGATCGAAAGAGAGACACAGGGTCATGTTGAAAGAGAGACAGGGGGTTGTGCGGAAGAAAGCAAGAGCACAATTGAATCTGTGAGAGTATGGATTTCCCAGAAAAAGCTGTGAACACTTGGTAAGTTTATCTCAGCCTATTTTCTGTAGATGACTGTTATTTTTGTAATTAGGTATTGGATCGGTATTTGTATTCTTGTAATTGTGAATATTTTGGTTCTCTCAAGAACCCTATGGCTATGAGTTTCTAAAGTGGAGCAAATTTTCTACTTGTTTTAGGTGTAAATACTAAGGTTTTGGAAGATGTGAAAACCACACTGAACTGGTTCAGGTTTTTTTTAGCACTTCGGCCATGTATGGAACCTTTTCTACAACTCTTCAATGGACCCTGTACAGTGGAACCTTTTCTACAACTCTTCAATCACAAGATGCTAAAGCAACATAGCTAAGAGAGGTGTACTAGTTTCGCTCCTTTTTGTTTTTCCTTATAAGTTTTTCTTATGTTTAAATTCCAAGTCTTGTTTGGAAGTTTTTTATTGTGGTAGGTCTTAAATTACTTCCTCAATGCAACCTGTGGAAGCAAGGCTTGCACGGTATTAAGAGAAAGACTAGTTTGGAAGACCAATTTTCCTTTTTGTGCATTAGACATGGGTGAAGTTTTTCTGATTTAATATTGATTTTTGGTAAAACATCATAAAACTTTGTGTAAATTTATATATTGAAAAGGAAACTAATGGAGAATCAAGTTTCCAGAAACTAGATTTTGTACATAGTTTTCATATATGTGTTGTGTGAATCCTGGGAAGGGTCAGCCTGCGGACAGTCGACTTCTTTCCTTTCAATTTTGCTGGTGAATATTATACATGTTGATTGCTTCTCCTTCGTTTCATTTGGTTACTGTACAGACTAGTTGTGAAATTGTAAGATACTTCTTCTTTAGCTTGATATTTTGTCTACAAACCCAGTTTCAATTGCTATCAATAATTTTGAATAGAAATTCTGTCATAGATTACTTTTCCTTTATGCAATTAACACACTGGACATTCCGTCCATAAAACTAGTTTTCAATTGCAAAGTTTGATCTCAAATAAAAATTGAGTTTGAATTTGTAATTTAATTTTGCTCCCACTATAAAAGTAACATTTCCAGAATTTGCTTGAGAGATTGTGGTCTAAATTAGAGTTGAATGAAGATTTGAGTCCAAGAGAAATTTTATTTTTCTTATCAATTATGCTTAGGCTTTTACGCCTTAATGCTTATACTTCTTTGTATTCTTTCATATATTACTTTGTGTCTTAATTACATTCATAAGAACATGATCATTTTAAGAGAAAAAAAACTTTGCGTTGAATTGTGTGCTGAAATGGTACTTTTTTCCCAGGAAACGTCAGGTAGTTGGATAGGAATTACTGTAAAATATGCATTGAATTCTGAGACCATTGGATTAGAATTGTTGTTAAATATACTTTAAAATTCTTTCTTTTATATTTAAGAAATATTACTTTATAAAAAAATATTCACTTTATTTTAAAAATGTTTTATATATTTCATATTTTGTAACTACACATGTTTATTAAATGAGCCATTTTTTTTTCTATTTTGTAAATTTGATTTTTGTTGTATGAATTTTAGTCACACGGTTGCTTTAGGACATTTTGGTTAATCATTTAATTTAGTTTAATTATTTAACCTAGTTTAATCATTTAATCTAGTTCTAGAATAGATTTAATTTAGTTTATTTTACATATTTTACATTTCCGCATTCATTTTTAGTTTTAAGAATTTTGATTTCATATAGTTTAGTTACTAATGGATAGATTAATGACCTAATTCATGAGATATGGTCACTTCATGACGAGTTTCTTCCTTAAGTGCTAAGCTATCATACTTTGCTTGTTTCATTTATTACATTTAGGTGTGTTGTTGGCTTTAGGTTAGGTTAGATTGGATTAGGCTAGTTTAGGCTTCGGTCCTGCACAAACAATGCCCACACCTCTAAGCTTACAAGGCTCGGTTGACAATTTAATTTTGAATTAAACATCATATATTTTTACCTACATGTGGTAAAAGTGAATTTCATGATAAAAGAAACCTTGAGCAATGACTCCATACTATTTATTTTTCTTGAATATAATATAGTGGCCTATAAATTTCAATATATGATAGAAACACATGTATAGATCCCACAACAACGTTATGTTTTAATACATTTCTTGTTTCAAAATCATGCATATTTTAGCTTGTTCTGGAGCCAATAAATGGACACACAAAGAAGAATATTAACCATGGTTATTGTGATCACAAAGAAACCCCCAAAGCATTAATCACGACAACTTCTACTTAGAGAGCCTTGGGCCTAATTGAGTCCAACTAAGGTATATTATGGATATCGCTTCCAAATAGAACCCAACAATTCATAAACATTGAAATTGGATATGGATCCCACTATTATACCTCGCTCAAAACCACATGGTTGCATCATTTCGCTTCTGCATAAAATAAAGATAAAGGCTTCTCAATTTTTTTCTAGCATAAGAGCAAGTGCAAATCCAACAACAACATTCATGCAAACAATAGGATTTCTATTCATGCCATTCATACTCGAGCATGTGTACTGCAAACATAAGATTAAATAAAATATTGTTGTATTGCAAAATGACACATCACGCCCATAGTACATAATGGAAACCTTTTCCCAAAGTATCCAAATGTGTGTACAATTGAGTCCCATACAACAAAAATAATACAAGTGTCATGAACTAACTACAAATATCCATCAGTCTCAAATTGATTTATCCCTTCTTTCATCAACACTGTGAAAATCCTCTGCAAAATCAATCTTCCTCTTCCCTAAGAGTGAGAAAGATAGTCGACTCATTTTCCAATGATCAGTGCTCATCTTAGGACTCTGCATATAAAAAACCATTTAAAAGTTATTTAACGTTTAACAAACAAACAAGTTCGTGTACACTTAATAAAATTGTAATAAAATAAAACATTTATACTCACTCAATGCGAATAAGTGCATGTCACAAGAGGTGAACCTATCGATCATGCATCCTGCATCGACAGAATATGTTGTAAGTCATCCAAGTGCGAAGCATCTAGCTGTGAGGTAGTCACAAGAGGCTCACCAATAGTTTGTGATAATTGGGTCTCTCGAAGCACCTATTCATCCACAGACTATATTAGATACCAACAAACAAGAGTCCATCAAATAACTTACATACTAAATATTGAAAATAAATAATGATGCACTCAAAGGTTTTCCAAACCTTAATGGGACATCCTGCTAAGTCTCTACGAAAACATCGAGTGCAGATTGCACAACAAATTCTGTAGCACCCTGCATAAAACATAATACATCAACAATTTAATATTTTTCCTTCCATTAATATAAATATGGTAGATGATGGTAAATTAAAAATATTTACATTACCTGCAATGGTGATAAACCAGAATTGTATGCAACATTGACTGCTACATTTCAAGGAAAATTTTAGGGGCAAAATTTAGCCCACGGGCTATTTTCCACCTTTTTTGCCAAAAACGGATTCGCCAAGTTGCCTTCTTTTCAAATATGATTCGCCCAATTTCCATGGGATAAAACATTTTTACTCTAAAATCACCAAAATTGTCCAAAAATTATATAAAGTCCTTAGGAATTTTAATATATAATTTTAAAAAATTGCCAAACATTTATGGTTCAAATTTAGGAGTTAGTAAGATTCGCCAAGGTTTCTACACTTTGAGAAAAATACGGATCCTTAAATTTTCCCCGTTGCATTTACTTCAATCTTTTGAGCAATACCCAATTCTTGTGGAAATGCTGCTCTAATAGTGGTTGCAGATGTGATTATATTATGTCAACAAATTAATAAAATACTATTTTTTAAACAAACCATAGTTGTAATTTAAAATATAATAAAGTATTTGAATAATAATGAACTTACACATTCCATGAATCCATTGAATTGAATCTGAGATGAAGGCCTGTAGCAAGTGCTACCACAAGCCGAACATGGTTGAGGCATCATATGTCACTATGTAATATGTGTATGTGCCTTGCTGGGTGTCTCTGGTTGCTCATTATCACCACCAGATGACTGCTCATCAACATGACTCCCACTATGTGCCTCCTCACCACCAGCAGATGAAGATGATAGCCCCCCCCTATATAAGCCCCTAGTTGTCTGGCTCTAAAAAAAGTGCCATGATGAACCAACGTCTCGACCAACTGTAGCAATGCCCCTTATATCTCATCCAACACACTAGGTGCAGGAGGATATAAATGGGGGGGTGGGGTTTCAAGGGAAAGGAGGGTGAAGTACACGATTGGGATCATCCATCACATGATCCCTCACATGCTCTCTATCATAGGGAATCCCTCCTCCCGCCCCCTGGAACTCTAAAATGTCAAAGTAATTGACATGTTTGTGGAGTATAAATTTTGCGTACAACTTCCGTAGGAAATACAAAGGTATTTATCTATTTCCATGTGGGTGTTTATCAAATACCATATACCACATGTCCATCGAATTATATTTTATACTTTGTTCTATGCACCAGTCAATGAATATATGTGCTATGTTGGTCGGAGGAACATGGCGAGTGCGAGGGTTTCAAAAGAGGGAATAAATTTGTTCTTTAGTTATTTTCAATTTTATTATGTCTTGGTAACTAAGACCATTTGCATAAAATTTCCTCTGGACTCTCTATAAGAAGTAATGTTGTATAATTCTCCTTGGGCATTGGCAATTGTGTCAATGATGGCATCAATGGCTACCCCAGGAGAATAATATAGTTCTTCTCCCCCATTAAAGGTATCACTAAGGCATCTCAAAAACCCCAATTGTTATAGTATCTCCACATTTCTATCATTCATTTGTTGTCATTGTGGGTGTTGGGATACTAATTTTTCACCGTCATCATCACTTGTAGATATCCATTTTATCATTATTACTTTGTTTTCCATTCCCTTATCACTCCATTTGTCATAATATCTCATAAATTGTCATTTTACGCCCCTTTTATACTTCAATGATTAGTTCATGATTGTTTTCATTCATTTTTAATGAATTAAATATTATTATACTTGTTATTTAATCAAAGACAGCTAATCACAAGTTTTTCATAGTGATTACAAGTTTTTCCCAGTGTTTACAAGTTTTCCAAAAACTTGTAATTGGAGTATTTCAAGATAGTTGCGGGGTGAAAAATTAAAATACGCCACTTGGATTTGGTAAAATATGTCTCTATCATGGTTTATGTGCATTGAATCACACCCAACTCAAACATGTGAAGCCCCAAGGCTTTTTCAAAGTTCTAGTTAAACCCAATTTTTTAGCAACATTGTTTCGAGAAATCCATATTGTGCCTTGATTTGCGTGTAGATGAAGGTGAATATAAAGATTCTAAGACATGGGTTTTTCTCAGAAACCACCAAATTGAGTAATACATGGATAGTTTCTCCATATTTGCTTCGGTTTGAGAGATATCAGTGGGGGAATAAGGAAAATCTGCCCAAAATCACGAATTTCCATATTTTAGGGATTTTGCCTAAAAATGGCAAATCCGATTTTCTGAGTGTGGGCACTAGGGGATTCGATTTTATCATCCCCTTTGAGTTTTTGATGTATAAATACACCCTCATGCATAAAGTAAGGGGAATTAGTACTTAGAGTTAGTAATACACTTGAGTTTTGTGCTCAAGATTTGTAATTTTGGTTTCTATTATGTAATAAGAGATCCATGAGATTTTGTTAAAGTAAAGACCATCTAGTGCATCATTTTCTAGTGGTTGTTACCAGTTTGAGAGGGCCCCTCAAGTCTGGTAATTTGTCACTTATTTGTATTTACCTTTTTTTTGTGATTATCATCTGTTTAGATATATTCATTTGATTTGATTTCATGTATTTTAATTTTATTTCACAGCATTGGAATTTGTTCACATGAAAGCAATTTATTGAGTATTCCTTAATCACCACAATTTCCACACTATTCATTGTTATATATTAGATCCATATTTCATACATCAATTTTTATCCATCTTGTTCCAATACCTTCACTTATCTCATGTGCATTCTGTCCTCGGTATATATATTCATTTCTCTGTGTAAATACATCCATCCATAGAGAGAAGAGATTTGTGTACACACATTGGGATCCTTTGCCTCTACATCAAGACATTAATGCACACATTGTTCTTTGCACATTTTTCATATTCTTTCAGCTGTACATATTAGTTCTGCACATTGTTCATATTCTGTCTCTTATATTTTAACTCTATTTTTATAGGTATAACTATGCTCATATATTAAGTGACAGTCTATTGCAGCAAGGTTTACTTGTACATCACATACCTACTCGTTATCACATGTATTTTATGCTCCCGCAATAAGACTATTAAATAAAGAATCTCTCCTTGAATATAGATGTGTTTTCCTGTGTGTATGTATATGTTTCATTTGCAGATTTCAATTTTTTTAGATGTGTTCCATTTTGATAGAGTTATTCTATTTTGATATTTTCATGTACAAGTTTGATTTGAGAATAGGTTTGCTTTGAAATTTATTTTCAAGTTGTCTTTTCAAATGTTAGATTACAAGTTCATTACTTTGGTGTGGTTTTGAAACTTTAAGGGCTATTAGAAATTAATTGAATCCAATAGAATCCCATTTGTATCTTTAGGAGTACTGCGTCAATAAGGGAATTCAATTCACTACAGTGTATACTCTTGAGAATAAATTGCAAATGAAAGAATCTGAAAAGGATCCTTAGTTTCAATAACTCTTAAAGTTTGAGATTTGAATTTGAATTTAATTCATAGATTGCAGATTTAATTAGAAAGAACTAATTAGTTTTAGTCCTACACAAACAATGCCCGCACCTCACAAACCTACGATCCCGCAATTGACATTAAATAGTTGGACAAATTAAATAACATAATTTTAACCCAACAATGGGCTTCGATGTTCTTCTTGTAGTGGAGGGTTTTGTTGTTCTTGTTGTGGATGGCTTTGGTGTTCTTTATGCTGTTGAGGGATTTCTTCTTCTTCTTCTTCTTCAACATTTATTAGGTTTCCAGGATGAATTTTTTGAGGGTTTGGGTTTTGTGCATGAATGGTTTCTTCAGGATTGTGTGGATCCATGGGGAATATGCTATTTTTATGCAATAATTTTTTTAAATTAGATTCAAGATCTAAAAACATCCATATAAATTATATTTTTTTATATGGAATTTATCAACAAATTGGACAAGAACTGTACATTGAATGATGCCCAACTGAGGTGGAATGATCACCAATCCCTTCCAAATCAAGTTGATGGTTTGAATATGCCTAGAATTCTCTTGTGTGCTTGCCTCTGTTATTTCACTCTCTCGATTCACAAATGGAGATTGTAATGGACATTTGGGCCTTTTTTTATTAGTGCATAATACATATGCATTATATTAATTTTGCATTCCATAACGCATATGCGATATATTGCATGTGTGTTATATCACATATGCATTATATTATTTTTTCATTTACATAATGCATATGCGATATATCACACATGGGTTATATCGCATACTTGATTCTTACACTTAGCTATGGTTACAAACTCGTGTTTCACTAAGCCTCAACCTAATAACACAAGTTTGTTTATGCAATCTGTAACAAGCCCACGCTTATGGAATCTGTGGTGGCACAAAAAAGTGTACTCATCTTCATGCAACCACCCATTTCCATTTTCTAAACTCGAGGTGTTGAAAATAATAACTATTTTTCCATTACATGCTCTTAAGGCTTATTTAAGCCCATAAAATGATTACTTCAACTTGGGAACAAAGTAAGGATTATTTTGATCCAAAAAACAAAGTAGTTAGTCCATGTATATTTATTCATGGAAATTTCCATTCAATAATTCATTGTTAACATCCATTTGATGAATATCACAACTAAGAGTAGCAATGAGAGAAATAATAATTCGACTAGTATTCATTTTTATGACAACTGTAAACGTTTCATTATAGTTAATGCCTTCTTTCTAATTAAAAGGTTTGGCGATGAGTCTAGCTTTGAATTTCTCTATGGCCCCATCTAAATTAAATTTTGTCTTATAAACCCATTTGCAACCTAGAACATTTATACCTTTAGGACGAGGCACAAGCTCACATGTTTGGTTCTTCACTAGTGCATTATATTCTACTCCTATGGCTTGTTTCCAATTTTCATTTCCTCTATCTTTCTCAAACGATAGGCTAGTTTGATTTTTTCATTTATTACATTCAAGTGTATTTCTAGCAGGTTAAATTGGGTTAGGTTAGTTTTGGCTTCGGTCCTGCATAAATAGTTCCAACACCTCTAAGCTTACAAGCCCCGGTTGACAATTTAATGTTGAATTAAACATCATTTATTTTTACCAACATGTGGTAAAAGTGAATTTCATGATAAAGGAAACCTTGAGCAATGACTCCATACTATTTATTTTTCTTGAATATAATCTAGTGGCCTATAAATTTCAATATATGATAGAAACAAATGTATAGATCCCACAACAACATTATGTTTTAATACATTTCTTGTTTCAAAATCATGCATATTTTAGCTTGTTCTAGAGCCAATAAATGGACACACAAAGAAGAGTATTAACCATGGTTATTTTGATCAGAAAGAAACCCCCAAATCATTAATCACAACAACTTCGACTTGGAGAGCCTTGGGCCTAATTAAGTCCAACTAAGGTATATTATGGATATCACTTCCAAATAAAACCCGACAATTCATAAACATTGAAATTGGATATGGATCCCAGTATTATACCTGGCTCAAAACCACATTGTTGCATCATTTTACTTCTGCATAAAATAAAGATAAAGGCTTCTCAATTTCCTTCTAGCATAAGAGCAAGTGCTGAATCCAACAACAACATTCATGCAAACAATAGGATTTCTATTCACGCCATTCATACCCAAGCATGTGTACTACAAACATAAGATTAAATAAAATATATGTGTATTTCAAAATGGCACATCATGCCCATAGTACATAATGGAAACCATTTCCCAAAGTATCCAAATGTGTGTACAATTGAGTCCCATACAACAAAAATAATACAAGTGTCATGAACTAACTACAAATATCCATCAGTCTCAAATTGATTTATCCCTTCTTTCATCAACACTGCTGGAATCCTCTGCAAAATCAATCTTCCTCTTCCATAAGAGTGAGAAATATAGTCGACTCATTTTCCAATGATCAGTGCTCATCTTAGGACTCTGTACATAAAAAACCATTTAAAAGTTATTTAATGTTTAACAAACAAACAAGTTCGTGTACACTTAATAAAATTGTAATGAAATAAAACATTTATACTCACTGAATGCAAATAAGTGCATGTCACAATGGGTGTCACATGAGGTGAACCTATTGATTGTGCATCTTGCAGCGACTGAATATGTTGCAAGTCATCCAAGTCTGAGGCATCCAACTGTGAGGTAGTCACAAGAGACTCACAAATAGTCTGTGATGCATGGGCCTTTGGAAGCACCTATTCATCTGCATACTGTATGAGATACCAACAAACAACAGTCCATCAAATAAATTACATACTAAATATTGAAAAATAAATAATGATGCACTCTAAGGTCGGTCAAACCTTACCGAGACATCCTTCTAAGTCTCTACGAAAACATTGGGTGTAGATTGCATAACAAATTCTATAGCACTCTGCATAAAACATATTACATCAACAATTTAATATATTGTTCCTTCCATTAATGTAAATATGGTAGATGATGGTAAATTAAAAATATTTACATTACCTGCAATGGTGATAAACCAGAATTGTATGCAACATTGACTACTTCATTTCAAGGAAAATTTTAGGGGCAAAATTTAGCCCATGGGCTATTTTCAACCTTTTTTGCCAAAAACGGATTCACCAATTTGCCAAAAACGGATTCACCAATTTGCCTTTTTTTCAAAGATGATTCGCCCAATTTCCATGGGATAAAACATTTTTACTCTAAAATCACCAAAATTGTCCAAAAACTATATAAGGTCCTTAGAAATTTTAATATATATTTTTAAAAAATCGCCAAACATTTTATGGTTCAAATTTAGGAGTTAGTAAGATTTGCCAAGGTTTCTACACTTTGATAAAATTATGGATCCTTAAAATTTTCCCGTTGCATTTACTTCAATATCATGAGCAATACCCAACTCTTGTGGAAATGTCCACTCTAATACGAGCTGCACATGTGATTATAATATGTCCACAAATTAATAAAATACTATTTTTTAAACAAACCATAGTTGTAATTTAAAATATAATAAAGTATTTGAATAATAATGAACTTACACATTCCATGAATCCATTGAATTGAATCTGAGATGAAGGCCCGTAGCAAGTGCTACCACAAGCCAAACATGGTTGAGGCATCATATGTCGCTATGTAATATGTATTTGTTCTCTGTTAGGTGTCTCTAGCTGCTCATTATCACCACTAGATGACTTCTCATCACCATGACTCCCACTATGTGCCTCCTCACCACCACCAGATGAAGATGATGCCCCCCCTTTATGTGAGCCCCTAGTTGTCTGGCTCTAAAAAAAGTGCCATGATGAACCAATGTCTCAGACAACTGTAACAATGCCCCCTATGTCTGATCCAACATGATAGGTGCATGAGGATATAAATGGGTGGGTGGGGTTTCGAGGGCAAGGAGGGTGAAGTGCACATTTGGGATAATCCCTCACATGAGCCCTCACATGCTCTCTATCCTAGGGAATCCCTCCTCCCTCCCCCTGGAACTCTAAAATGTCAAAGTAATTGACATGGTTATGGAGTATAAATTTTGCATACAACTTCTAGGAAATACAAAGGTATTTCTCTATTTCCATGTGGGTGTTTATCAAATACCATATATGACATGTCCATCGAATTATATTTGATACTTTTTTCTATGCACTAGTTAATGAATATATGTGCTCTATTGGTTGGAGGAACATGGCGAGTGCGAGGGTTTCGAAAGAGGGAATAAATTTGTTCTTTAGTTATTTTCAATTTTTTATGTCTTGGTAACTAAGACCATTTGCATAAATTTCCTCTTGGACTCTCTATAAGAAGTAATGTTGTATAATGCTCCTTGGGCATTGGAAATTGTGTCAGTGATGGTATCAATGGCTATGATCCACATCATAGTTGGAATTATTGTCGGATGCTGACTTCAACACATACGCGACAAGTAATCGACGTCAACACAACTTTGACAAGTTCCGAATTCGACACGGCTTCAACAACTCCGCATCTTCGACAAGTTCCGTGACCTCACAGTTTCATGACATCGACATGCAGCGTCGACATGCGACTTGTGACTGTCGAACCTCGACAGAATGTCTCTCTATCTTCCAGTCGACTGTAACGATTGAACTGCCAAACCGTTCTACCTTCTTTTGTAATTAACGTAACGAGAAAGCACCCAAGCGTCTCAACACATTCTATATAAGCATGTACAACATTGTAACATACATCAAGTCATGAACTTATATCTAGTAATACAAATCATTTCGCATTCCTACATATTGTCTGTGTGTATTTTTGTTCTTTTTGTGTAGTGTATTATTAATTTGCACATCCTAATTCTTAAGCTTCTGCCATAACAGAGCCGACTCATTCATTTGAACTGTTGTCCCCCTCGTTCTTCCTGGCCACGTGCGGATCATTGGTATCAGAGCACTCAACTTTGTTCATGCTTAAGGTTGCATAGACACTTCCCACGAAGTTACCGACTTATGCATGTTCAAACACACTCGCAATCTCAACAATCCAAGCAGACGCTAACTCCAAAAATGGCAGAAGAAACAAATGATAGACATGCAGCCAATGAGACAGCACAACTTATTGATCAAGCATTGAATCGACAACGAACTGAAATGTTCGCCCAGTTCAATTAAATTCTCACGTGATTTTCTTCGACATCCGGAAGATTTCCGACGAGAACTCACTCTGATAAAATCATCCCCTTCAAAGTGAAAATGAATTTGGACATACCAAATCTTGAAGGAAAGATTGACGCGGAATCCGTTGACAATTGGGTGCAACAATTGGAATCCTATTACTCTGTGAATAAACTCTCAAAAGCTGACAAGATCACCATTGCATCCTTAAAGATGTCAACATATGTGCAATGCTGGTGGGAGAACCTCTCGAATAAGATGGAGAAAAGCGGAGAACCCATCGACAAATGGGATAAATTCGTCGAACTCATCTGAAAGGAATTTTACCCACCCAAGTACCTCGAGCAGTAGTATAAGAAGTGGTAGCAGCTAAGGCAATGGAAATACCAATCCGTACAGAGTTACACTGACAAGTTCTATCAACTCATGGCTAGACTTGGCATAAAAGAAGAAGCGAAATTGCTTGTTTTGAAGTACATCAATGGATTTTCCCAGTATATTCAGCAAGAGATGGAATTTCTGACTTTCAATGCGCTTATGGATGCATTCCACTATGCCAGGAAACTTGAAACCAAGAAGAAAGGGAAAGCATACTTCACGACAAAGCTGACATCAAGACGACCACCTGACAAGAAGACATTAGCCAAATTTGACAAGTCAAAATATTTTTAGCCGACACCGCCAAATCCAGATCACGAAAAAAATCATTTTCAGAAAAGGGAATGTAGCAAACAACCGCCCAACAAGAAATGGCGCGACTACCAACCCTCATCTTGGCATGATACATCTGAATGCAAATCTCAGAAGACATTTTTGGAAAAACTATGGACATATGACGCATTCGACAAGACGCTGGAAGAATCTGATCCAGATGCAACGACCCTTTTGACATCGACATCGACCACTCCAGCAGCCTCGACTATCGTCGACGAGGAGGAACGAGAGTGCTTGTTCCATACTTGGACACTAGTCCAACACAATCCATTGCATCTGATTGTGGACAATGGTAGCTAGAAGAACTTCATTTCTGAAGATCTTGTAAAGAAACTAGGTCTCGTCACCACTCTGCATCCTCAGCCTTACTGTTGGCAGGCAGTTTGGGAAGTTAGTGTTAAATTTTCAGAATTTACTTCAATCTGATCTAGGATCTTAACTGAGAGAACAACATGTATAGCAAATCTACAGCATATCAATCATGGAGACAATAATGCAAGCACACAAGAGACACAAAGATTTACTTGGGGAAAACCATAAAGGTGAAAAACCCCAATAACTTCCTCAGAGATAGATAGAGCAATGATACAACCAACCATGAGAGATAGACATAACCTAGCAGCAGATCCTCCTCCTCCATAAGTGCGCCACTCCTCCTTGAGTGCATGAGTGAGAAGTGAGTGAGTAAATAGAGTGCCTCCCGCACTCTATTTATACTAGACTTGACTTGCCTTTTTACCTAACTCATGTAGGCTCGAACTTAACCACATAACATAATGCTGACTGGGCCGACCCCCAATAGGGTGGTCTAATAACCCTTTGACCCACATGGCCGACCCCCAATAGGGTGGTCTAATAACCCTTCGACCCACATGACTTATACAGGGCCGACCCCAACTAGGTGGTCTAATAACCCATCAAGTATAAGTTACGACACTTACAATATAAATGACGACACTTCCGTATAGAGGAATAATACCATCTCTATAGGAGTACATACAACATATATGAAATACATTCCGAAGTTACATATACATCAACACTCCCTCTTAACTAGGAAGGTATTTCTCAGCACAGTTCTTCTAGCACAAGTCATCTTCTCTGGATCATCGTCACTGGATAATCGTCATCGAGTCATCATCATCGTCACTGCTGCTGCTATCTCAATCAATCTATGAATCTACTCATCATAGGAAGTTCTACAGAGCCAATCCTTTTTCATACTGGATGTAGGCCCACCACCTGTAGGTCTTCGTCATCACTGGCCATACTGTGGAATCCTCATGACTTATTACGTGCATCACAAAACCTTGAAAGAGCATCCCAGGATGTTACGGGTACACAACTCCAACCTGTAGGATCTCCCAGGGCGCTATTACATGTGACCCCACCACAAAACCTCGAAAGAGCATCTCAGGATGTTACGAGTACACAACTCCGACCTGAAATCTCCCAAGGCACAAATTACATGTGTTCCACCACAAAACCTAGCAAGAGCATCTCAGGATGTTACGGGTACACAACTCCGACCTGAAATCTCCCAGGGCACAAATTACATGTGGTCATGGCAAAACCTTGAAAGAGCATCTCAGGATGTTACGGGTACACAACTCCGACCTGAAATCTCCCAGGTCCCAAATTACATTCCATAGGACAAAACCTCGCAAGAGCATCTCAGGATGTTACGGGTACACAACTCCGACCTGAAATCTCCCAGGGCACAAATTACATGTCCTCCCAGAGCAATGTCTCGAAAGAGCATCCCAGGCTGTTACGGGTACACAACTCCGACCTATAGGATCTCCCAGACATGCTCATCTGCACAACCTGATCCACGGCCACAGAGTATCAACCTGATACTCACCATACATCATCCTGATGTACTCATGATCATCTTGATCATCATCACTGCAACGTCCTGCTGCATGTCATCTGGAGCAACATCCTGAAGCTCATCATCCATGATCATCCTGATCATCATCACTGCAACGTCCTGCTGCATGTCATCTGGAGCAACATCCTGAAGCTCATCATCCATGATCATCCTGATCATCACTGCAACATCCTGCTGCATGATCCACCTGATCATCAATGCATCCACCTGATGCATACCAAGTATCTACCTGATACATATCATCATACATGATCCTCCTGATCATACAATGTATCCACCTGATACATGATACATATCACCATACATGATCCACCTGATCATACAATGTATCCACCTGATACATATACAGATACATGGTCCAAGCATCCAACATGATGCATATACAAAATACATACACATGATCCAACTGATCATATCCAGCATCCAACATGATGCATACATACATAAATGATCCAACTGATCATATCCAGCATCCAACATGATGCGTACATACATAAATGATCCAACTGATCATATCCAGCATCCAACATGATGCATACATACATAAATGATCCAACTGATCATATCCAAGCAGAAACCAGAACATCATCCTGATGCCCATTATCCAGCGCTTACATCCACAGCCATGTGAAGGGTCCTCCTTCGAACATGCTTGGAATGGCTTCAGCAAATGTGTCCATCACTTCTTCCTCGAAGTGTCCTCGATCTAAAGAATGCCAAGCCTCTCTCTGAAGTACTCGAACTTCACTCTGGCTAGTGGCTTCGTCAGCACATCTGCAATCTGCTCGTCCGTCGCAACATACAGACTCTTCACAGCTCCTCTCTGCACCATATCTCTGATATAGTGATATTTGATCTCTATGTGTTTCGACCAGTCATGAAACATTGGGTTCTCGGACAGCTTCGCACAACTCTGGTTATCACAGAAGATACCAGTAGCCTCCAACGGGAGATCAAATAACTCAGACAGTAGCTTCCGTAGCCATACTGCCTCACAACTAGCTGAACAGGCTGCAACATACTCTGCCTCAGCGCAGCACCCAGATGTGCTCTTCGTATCTGCAGCACTGCCAGCCCAATCTGAATCAACATAACCCTGTAGGTTAAACTTTTGATTCGCCTCATACCTGAGTCCATAATCCACTGTACCCTTCAGGTACCTTAGAACATGCTTTACAGCAACTAGGTGAACACTCCTCGGATCCGTCAGGAACTGGCTCAAGTTGTTCACAGCAAAGCAAATGTTTGGTCTCGTGTTCGTCAGGTCCATCAAGGACCCAATCATCTGACGATACAAAGAGACATCAACCGGCTCAGATGAAGCATCACATAGAAGCTTCAGATTTGATGCCATAGGTGTGGCCATGGCCTTGCAATCCATCATCCCGAACCTCTTCAGGATATCTACTGTAGACTTCCCTTGTCCAAGGAAGATTCCATCACTCTGCCACATGCCAAAAACAAATAGTGCATCATCCCCAAGTTCCTCAACTCGAACTCGGCAACAAGCTTCCGCTGCGTGTCGGCAATCAATCTATCCTCACTTGATACAAACAAGTCATCCAGATAGTAGTATCGTTGGATTGCCTTACTCAACCTTGTAGAAAAGGTTGGAATCCGCTTTATTCTTGGTAAAGCCCAAGCTGGATAGAAAGCTGTCTATCCTACCATATCAAGTTCTGCACACATATATGAGTACACTATGTTGTCTTGAAATCCATCTGGTGCATCTTCTATTTCATCACTTTTGTATTTCTCAATGCTGCCATCTGCAACATGCTTGATCTGATAGTTCTATTTGGAAGTCACAACAGACTTCCTTTAGCTCTTGGGATCGCATCCCAAACATCATTCTTCATGATCGACGGATCATGGCATTCCATTTCTTCATCCCAGATCCTAGGAACTTCAATATCTTCAATAGATATCTTTGTTGTTGGAACAAATGTTGTAGTCCTTTTGTAGGTGAAGATATACGGTCTTTCCTACAAAACAGGTTAAATTGCATGATTAGAAACATCTCATAATTTTCAGAACAAATTCTTACACATAAAGAAATATGTCATACAGTCATGCAATTATCTTAGCCAATGCTTCAATACAACATTTATCCATATTCCGTAACTTTCTAGATGCCTTCCAATCTCTACCAGAACATTGTTCAGAGTGTGCACAACTCCCAACATGTCAGCAAAGAGGTTTCATTCTAGATAAGTAGCAATGGAATGTTGTACAGTGCCATAGGCCACTTACCCATGTATATTAGTAATATATTGTTCATCAATGCAACTATTCTAATATGCACAATACATGTCCTAAGTCTAGGAACATGAGCATATACATCATTGAACAATTTTATTTAAACAAACAAATATGCAAGAAATTAAAATACTTATCTTTGTTTGTTCGTTGGGTGGACTCCCTCTGAGTCTTTGCTTCCTTACAGGAGTTGCTGGAGTCCTAATCTGAAGTAGCTTCTTCTACACCCTTCTGTTGTGGAAATATGGTCAACTCCCTCTGAATATCTGCATCGTTGCAGAAACTACTGAACTGTGCTCCTTTGCTTTCTTGCAGGAACAACTGGAGTGTGCTCCCTCTTGATCTTTGCTTCCTGGATTACCTGTTCTTGAACTCATATTCATCCTTGGTTCCTATGCATGCTTATTAGTATCATGATTTTGTTATCCTTGTGATCTCATATAAAATCATACATTCATTAGTATACTATTAAAACACAATAATCTCAAGCATGTATAGTCATGATCATTTCAAACAGAAAATAATAAGCATTAGCATTCAAGGTTTATGTAGGATTCTTTAGTCAAATCATAAGAAACATAACATGCCTGAACCTGTAATTACTCAAACCTATGACTCTTCAGGTTAGTTGAATCATCAATCAAGATAAGAGATATAATATGCATAAGACCTGTGATTATTCAAACCTATACCTTCATGATTCTTCTGGTTAGTCATATCATAAATTATGGTAAGAAACATAATATGCATACAATCATGATTATTCAAACCTATGACTTCATGAATAATCATTATCAACAATAGTATAAGATCCTAACACAAGGTAGGATTCTATCTTGATATAGGAAAAACATACCTGGATTAGCATGCTAGCTATTTATGTCTAACATACTCACGTGATGTCTTCTTGTTCTTCTTCAATGACTTGTGCTAGTAACCTGTATATCTCATAGGTTAATTATTACAAAACCAAGTTATACATACCTCATAAATGGATCTTCTATGAGATCCATGACAATGGATGAATCTTTGTCCTCATGTTATCATGATCATATGTTCTTGGACCAGAACATGATTTGTCTTTCTTGGTGTACCTTTCATGTTAGTAGACAACATAAACCTCATACAACACCATAATGCATTAGTACAATCATAAGTGTCAACACCCTAACCAATGAATATCTTCTATCATGCATTCATAATTTTGTTAAGGTGATACGACAAATCTAAAATCAAAATTGTACTAACCGTAATAACATGAAGACAAACATACCATAAACTTAATCATGGACAAATATCGAAACATACCTCGATGAGTCATACCTGTCGAGATCACTTGTAATCTTCTTATGTAAGGCCTTAGCCTCATCTCCCTCTGAAACAGGAACTTCTTCACTCATGCAGATGATCAATCCATCTTCTTCTAGGATTAACCCAATCCACTTGATTTGCAAGAACTGGACCTAGAGCTGGATATGGGTTTGTCAGAGAAACCCCAAAAATTCAAACTTTGAATTTCAAACTTCTGAAAGGATAGAAATATGTGCCTTGATGAGCTGATCAAACTGGTATATTCAGAATTTGAAAACTGCAAAGTTTCACTCCTCAATTTTTCCTTTGAAACTTTCGGATTCACTGGACGTGACCCTGAACTGGGGTTTGATGAAACCCACTCTTTTTCCCCGTCAAAAGGTTTGATCCAAAGCTCTAAGCTTCTATTTTTTTGAGGAGCTTCCAGCCGTGGTCACAGATTGCAAAAATTCTTATTTTTACAGAAGCCCTAATTTTCCACTTTTCTGATCAAAGTTCCAAACTAGGGTTTGATCAAGCTCGGCCTTTTGCAGAACCAAAAATTCTGATCTTGGTCTCTAAATTTCTATTTTGATGAGTAGCATTCATCCGTGGTCTCCGATTACAAAAATTCCAACTTTCTCCAAAGCCCTAAATTCCGGAAGCCATGAATGAAGGTACTCAAAAACAATTCTGTTTTGACAGAAATATGTACCTGATTGTTTCTGGTGTACCTCCAAACTTTTTGATCCACAGGGTATAAAAAAGTTTTCTGAGATAGCCTGACCTGTTATCTTTCCATCCTGACAGGTCTGACCTCAATTGGGTTCTCTAAGAGAGAGTTATGTCAAATGTCGCAACGTGACCTGTTTTGGGATAAAACAGAAGAGCGAACTTGTACGACGTGCCACGTGTCACTGTTTGAACTTCAGCCTCTAAAAACATTTCTTGAGATATCTTTGCCTGTTATCTTTCCATCCTGATAGTTCTGACCTCAATTGGACTCTCTGAGAGAGAGTTATGCCAAGTGTCGCAACATGACCTGTTTATTGGATAATACAGGAGAGCGAACTTGTACGGCATGCCATCTGTCACTGGTTCAACTTCGGCCTCTGAAAACGTTTTCTAAGATAGTAAAGACTGTGTAATACCTGCCACTTTTTACAAAATTTCATTTGGAGCTTCCTAGCCCAAGTTATGACCTTTTTCCCAAGGTCACCTGATTTTGACTCAGATCTGGAAGAGGCAGAAACCCTATATTGTACAGATCATAAAGAAGAAAGTACAACGAATTAGAGGTTGTCCTTTGGACACAAGGTACCTGGAGATTTAATCTTCGTCCTGTAACAATTTCAGATCCGAAAACTTCACCAAAACGGATTTATAGCGAAAGTTCTACGATGACTGGTTTTTGCTATATCAAGCCCTAGCATCGTAAGCGCAACAAGTATCATACATGCCATATCATGCCTTCTTTCAGGATAGCTCTGATACCATGTTAAATTTTCAGAATTTACTTCAATCTGATCTAGGATCTTAACTGAGAGAACAACATGTACAGCAAATCTACAGCATATCAATCATGGAGACAATAATGCAAGCACACAAGAGACACAAAGATTTACTTGGGGAAAACCATAAAGGTGAAAAACCCCAATAACTTCCTCAGAGATAGATAGAGCAATGATACAACCAACCATGAGAGATAGACATAACCTAGCAGCAGATCCTCCTCCTCCATAAGTGCGCCACTCCTCCTTGAGTGCATGAGTGAGAAGTGAGTGAGTAAATAGAGTGCCTCCCGCACTCTATTTATACTAGACTTGACTTGCCTTTTTACCTAACTCATGTAGGCTCGAACTTAACCACATAACATAATGCTGACTAGGCCGACCCCCAATAGGGTGGTCTAATAACCCTTTGACCCACATGGCCGACCCCCAATAGGGTGGTCTAATAACCCTTCGACCCACATGACTTATACAGGGCCGACCCCAACTAGGTGGTCTAATAACCCATCAAGTATAAGTTACGACACTTACAATATAAATGACGACACTTCCGTATAGAGGAATAATACCATCTCTATAGGAGTACATACAACATATATGAAATACATTCCGAAGTTACATATACATCAACAGTTAGCATCGCAACATCGTGGATTCTGCGATAAGTCAAAAGATACCGTGGAAGGCGGAAAGATGGACGCAAAGGAGAATATTTTATGTATTTTTGAGTCAGTTGGATCGCAGCATGTAGGTTTTGGGTCTTTTGGAACATAGATTATCTAATTTTGGGTCAATTGTACCGCAGTGTGCAGAGTTTTGGGTTATTTAGTAGAAGTATTGGTTAGGAAGTAGTTAGAAATTGGACAAGTGATGTAAGGCGCAAGCCTATAAATAGATGTGGGTTTGTAAGTGTTGAGATATCTTTTTGATTAGTAAATCTGGTAAGAGAGATCAAATCTGTGCGACTGAGTATTTTGTATCTGGGTTTTTGAGAAGTTAATATGAGATGATAGACCTTTTGAGTAGAATCTCCGATCTTTATTGTTATCTATGGTAATGCATGTTACAATATGAGTATATGAATGATGGGATGTTCTCTTATTGCGATGAATGTTTTACTATTGTATATGTTATGATTCTGTCAAATAATGCGATTTGATGAAGTTTAAATGCTTAAGTTGAATGTTAGATCTGAATCTGAATGTTGCAATAAGTTGAATGTCTGATGCACAACATCCTCATGCACTTGATAGAAACATGGTTCCATCAGCTCTCCCTTGAATGCCTTGGGTGAGACCTCATCTACTCTACAGGTGTTGCTGGATGGGGTAAAACCTGTTTGGTCCAGTTCTCTGGGAGACCGCGGTGGTTTGGGTGTCGATAGTGTCGGGAACCCCTGTCAACTGGGTCTTGTGCCAACAAATGGCTCTGTTGTTGAGACCATAATGCGAAGTAGCAGAGGATATGTTGTGGCATCTGACAAAACCTGAGATACAAGGCTGGTTCGATCAGAAGTTGCAGTAATTTGCTGAAGAAGAAAGTCAAAACTCTCAACTGACAGTAGACTAGTGGGTGGAGAGGTACATTCATGTCAGTTCGCATGAATCTTTTTTCTGCAAATTTTCAGTCATTTTGTTCAAGTGGTTGGCAAGGTTGACCTTTCAGAAGAGGAATTTCCAAGGCGGTGAACCCACGACCTGGACCCCATAGTTGATCCAGGAACTGTAAAAAGTCGACAACAAAGCATCACGAGTTGTCGAAGTTTGGCTCGACAGTATACTAGAAGGCTACCTCACTGAGTTCACGACTGACACATGGAAGTATTATAGTGAAACTGAAAGGTATTTCTTCCACGAACCACGAGCTAGATTTCTATTGTCACTGCAGTTATCCATCAAGATGCTCATTTGCGAAAAAGGAATAGTGAAGATGCATATTGATCAGTAGGAATCCTGGTGGGTGGAGGTTGTGGATATCACAGCTGAGGGGGGGCGGTGAATGGAATGGTAAGGGGTAGATGGGAGGAAGTTGCGACTATACTATGAAGGAAATTGAGGAAGAGAGTGGTATTACAATGGGAGGAGCAAGGTTTCGACAGGAAAAGAGGCATTGGACAGGAGAAGGTCCTGCTGCGGTCGAAATACAAAGCCGCGAAGGAAGACCATATGGGACAAAGTGACCTCACAGTGCCAACAGGAACAACCAGGCTACACCCAGGATAGAGGCAGGACCAAACCCCAGTAGCAGCGTGCCCACTCCTCTGCTCACTATCGCACAACTAGTATGAAATACCGCTTCGAAAATACTGTGTTCATCGTGTCAACAATAATTACTTACTAGCGGATCAGCGAACGCAGGAAGGAAGCCCAGGATGGCAGGTGAGGATGCGAAGATGCTGTTGTTTCAAGGAAATGGAACAGATAACCCTGAGTAATACTGGTTCCTGTGTGAAGCAGTATGGACAGTAAAGAAAATTACTGATGATAACACCAAAAAAGGACAACTTGCGACAACTCTTCGGGGTCGTGCATTAGACTAGTATATCAAATTTGTGCAGGTTCCTGTTGAAACCCCAGAAAATACATTGGATGAAATCCATGCATGATTGATTGTAGAGTTCTGGAAGCCCAAATCTAAAGCACAGTACATCACGGAGCTAAAGGAAATTAAGCAGTATCCCAATGAAACAGTATGGGATTTTGATCAGCGATTCAAAACACTGATGGTGAGGGTCAGCTTTGATATGAGCACTGTTCAACACAAGGAATGGTTCATCACGGCATTAATTTCGCACATCCATCTGCCGCTGATGTAATAGAACATCATAACACCAAGTGAATCTTTGGAAATTGTGATGCGGTTGAAAGCTTCACCGATTGGAGAGAACACAGCTAGTATGTCGCAGATTCAGACACAGTTATCCAACTTGACAATATAGCTGCAAGATCTTAAGAAGGGCAAGGAATAGCGTGAGGAAGTATGGTGCACACAATGTCGCGGAGAAGGGAATACTAAGGACAGTTTCCTAGATTTTTGCAATTACATGGTATCTGGGGCACCAAACCCCTTAAGTGGAGCAGGCATGCCATTGTGCCACATCTGCACTATATATGGACACCACCATGAGGAATGTCCATACATGCAAAAGACAATTACAAAGCCCATGAACTTATATTGTACATTCTGCAAGTCTGTGGGACACGATGATAACGAACGCCGTGAATATGGATTACTTCAGGAAAGAACATATGATTCCTACTATGTGAAGGATGATCAATGTGCAGTGCCGCAGCCACCACTGCAGGTGACCCAACCACCACCACAGCCACAGATGCAATTTGCATCGCAGCCACAACAGCAAGTTGTTCAGTAGCCGTAGTTTGTTCCCCAGCCGCAATATGTTCAACAACTGCAGTACGTGCAACAACCCCAGTATGTGCAGGAGCCCTAGTATACTCCAGCCGGATAGCAACAGCAATTCAACCAACAATAGTATCCACAACAAGATGGATTCCATGGTGGATTTCAAGGAGGGCACGATGGTGGTTACGAAGGTTTTGGAGGTCGCGGAGGAGGACAAGGTCACAGACCAGTCCAATGCTTCAATTGTGGGGTATTAGGGCATTATCGGAGGGATTTCCCACAGTTGAAAATGCAGTGCACATACTGCTTTGTTCATGATCATACTGTTGAAAATTGTCTGCAGATAATTGCGCATTGGAAGGCTGGAAATGTACCGCAAATACAAAACCAGAACCAGGTGCCAAATCAGAATTTTTCGAAGAACCAAAATCAGCGACCGCAAGGTAATGTGCCTCAGAACGTGAACCAACCTGCCAATAAGCCGCCAAATTAGAATCAGAATCAAGGACCCACTATGGCAACAATTTCAGCAGAGCCAAGACCGCAGGATGTCGTTGTTGCTGTTATTACACGAGGAGGTGCGACGACTGGTGCTGATGGTTCGCATCCTCTGATCCAACCGACTAAGATGAAGAAAGCACAGTACGATATTGGTGCTGAACATGATTAATTTTTCAAAGCACACACCGCTTTGGAGAAAGAACGTGGCAAGGCTGTTATTTATGACATGCCTCCTATTTTCAATTCTACTACAGAGGCAGGCCCCTCACGACAGTTTGGGACCTTGCACAATTTTTTTGAGAGTTGTCTGGTGCTAGCAAAGGATGCTGATGCCCTTGCTGAAATTGAGGGGTTGTTGCAGCGATCAGTGAAGGGACGACAAGAGTCCTCGGTGAACTCTTTACAACAGCGAAAGACTAGTAAGGAGATGTGTATGAACATTCAAATTGGAGACTGCGACGTTGATTCGGTTATTCTGGATCTTGGTTCGGATGTCAACATCTTAACCAAGCAGGCTTGGTAGAATATGGGGAGCCCATAGTTTAGGTTGTCTCCCATGTAGTTGCAGTTAGCTAATCAAGAAAAAGTGACTCCTATTGGGTGAGTTCCACACCTTGTCGTAGATATTGAAGGCATGAAGACATGGGCCGATTTCGACGTTATCGAAGTCATTGAGGGTGGAATTTCCTATCCCGTGCTATTGGGAATTGGATGGGATAACAACACTGGAGCAATCATTAATTTTAAGAGGCGCATGATGAATTTCGAGAATCAGGATCTTCGGGTCATCGTTTCGTTGGATCCGGTAGAAGGGCGATGATATATTGAACCAGTAAAAGATGAAGTTGTGCAAGGGTGGGATCAGGCTTACAACGTTTCAGAAGGTTATGTTCAGCTAACTGTTGAAGGAGAAATCAGTTGGTGCGGTTCTAGCTTTGCGACTTCCGATTCTGAAGATGCTTTAGAAAATTGGCAGAATCGCATGCATGAGGTGTCATTTAGGAAGTGTGCATTGGTCACACAATCACTGTGTCGGGTGGCAACTGAGTTTGTTGAGATTCTAGTATATGAAGGCTTGCCAGGTGTGTGTGAGTTTTTGCTTGCATTTGAAGAGAAAGTATCGGAGTCACAGCGACTCCTCGCATTAGAGGAGGTAATGAAGGCTACTCCAGCGCGGTGGTGGGAAACCCACAAGAGGTTGATTATGGATTGGTCGCAGTGTCGCCAGATGATGATGGTTCACTTTGGCGATGGTGAAACCTATCACACCGGAAGATATGATGGACAGAACAACCCCGAGAGTCACTTGATGGAGTGTCAGAATCTATGGGCTTCGCAACCAAAGGACGAATGGGTACATGCTTTTATCCACACTTTGGATGAGATGCCCCGGTCATGGTATCTGTTTGTAGACCTGCGCGGAGAAATCACCACATGGTTGGAATTGATGGTTTTCTTTACACAGACATTCAGCTTCGCGGATCCCAACCCAGATGTTCACAATGCTTTGCAGTTGATCCACGATGTTGTTTTGAAGGTTGTTCCCGTGGCATATCCTGTGGATCCGTATACCCACTGCAAGATGCAGTCCATGATGGAGTGTTATAACATCAGTGGAGGACCAGAAGATGGGGATGATCCGCGCAATATCAATATCCCGGAGTCAGAAGGAAGTTGCAATGTTGCAGCACCTAATGCACCAGTAGATTCATTTAATCAGTCACTCAAGTAAATGAAGGTGAACATTGGCTCAGAGGAGCATCCTAAGTTTGCAAATATTGGGGATTATTGGGATGAGAAAATGATGGTGAAGATTACTGAGCTTTTGCATGAGTGTTAAAACCCAAAAAGTGTTCACTACCTCATCTACCACATTACATGGCTCATTTGTCCATTTTCCTACCATATTTCCCAAAAAATCCTAAAAAATCCCATTAAAAAGCCTCCAAAAGGCCACAAAACCATCAAAATAGCCTCAAAAAGGCTAAAAAACCCCCTTTTCCTCCAAAAATAGCAAAAATCCCCTAAAAAGGGAATAAAAAATATAAAATAATGAGGAAAAGGAGGAAAAAACCCTATACAGCTGCCCTAAACCATGTGTTTCCTAAAACCATGGGTCAGCACTCCACCACCAAAAAACTATAAATAGGTGATGGAGATCCCTTATTCCATATCCACAATCACAAGCACCCTTACTCTGCCAAAATCTCTCTCGAAACCCTAGTTCACCATTGAACTACTTTCACCTTGAGAGCCACCTTTGGCCCATTCCCACCATTGGAGAAAGAGAAGGAGCATATTGGAGCTTGGAGCATCCTCTTGGACATTGCAAAGAGCTTCATCAAACCTTCACATTGAAGGTAATATCAATACAAAAAGCCATTCTTTAAATTTGTTGTTTATGTTTCATGCATGTTTAGAGTAGTTTTTACATTTCTGTTTTAGCTTAATAATTTACATTTACTGAACTGCTACTAAGGAGTCCCTTCTCCTTAGTAGGTGCTCATTTGCACAAGCTAGGGGTAAAACCCCAACTACATTTTTGGCGACTCCACTAGATTTTGAATTTCTGGTTTCGTTTTTAAATATTTTTTTTCTTTTTCGGCTGTCCCTTTCGGCCGCCGCACACCGCGCTTTTTCCCTCTGCAGTCGCGTCCCGACCGCGTCTTTCAGGCCTTTACCTGCGACCCGACCGCGGCTCTCAGACGGTTTCCGACGCCCTGCCGGCGGATTCAAGTCTGTTACCTGCAATCCGGCCGCGGCTAATCAGCCTGTTTGCTGCGATCTGACTGCGCCTGTCGGCCATTTTCCCGCGTCCCGACTGTGGCTTTCAGCCTCTTTCCCGCATCCCGACTGCGTCTTTTATCCTTTTTGCCGCGACCCGACTGCGTCTTTTTCCCTATTTCCTGCGTCCCGACTGCGTCTGTTGGCCCGAAAGCCGCGACCTAACCGCCACTATTTCCCTCAAACCCGCGGTTTGCCTGTTCTGTTTCGCCACAGACCCGCGGTTTGATTTCTGCATTTTTCTTGTTTTGAGCCCAGCCCCTTTTGCTGCAATATTTTCTGCATCTGAACAGCCCCCTGTACTCCCTGCAGTCCCACTTCCTTACAGCCTTTCTGCAACATAATTTCTGTTCCCTTTACAGAATTCTTTTAAAATTTCAGTATTTTTAATTCAGAAAATTTTGCAAGTTAAAGTTTCAATTCCAGCATTATTGATAGTTAGAAGTTGCCCCCCTTGTGGCACTTCTATTTTGGGTTCATAACCTCACGAGCACACACTCTGTCACATAAATCAAGTGAGCCTTAAAAAGTACCTAACTAAACCAACATTCTAACCCCACTTGGGGAACACAAAAGAATCATTGTAGTTAGGTAGGATCGGGGGGATAGGCTTCCAATAACACCCCTCGGTTACTTTCACTTGAGACATAGTTGTTGTCCACATAGGGAACCAAAATCCCCTAGTACTTTTTGGCACAGTCACAACCAGTTTATCATAGGGCCTCTCCCTTAGGAGGGTTGAAGTCGGGAGACTGGTTTCAGAGGCCTGAGTGGAATACCTCACTCCATTCAGTAACCGAAGGGCTACCTTTCGCGGTTCACGGGATATCCCTGTATAGGGGTATTGCGGTCAACGGACTAAACGGCAGATTCACCTTTCTGGACGTGTCATGAACGGGGTATCTTAGTTGCCATTCTTCTAGGATTGACTACCTGGTATCCCTCCCGGTAGGGGGATATCATAGCCACTTGGCTTTCCTACTCATATTGTCTGACTTGGATTTCATCACCTTGCAGAGGATATGTTTAGTTGAGTCAGAATACTTTTAGTTAGGTGTTTGCATGCTCCTTTACCTCCCTTTGGTCTAGTGAGTCCACCATTTTTTCTTTTTAGGAAACCTGCTGCTTGTTGGTATTATGACCGTCTTTGTTGATACTCCACCTATTGTAGCACAGCTGTTGCAGTAGGTGTTTTGAGTTGGTTGTTGGCCTGAGTGCCTTGTTTTAGCTCTCCTTCTGCACACTCGGTTGCATTAGGCCTTTTTGAGCTGTTTTTATACTCACCTCAACCCACATAGATTTGACACCATCTGTCACCATTGAGTCCCCGAGACATTCTCGGCGCCTCAGGGGCGAGCCCCTATAGCACGGTTCTCTTGACACCACCCGTCACAGATTCCGATCATCATCCGTTGATACCACTCATCACAGATCTAGAGCCTTGTCACTTGACTCCACTCGTCAGCGACATAGGACTCCGTCACCAGATATTGACGCTCCTTACTTTACCTCTGATTCTGAAGAAGAGTCTGAGAACCCTATTTACACTGCCCCTACTAGCCCCATGGCTGGCGCGACTTCCACTCCTTTCGCTATAGGGACCATTGGTGGCACATCCACCACTACACCAGTTACCACACCTGCTCTAGGAATGCCCTCGATGGGGGCCACATCCACCATCCCGGTTACCATTCCTATTCCCGTAGCTGGCCTACATACCACCACTACATCAGTGGCTCACACTACCCATGGTGGTGCTGGACCATCCTCCACCACCTTAGTTCCCCCACTTGGGGGCACCATCCCAAATCCTGTCCCTCCACTTGGGGGCATTGGCCCCAACTTGGTCCAACCCACTACTGTGTCACATCCTTCTTCCAGTTTGCCATTCATGGCTAGCCTCAACCTACCTAACCTGTCCAGATTGACCAACGACCCTATTCGACACGACCCTATGTGGACTCATATGCCTACCAAGCTCCCCTCTGACATCCCTAAGTTCGAGGGCAAGACCGGTGAGGACCCACAAAACCATATCATGTCTTTCCACCTATGGTGTTCCTCTAACTCCATAGTGGATGAGTCTGTTCGCCTCCGTCTCTTACAGCGCACCTTCACTGGCTCTGCAGCCAAATGGTATATCGAGCAACCTCATGGGACCCATGCCACCTTTGCTTCCCTTGCCTCGACCTTCCTGCAGTTCTTCCAGTTGCCTATCCACTATGACGCGGGCGTTGAGATCCTCCTATCTTGTAGACAAAACACGGCTACCCATATCACGGACCACATCCATGAGTGGCATCGACGCCGTAGCTTATGCAAGATCAAACTAGACGATCGTATCTTCCTAGATTGGTTCCTCAAATCCCTTCTCCCTGTTATTGCTAAGGATGTGGCATCAGAAAGACCCCAGTCTGAAGAAGAGGCCATCCTTAAGGCCCAACAGTTCGACCTCATTTACGCCCAGTCGGGTTACCTCTATACCATTATACCTGACGCCCCTCGCGGTGAGTCCTCCCATCACGATGCGCCGGGGGCATCCCACGCCGCAGACGGCATCATTGGTCGTGTTTCTTCGCATCCTCAACCATTTTCTATTGCACGTCCTACCTCTGGCCCCGACCTTTCGCGGGCTACCTCACAGTCTGGAGCAACCAAATCGTATGCTCCCATGACCCATCACCATTCCCATGGACCCTCATGTCCACCACAGTGCTTCGTTTATGCGACTCCTGCTTATGCTCCCCCAGTCGCACCTCAGCCTTACTACCATCAGCAAGCTGCCCCAGCTCCTGCGCCTTCACAAGCCCAACCCGCTTATTATCCTCCCCAGGCAGCCCCTGCGGCACACCCACAACTTGCTCCACAGTCATATCAGCAACCTCCTCAATTTGCTGCACCTGCTCAGCCTCCACCTACATATCATCCACCGCAGCCTGCTCCAGCACCTGCGCAACCTCAAAATCCACCTACTGCCCAAGGGCAAGTTTACGCCCAATAGAACCGCGACAAGGGCCGTAATCGTGGGAACAACCAACCTGCAGATCAAGCCGATCAACCGGCTAATCCCCCCGACAACACCAATGCGGCCCCCGCTAATCAAAACCCTGATCGCCCGCCCAAGCAGGCTAAAAACCCCAATTTGCGAACAAACCACCCTTGTTCTATTTGCGGGGTCTATGGACACTACACGCATACTTGCCCGCACTTAGAGCGAGCTCAGCAGCTCTGGGTTGACGATGCCCATCGCCAAGGGCATGTGGCTCCTCAAGCATCGCCCAACCCCCCACAACCTCAGCAGCAACCTTTGGTGCTGCAAAACCCCTTACCAACCCAAGGCATGGTGAACACTCAGCCGTTGGCCCCTCAAGCTAACGCGCAACCCCAACAACAACAGATCACATACGCCGCTCCTGATCAACCCATGTTTGACTCAGGTACCCATCACTTGTTGATGATGTCTTCCAATGATGTCAACCTACAGACCCGTCGGAACCAATATGGCTCCACCTCTGAAGCCCTTCCTGCTGATAAAACCGCTAACGCTCATCCCACTGATCAAGCGTTACGTATCCCTCCCCCGCCGGTCGATGGTGCTCCCAAAGCAGCTCGTTTCCCACTTCACCGTATCAACAACAACCTCAATGCGCGCGCTGCGTCAAACTACAACATTGTAGACGACCTAGCCCAATCTCCCGCAGCCATGTCTACGTTAGAGGTCTTGAAGAACTGCCCTTCCTAGCGCAAGACTTTACTCTCAGCCATTGGGGCTATTGACCCAAATGATTCGAATTTGATGGCATTTGATTTCGACCAGTCCGAACCACGCCTGCCTTCCACCTTAGCATTCCAAGTTTCTGTTTCCGTTCGGAATCTTGTCATCCATCAATGCATCATCGATGAGGGTGCCTCCACATGCGTTATGTCTACATTCGTATGGCAGAAGTTGGGATCCCCTACACTCCAGCAGTCCACCACTGCGTTACGCGCCTATGACGGACGTTCGGCTCAGCCCCAAGGTCTCCTAGCCAATGTCCCTGTCCAGTTAGGGGTTAAAACCGTCCTCATCGATATCGAGGTCATCAATGCCCAGCTTGATTACAACCTCTTACTCGGTCGCAGCTACATGTATGCTATGCGGGTGGTCGCTTCCTCGGTCTTTCGTACCATGATGTTCCCCCATGATGGACGCGTGGTCAAGATCGACCAACTTACTTACTATGATCCCAGTGCTCCCGCGGCACCTGAAAATGTTCTCCCCATGGTTGAACAACCTGTTTCTCGTGCCACCACCTCGTTTATTTCCTCTACGGGGCCTGGAGTCTACTCAGACGCATCGATGACCTCCACCTTTCAATCCATTCCTCCCTCGTCATCTACGCCCGAAGTGTCTGACTTATGTACCTTGTCCCATGATAACCCACCACCTAACAATCAACCAGCCTTGTTGCCTAAACCACCATTGGTACCTAGCCACATTGGTGTTACACCCATCCATACGATCCCCTTCCTAGTCCCTCCATCGGGAGTAGTAAGCGCCCCGGTCATGGCTACCCTTAGTCTCCCTGGGTTAACTTTGGGATTACCCGTATGGTATCTTTCACCTCCCGTTCGCCCGCCGACACCAGACGTCGTCCTCCAATCGGTGCAACCGATGGCTACTACCACTCAGCCACCTCCCGGTGTCTCTACCCCTTCGTCCTCCACGACTCCTCCTCCTACTCCCAAACCCACTGGGGGCAGAGGTCCCCAACCCTACACTACTGTACCACCTCCCAAGACAGTAAAAAACCCTCCAGCATTTCGTGCTCCTCCCAAATGCTCGCTGTGCGACGAGTTAGGCCATGCGACCCACCAATGCCCACAGTTACCAGCATTGCAGAAGCATATGCAGATGCTCGACGATGACCCCAAAATCCCAACTGTCGAACTAAACCCCACTCCCAAGCCTAAAGACAAATCCCTGCGTACCAACCACTCCTGTGCCATATGCGGCGTCTACGGGCATTATTCCCATCATTGTCCCGATCTCCAGGATTACAGAGCGGCTCTTTATGAGATGAACAATCTGGATCTTGAGACGGCCCCAACCACCATTGAGGAGATCCACCCCCCGGCCTCTTCCCCTTCTGGAGAGATTAATACCATCTATATGATTTCTTCCACCACTACCCCCTCGTCAACCGATTTGACGACGCAAACTTTCCGTACCGACGAGGAGATTCTTGAGGCCCTTACCGCCCCGGATTACCCCTGGGATGACATGCATCATCGTTCCTACTTCATCCCAGAAGCGTCTTCCTCTAGCTCCGCTACCCAATATGCGGTTGAATCCAAAGAATTCCTCCCTACCAAGGTCGACTAGTTTAAGGACCCTATTCCTGCTCCTGACGCCTTCGAGGAAGGTAACATGGCCAACATCTCACCTGTCATCCAAGTTGATATCGCTGCCCCAGGACGTGCCCCTGAACTCATCACTTTAGGAGCATTCTGCAGTAAACAAGAGATTGAGGACTACATAAACCTTTTCAGAGAATTCCGTGATGTCTTTGCCTGGTCCTATACCGAAATGCCTGGTCTTGACCCCGCAATTATAGAGCACCACCTTGACACATGGCCTGATGTACCCCCCGTCCATCAGAAACATCGTCCTATTCCTCCCTCAAAGTTCCCAAGATGTGCCCCTGAACTCATCACTTTAGGAGCCTCCTGCAGCGAGCAGGAGATTGCGGATTACACACAACTCTTCCTCGAGTTCCGTGATATCTTCACCTCCCCCCTCGAACATGGGGAATACATCTTAGTTGACTCCGAAGGCCATCCTTTGCGCAACCCCCGTAATGGGTTGTATCTTAAGCGTTATTTCCCATAAATGACACCGCGACCTCGTTGGTCCGCATTGTACAGTTTGCTATCTTTTTGTTTTTCACATTTTTTACCTTCATCTTACATTCATTCTTTCTGCATGATTATAGATGGACCATATTCCACCTTGTTACACTGGCTTCGCTGATGGCGCAAGCCGCTAGTCTCCCAACCTGGCTTCTGCAGCATGGGTCTTGTACTCCCCTTCCAACGAGATGATTCACCTTGACGGAATATGTATAGGTGCTGCTACCAATAACCAGGCGGAGTATGATGCTGTGACCGGTCTCTTGACTGCCGCCCTCCAAATGGGCATATGTCACCTTCATGTGTTCCTTGACTCCCAGCTACTTGTCTCCCAGCTCAACAATTGCTACCAGGTGCGTGATTCCTGCCTTTATAGAAAATTCCTGCGCGCAAAACAACTCAGCCGACAGTTTGAATCCATCACATTCACACATGTCCCCAGAGCCCAAAATAGTGTCGCAGACCAAATGGCCAACAACATCCTAGATTGGCATATCAATCACACCATGTAACATCATGCATCACAAACCCATAGCATCTCATAAAAATATATAAAAACCGAAAAAGATTGCATCGCATCCACATTTGCATCCATGTACATACACCACATTCATATCCATAGGGGCATCCACGTGCCTAAACATACATACATCATGTCACATCACATAAAATACACAAGGGGCATCCACGTGCCTAACATCCTAACCTACTTGCATCCATGTGCAATATAAACATATCACAACTCATAAAGCGCATCCACGTGCGTATAAATAAAACAACATCATACAAAAAGGTGCATCCATGTGCATATATATATATATCAAAAAATATACATGTTCCGTGCTATACATGTCCTGAGTACCCCTGTACTCAGCTATACAAAAAATGGATATACATGCCTAAAGCCTCATCACCATACATGCCGTAGCTACAAAACTCGGGGGGAGTCCCCTGTACTCCCTAATGAGAGTCGTATCCTGCATCACTGCCTGCATCGGCTGCCTCTGAGTCCTCCCCTCGCTCCTCCTCCGGCAAGTCCTCATCTCCTCCGGCCTCCTGTGCCCGTACCCGGTCCACCAAGATCGCCACCCGGATCGCGATGGATCTAAACTCTCGGGGTGCCCTCATGCAATCCTGAACCACGTCTGGATCGACGTCCCGCCATCCCTCGTCGGTCGCCCCTATCAGCAACCGGTCTAATAGTGCCCGGACCGACTCCAGTGTCCCCTCCGCATCACGGCGACGGACCTCCCCTCGACCAGGTAGAGATGGAACGACCACAATACCCCTCCGTGCCACATGTCCTGGGGGCGGCCTCGGGCCCACATATGCAAGATCACCCATATGTCAGTCACAATATATCAATCTACTATCATATAAATAAAACTTGACATACATAACATGCAAGCAAAAACACATACGTACCGTCGGGACCCCATGCCTGTCCTGGCACTCGTGGCGCCTCCGGATCTCCCGTGAAGTCCATATCCCGATACGGGAAGTCGTCCAGAGTCAGTGGTATCTGGAGCCACTGTAGGTACAACTCCTGCGTGAAATATCTTCCCACGTCGCCGCCACCACGGTGGCGCATCATCTCGCCCCACCGCACCATCCGTGGCTCCCTCATACCTCCTGCCCTGATCGGCACCCGTGGCCGCAGTGTGGGTACCCTCTCCATAAAGAAGGCACACAAGAAGGAACCAAAACAAAAACCCTTGCCAGCTTCCTTCGCTGACGTCAGCTACCGCTGAACGCAGGTCAGGAACATTTGGCCCCACGCGTAGTACACCCCATCCAGTACACGCTCTATCATCTGCATCTGGCCCCCAGACACCTTTTCAGGTGACTGGCACAGCCGACTCCTGTAGGTCCCTCACTAGGAGTGCATTCCTATGCACCCTCGCCTCAGGAACACAGTATCTCTCCAACATGTCCTCCATGTCGACATCCGCGGCGACCCGCGGCTGTGTGTCTGCTACCCTGCCTAGACAGGGCAACCCCGTCAGAAAGTATACATCGGTCAGGGTGAGGTCCACCCTCTCACCCTGTACCCGGAAAGCCTGTATGTCCGGCTCCCAGAAGCTGATCAACCGGTTCAGCAGCAATGCTGCTGACCGTATCATGGGTATCTGTGCGAACTTTAGTAGTCTGCACAGTCCCAACACAGACCGCACATGGTGCTCCTCTCGAATGACGGTCATGATCTCGTCGGGAATCTCCCGCTCTCTCCATAGAGCCTGCGGCATCCTGTCAATCACACAAAGGCAACTCATCAAAATCATGTCCCATAAATAAGTCCTTTTCCCTCCCCCAGAAGACCCTAAAAGTTCGTCCCAAAACCGCGGCTTTTGGGCTTCCTGCCGCGGTTTCCGACCGCGGCGGTCCGACCTATAGCCGTGGTACTTAACCGCGCCTGTTATCCCTAACCTTGCGGTTTCGCACCGCGTGTTCCTCTTTGGAACTCGCGGTACTGGACCGCATATCCATCCAGGAATCACACGGTCGCTAACCGCGTGGTTCACCCCGAAACTCGCGGTCGCCAACCACGGTTTCGACCCCCTAACCCGCGGTCCACCCCACGTGGACCGTACAAATCAGCCCTGGGACCCACTACCCAACCCCTGACCCTAAAAAATATGCAGGTATGAGTTTGACGGAATACCTGTATCTCCCGGATCTAAAATCGGCCGGTCGGATCGTCCAGAAATGCCACCTAAGCTCTGGTCCACTCTGATCACAAGTCAAAGTCAAACAAGTACAAATGACACATGTCATGTTGGACCCACCACTATTTATAGTCAGTTGACTTTTTCTTGTTTTGGCCATTCTGACCCCATACGGAGTCCATTTTACGAACCGTTTCCACCACTGGAATCAGCACGACGAGACCGTCATGATGGTCACCTCGTTGCATTATTTTTACACCGTCATTTTTTGCCCATTTTTCAGATGCCACTAGTCGCCTCAATTTACGTGCCACATCGGCCGTTCTCCATTTTTTCACATGTTTTATATCATCGGATTCATTTTTCCGAGCTGGTGATGATGCTTGAGATCATTTCTCACTCTCACCCCTAGTTTTTTTTGGGTATTTTTTCCAAAACGCCCTCGTCGCCTCGGTGTGCGTGCCACATCGGCCGTTGCCCATTTTTGACACCCTTTATATCGCCGGATTCATTTTTCCGAGCTCGTGATGATGCTTGAGATCATTTCTCGCTCTCACTTGGTACAATTTCCACATTGTGTCCCGACACCTTGTTTCCTCGGTTTGCGTGCCACATCGGTCGCTATCAGATTGTTCCACATTTTTACATGAGCCATTCACTCCTGTCATACTGCAAATGTCTCGTTATTTTGCCACCATTTCATTCACCCCGCAAGGAGGCCCATCAGTGTTCCCCCCTACCCTCGTTCTTGGTCATCATTACTGATCCTTGATTAAACACTTCCTCCTTGCCTGGCCATTCCTTTTGTTCGGTATACTTTTATCCCTTTTTTGGGCCGGAAAAGTCCTTTACGAAAAAGGCACTTAGGGAGTTTCCGTTAAGCTCTTTTCTGACTCCTAAAAGAATGAAAAGATCGCCGAGCAATCTTGCTTCCTTTCATGCTCGCTAAAGTACCTGAAAGGGCGTCTATCTGGTATAAGTTTAACCCTTTTCCGGACCCGGTAGACTAATTACGAAAAAGGAATACTCTAGTCACACCGGCTAGAAGAGTTCTTCATTGCATCCTTTTATGCTTCTTTGGGCCTTAGAGACTAAATCTACGAAAAAGCAACCCCCTGGAGTCTTCTTATTTGCTTTCAGACTCTCTAAAATTGAAAGCAACCACGAGCATGAACTGTCCTGGGCTCGTAAAATACACACGACAGTACCATTCCATCATTTCAGAGTCTTCTTATCGCTTTCAGACTCCTTAAAATTGAAAGCAACCACGAGCATGAACTGTCCTGGGCTCGTAAAATCCACACGACAGTACCATTTTACACACACTTCTTCTAGTTCATTAACCCATGAAGAAGTCTCCTCCCATGCCTCCTGGCACTATGATCGATCATCTCGGCAACACCCCCAATCAGGTCGCCTTTGTTCAGAGTATTCTACAGTCTCCTGCAATTTTACACCAGCTTGAGTTTCCCTCAGCCCAGTTACCCTCCCAGATCCATTACAGCTGTGATCCCTTTCCCCTCAGTCAGTTTCATATGCTGCCAGATCATTCCCATTATCATACTCTGAACAAAGGAAGTTTGAGTCCACCCACTCTACTTGCCCAGTTGTCACCACCAGTTTGTCAGTCCTGCCCTCAGTACTATCACATTTCGGTTCTTCACCTCGCGCTCCTGTCAAGGAAACATCATTGCCTTGATAGTTGCAGGTCTCCCTCTTTCGACGACAGCCCCTCTATTCCAGAGGATAGGCCCAGAGGTCCCTACGCCTTTGACTTATCACCATCTGTGGTAAGTGCCTACGGACCATTTTGAGAGGAGTCATCATTGCCTCTCCAAGTGGTTGTTCCTCACATGCTTGACTTCAGCACCTTGATCGCATCGTTGAGGATCGCGTAGGATTATATCCAATCAGTTTTTAGTCGAAGACCTCGGATTTCCCCTGACTCTAACACATTGGTGAGTCACTTCGGAATGACCAGTTATATGTTCCTGTGGATGTCCGGGCTGCGTTGGCGTTTGTATTCGGAAGCCATCCAGTTACATGCTTCCTTGAGTACCCAGTTTCAGTCCCAGATCAGTTCCAGTTCAGTGTACCATTGCGAGTGTACCCCTTGTCACTCTGATCCAGCAGCTCATTAGTTCCTTTGGTACCACATTCAGTAGCACTGTTGATTGTTCCAGTGTATCAGCTCTTCAGCACACACATGGTCAGCCCAGCAGTATGTCCCAGATTTGTGTCCCCTCTGGACTCTTATGATGTACACAGTGGCTATGTATCTTACAGGTCCCCCTTTTCGGGCCTCACAGTTCTGTTTATGTATCTTGATACGAGCATGGGTATGCCCGCCTCGTCCATATATTGAGATTATTCCTCATTCAGTTTTTGAGGTCATGTATATTTCAGGTCCCCATTTTTTGGACCCCATTGTTATTGTTATGTTATATCCTGATACGAGCATGGGAATTCCCGCCTCGTCCATATGATCAGATGATTCCTCATCCATTATTGAGGTTATGTACTTTTAGTTCTTGCAGTTTTTCGGGATCGTTGTTCCGAGCTTCAGTTTGTTTCTTCTGTTCTCTCCACACCCCAAGAAAACCATTCATGACTTATGATGTCCATCGGCCATACGATGAGCTCCTACCCTCGCACATCAGGGGGCAATCTGTTAACACCCAAAAAGTGTTCACTACCTCATCTACCACATTACATGGCTCATTTGTCCATTTTCCTACCATATTTCCCAAAAAATCCCATTAAAAAGCCTGCAAAAGGCCACAAAACCATCAAAATAGCCTCAAAAAGGCTAAAAAACCCCCTTTTCCTCCAAAAATAGCAAAAATCCCCTAAAAAGGGAATAAAAAATATAAAATAATGAGGAAAAGGAGGAAAAAACCCTATACAGCTGCCCTAAACCATGTGTTTCCTAAAACCATGGGTCAACACTCCACCACCAAAAAACTATAAATAGGTGATGGAGATCCCTTATTCCATATCCACAATCACAAGCACCCTTACTCTGCCAAAATCTCTCTCGAAACCCTAGTTCACCATTGAACTACTTTCACCTTGAGAGCCACCTTTGGCCCATTCCCACCATTGGAGAAAGAGAAGGAGCATATTGGAGCTTGGAGCATCCTCTTGGACATTGCAAAGAGCTTCATCAAACCTTCACATTGAAGGTAATATCAATACAAAAAGCCATTCTTTAAATTTGTTGTTTATGTTTCATGCATGTTTAGAGTAGTTTTTACATTTCTGTTTTAGCTTAATAATTTACATTTACTAAACTGCTACTAAGGAGTCCCTTCTCCTTAGTAGGTGCTCATTTGCACAAGCTAGGGGTAAAACCCTAGCTACAATGAGTACCAGGACTTGTTTCCGATGAAGTTTTTAGAAATGAAAGGGATTTTGGGTGATTTGGGGGAAATGAGGATTCTGCTGAAACCGGATGCCAAACCTATTTGGCAGCGACCCTATCGAATGAATCCCTGACATAAGGAGAGAGTCAAGGTAGAGCTTGACCAGATGCTAGATGTTGGCATTATTGAACCAGTTGAGGAATATGAGTGTATTATCCCTATGGTGGTATGGGATAAGAAGACAGGAGAAGTGCACATTTGTGTTGATCTGTGCAAGTTGAAAGATGCATGTCTGCATGATCCATTTCCGACCCCATTTACTGGTGAAGTGTTGGAATGCATGGGTGGTCAGGAGATGTACTCATTTACGGATGGTTTCTCTGGTTATCATCAAATCAGGATTTCCAAGGAAGATCACCATAAGACGACATTTGTGACCGAATGGGGTTGTTTTCAGTACACAATGATGTCGTTTGGACTCAAGAATGCCCCTGCTATATTCTCTCGCGTTGTTGTTGCTTCCTTTAAAGATTTCATTTAGAAATTCTTCCAGGTGTACATGGATGACTGGACTATCTATGGATTGATCCGTGATCATCTAGCCAATCTGCGAATGATGTTAGAACGATGTCGACAGCATCAAATATCGCTGAAGGATTGTTGGTCGACCTAGCGAAAATTGCGCTCATCCTACGCCTGACACCACCGACTAATTTCAAGCAGTTGAGAGCGATGCTGGGACATACTAGGTACTATCGCAAGTTCATAAGAGGGTATGCAGCGATCACGACCCCTATGGAGAAGCTATTAAAGAAAGACGCAGCATTTCAATGAAGCCTGGAATGTCAGGATAGCTTTGATACATTGAAGGCTAAGATTGCCTAAGCACCCATCTTGGTTTTTCCCGATTAGAGCAAGGAGTTTCATGTTCATGTGGATGCGTCCTCGATCGCGTTGGGAGTGGTGCTCACACAGCCTAGAGAGGGAGATCTAGATCACCCAATTTCCTTCGCCAGTCGGAAGTTGTCCACTGCGGAGAGGAACTAAACCACCACAAAAAGGGAAGGTTTGGCAATGGTCTATGCATTGTAGAAGTTCCGACACTACTTATTGGGAGGCCATTTCAAGATGTTTATGGATCATTCTGCATTAAAATATCTGGTTAATAAGCTTGTGTTGGGGGGGGAGATATGTCATTGGCTACTTCTTTTTCAGGAGTTTGATTTTGAGATTATTGTGAAGCCAGGACGCTTGAATGGAGGGCTTGATCACTTATCACAAATTGAGACATGCGAAGAACCAACCAATATTGAAGATGGATTGCCGGATGGATAGTTCTTCCAATTCAAGATGGCTGATGATTATTACGAGGAGATCATTCAATTTTTTGCGACAGGAACTACGCCAATAGAGCTGACTACGGATTAGAAGAAGCAGCTGGTGGTTAAGGCTATAGATTTTCAGTTAATTGTAGGGCAGCTATACAAATTGGGACCGGATGAGATTTTGCGGCTCTGTGTCCTTCTTCATGAACAAGGGCAGATATTGGTGGAAGAACATGGAGGTATCACTGGTGGACACCATGGTGGTCGAGCCACCGCCAAGAAGGTACTCCACGCAGGACTTTGGTGGCCTACCCTGCACAATGATGCGACCGACTATGCGTGGACCTGCAATGTCTGCCAGAGAACTGGGAAACCCTCCAGGAGGGATGAGATGTTGTTACACCCTTAGGTGACATTACAGCCATTCGACAAATGGGATGTGGATTTTGTGGGTCCTATCAATCCACTTGGGAAGCACACTAGTGCGAGATATATCATCACGACAACAAATTATTTGACAAGATGGGAGGAGGCTGCGCTAGTTGTTGACTGTACCGCTACGACAACAAACGGGTTCTTGTTTGACAACATTGTCACTCGGTTTGGCTATCCAAAGATATTGCTAAGTGACCAGGGGAGTCACTTCATCAATCGCACCGTTAGTGCATTGACAATGGAGTTGCAAATACAGCATAAGAAAAGCACACCCTATCATCCACTGTCCAATGGCACAGTGGAGGCATTTAACAAATTTTTGGAGCATGCGCTTACGAAGGTATGTAACACAAGTCGTGATGATTGGGATTTGAAGATTCCAATGGATTTGTGGGCATATCGCACTACTTGTAAACAGTTGATAGGACAAACACCGTTTAAGTTGGTATACGGGCAAGAGGAGGTTATGCCCATGGAATACATTGTTCCCAGTCTGCGCATTGCAGCAGCAACAAGCTTGAATGATGATGCAGTAATGACAGAATGAATGACATAGCTATTACAGCTCGAGGAGGATCGCTTTATCGCAGCATTTCACTAGCGAGTGGAGAAGGATCGATAGAAAGCATGGCATGATCGTCACATAAAAAACAAGTAGTTTCAGCAGGGAGACTTGGTGCTGTTATATGACAGCAAGTTTATGAAGCATCCAGGAAAATTACAGATGCATTGGCTGGGTCCATATCGCATCAGTAGCATAACTTCAGGTGGTGCAATACAGCTGCAGCAGTTAGACGACCCAATGCTCCCTCATTTGGTCAATGGTAGCAAGTTGTGTCCCTACCAGATGGGCCCAAAGTAGCCCGATGCCTCATTCGCATAAAAAAAAAATAGAGGCGAGAAAGCGAGTAGGACGATTGGTGGCAGGAGGGCGCACCAGCATGGATGGTTTGCACCAGCAGAAGAGACTGTGTCGACAGTTTAGAGAAGGGTTGTGACAAGTCAGTAGGTTGCGACCGGGTCAAATCAGTAATTAATGCAGATAGTTAAAACAATGCTTGTTTTAATGATGAGCATTAATGACAGATCCGTTCGCTCGGATGGTCAGATCGACGGTGGATTTGGGTCATTAAAGCAGGATTTGATCTGAGTTAAGGCAGGATTTAGTCATGATTATGAATGATTGAGTTGGATGTTATAAGAACGAGTTGAGACTGGTTGGAAGGAACCTGTTCGTTGCAAATCAGTTCAGTTGTTGATTGCTGAGTTGAGTAGTGCTGTGAAGTGACGCTCAAGAGTGTCGAGGGAGTTTGAGTGAGATTCTGTTGGGTTGGTGGTGCAGTAGGAGATTGTTAGTTAACGGCTGAGGCCTATTGATCCGAGAAGGGCCCTAGTGTGGCATGCTAAGCAACCCTATGGTTGACGTTTCTAGTGGTGTAGAATCCCCTACTAGACCAATAAGTGTTGAAGAGGAGGTCGTCAGCATGCCAGGATACTTGGCGTTTACTAGCATTCCAAAGAAGCGTCGGGGGGGGTCAGCATTTTGAGTCCCCGTAGAGCAAGCGACAGCTTTGATCGTCCACTGCAGTGGTGGAGGATATTCCAGTGCATGTGGGATAGTCCAACCGAAGAGTTGATGAGTCCACTGCATGGGAGGGACTCTCGACTGTCAACATCCCTGGGTATGTTCCCCCTACTTGGTCGAACACACCCCCTCGCAAGGCGAATCGAAATCAACGGTATCCATTGAGTATGTCAGCGCTCCCTACTGGACTGGAGTGCTCCAAGGATATTGTGCCAGCGTTGATGGGCCTGAAGTATGACGATCATGATATGGTGGCCTATCTTGAAATTACGTCGGACCCCTATGTGCCCGGGTCACAACTCACTGGGAAGCCAATTTTGCAAGACTGGGCACGATGACTGAACCAGGATGGATTGATGGGGCTCATCAACATGCCACATTTCAGGCAACTAACAAAGGTTAATGCTTGCATGAAGCAGCTGCTAGCCTATTTTCATGGCGGTTCATTGTGGCTGGATACAGAGATTTCGGTCACTGTCAATTTGATTGCGGGCATTACCGGGTTGCCCAAAGATGGGGTAGACCTATCACAATACTTCTGATGGAAGGAGAACGACAAAAAGAGAGAAGCACAGTTGGTTAAGCGCTATAGATTGGAACGACATGGTCGTGTATATCGCACTAGTAGTATCACTGATAATGCAGTTCTCACCGGCACCAAGATATTATCCTACAAAGTGGTTTAGGGCGGTCGCCCCAATCAGTGCAATTCAAGGATTGTGGCATGTGTAGAGCAGGGCGCGGCGGGCGTACAGATGAATTGGTCCCTATTTTTTTTTAACCAGTTGGTGGAGGATGTCGTCACTATCCAAGCTAGTAAGGGCTCTTTCACGTATAGATGACTCTTAATTTTGATCGCCCTTGTTTCCTGGAAGGATCCTAGCACTTACCAAGGTATGGAGGTTGACACCGCGAAAGAGCGTCTGGGGGCACGATACCAAAACATGTGGTGGGTAGGTGAGCCAGAGCGACTTCGGGACTATGCATTGCAGTTCTGGTTTTATTGGGAGATGCTCTATGATGCAGCAACAAAAGTGCCATGGTTATCTAAGGATACTATGGCAAAGTATAAGCCTATCATGGTTTTTGTGATTCGACCGCATGCCATTTATGTGCAAGCTAGACGCGATCCAGCTAAGCAATGGTTGTTGACCCCTTATAAGGTAATGACGGAAGCACTGAATGCTATTGTGAATGATTCGCCACCGGAATGGAGAGAACCCATGGGGTTGGCAGAGATTGATACTGGAGTCCCAGCAATCGACCCAGACAATTGATTATCCGCATAGGACCAGCAGAGTCATCGTGACTTAGACCAGGAATCGACAAGGACATCGACCGATGATGACATTGACTGAAACATTGAGGAAGGTAGGATGAAGGCCAGCCATGAGTATGCTACCATCAGTGGGGCGGTGCCAATCATAGAAAGTCAGTTGGGACGCCTCCTCACAGCGGTCACCCATGCGACAAATACAGTGGCTAGAGTGATGACAAGGAAGGAGGACGAAGGTTTCCATGAGGTCACCGCACACCTAGATTCATAATGCGACATTGTTATGAAGAAGGCCCCAGAGGGAGCAGTGATGTAGGACATCAACACAATCAGCATTGAGCCACGGGTCCGGAACATACCAATTCCCTCGATTGCGATTGCGACTGAGGATGTGGGTCTACATGCTTCACTGCAACAATTGGAGACACTATCTGTCAACATCAACGCGTTGTTATCACAAACGTTGGTACAACTACATGTGGTCGCTAGTCAGGAACTGGCGGATAGAGAGAAGGAAATCCAGAGTCAGCTAGTGGGACTCCAGGAAGGAAAAGCAGCACTGCAGAAGGAAGTCGTGGAACACAAGGGGAAGGCCACCACAACATGGGAAGTGGCCGATGATCTTAAGGAGAAGCTAGAGTAGCTTTGGGTTGAAATGACCAGTGAGATTATGGAGATGAAGAAGGAACAAGATCGGCTGACCGTGGAAAAGACAGCCTTGTGGAAAATCACATGTGGTTGGAGGAGGCCATTGATGAAGCTTGTCACCACATCTTAGAGCCAATAGTAGAGTTAGATTCAGTCGCATGAGCGCATAAGCTGGGGGCTGTTATCGCCCAGTTGCAGGAGGACAATTTTGTCTTGACCCATGCCCTGAAGCCCGCCACACCACCAAAGGTAGTCGCAGAACGGAAAAGTGCCATTGAAGAATTGGTGACTCAGATGGTCGAGTTAGAGTAGGAGGTGACAAAGATCACTGCTGAGATTGCATTGTTTTGGGGCAGCATCATCCAAGATGAGCAGCTTGAATAGTTGACCAGGAAACAGCGTGAGGCGGAAGAGCAGTTGGCTACATTGAATACCTCCATGCACACCATGCCACCGGTGGCATAGGTCTCTAAAAATGAGGAAATCAAGGACTTGCAACAACACATTGCCAAAGCCGAAGAATGACAAAAGGAGTGCTCTGTGCAGTTGGACAAGTTTCAGGACATTGGGGCAGAGCTTAATGCCGCAGCTGGTTCTGCACTCCAGGCGGTGCAGGAAGGGAAGCAGAGAGTTGACACACACCTGTGTGACCACCCTCTGGAAATGGACCTCGACTCTAGTATGGAAATTGCTGCAACAGGTCAGCGAAATTCGGTAGCAGTATGAAGACTTCATAGTAAAGACCAGTGAGTACACACCGTCCTGCTGATGTGGCTCGAGGGTGAGCCACAAGATTGTGTTGGGGGCCTGTTGGCAGGCAGTTTGGGCATTTAGCATTGCAACATCGTGGATGCTATGACAAGTCAGAATATACTGCGAAAGGCGGAAAGATGGGCTCAAAGGAGAATATTTTATGTATTTTTGAGTCAGTTGGACCGCAACATGTGGGTTTTGGGTCATTTGGACCATAGATTATGTAATTTTGGGTCAATTGTACTGTAGTGTGCGTATTTTTGGGTTATTTAGTAGAATTATTGGTTAGGAAGCAGTTAGAAAGTGGACAAGTGATGTAAGGCGCAAGCCTATAAATAGATGTGGGTTTGTAAGTGTTGAGATATCTTTTTTATCAGTAATTCTGGTAAGAGAGATCAAATATGTGCAACTGAGTATTTTGTATCTGATTTTTTGTGAAGTTAATATGAGATGATAGGACCTTTTGAGTAGAATCTCTTATCTTTATTGTTATCTATGGTAATGCATGTTGCAATATGAGTATCTAAATGATGCGATGTTTTCTTATTGCGATGAAGGTTTTACTGTTGTATCTGTTATGATTATGTCAACTAATGCGATCTGATGAAGTTTAAATGCTTAAGTTGAATGTTAGATCTAAGTCTGAATGTTGCAATAAGTTGAATGTCTGATGCACAACATCCTCCTGCATTCGGAGGAAACATGGTTCTGTCAGCTCTCCCTTGAACGCCTCGAGTGATACCTCATCTACTCTGCAGGTGTTGTTGGACGGGGTAAAACCTGTTTGGGTCGGTGCTCAGGGAGATCGCGGTGGTTTGGGTGTCGACAGTCTCGGGAACCCTTGTCGGCTCAGTTTTGTGCCAACACTTACAACATCGGTTGGATGAAGGATGGACAAGAACTACGGATCACCAGACAATGCAAGCTCGCCTACTTCATAAATCCTTTTGAAGATGAATTACTTTGCGACGTAGCACCACTCTTTGTAGTCGATGCCCTATTTGGGAAACCTTACCTATGGGATCGCCATGGAAGTCATCAGTCACAACCATAGAAGGTTATTTTCAAAATCCAGAATCTATGGTACAACATTGCAGAGCGACGACCTACACCAACGGTCTCAGTGATATCTGCTAAACAGACAAAGAATCTCATCAATCCTGCTTAGAAGTTCGCGTTAATCATGATCAAACCGCAACATTCCAGGAAGACTGCAGTGACGAGACCAAACAAGCTCCCGATAGAAGCAGTTGATTGACAACGTTCTCGATGAGTATCGTAGTTTATTCCAAGAACCGGATAGAGTACCTCGACATTGTTGATGTATATGTAACTTCGGAATGTATTTCACCCATGTATTTCATATATGTATTTTGTACTCCTATAGAGATGGCATTATTCCTCTATACAGAAGTGTTTGTATTCCTATAGAGATGTTATTATTCGTTTATACGGAAGTGTCATCATTTATATTGTAAGTGTCGTAACTTATACTTGATGGGTTATTAGACCACCCTAGTGGGGGTCAGCCATGTGGATCAAAGGGTTATTAGACCACCCTATTGGATGTCGGCTCAATCAGCATTGTATTATGTGGTTAAGTTAAGGCCGACCTAGTAAAGGTTATTAGGCAAGTCAAGTCTAGTATAAATAGAGATCGGAAGATCTCTATTTTATCATTCATTCACACAATTCTCTCATTCAGAAAGTGGCACACTTGTGGAGGAAGAGGCTCTGCTTCTAGGAGAAGACTATCTCTTGTATTCTGGTTGTATCATTGCTCTATCTATCTCTGAGGAAGTTATTGGGGTTTTTCACCTTTATGGTTTTCCCCAAGTAAACTCTGTGTCTCTTGTGTGCTTGCATTATTGTGTCCATGATTAATATGCTATAGATATGCTGTACATGTTGTTCTCTCAGTTAAGATCCTAGATCAGATTGAAGTAAATTCTGAAAATTTAACATGGTATCATAGCTAGCCTGAAAGAAGGCATGATATGGCATGTATGACACTTGTTGCACTTACGATGCTAGGGCTTGATATAGCAAAAACCAGTCATCGTAGCACTTACGCTATAAATCCATTTTGGAGAAGTTTTCAGATCTAAAAATTTTACAGGTTGAAGATCAAATCCCCATGTACCTTGTGTCCAAAGGAAAACCTCTAATTTGTTGTACTTTATGATGTATGATTTGTACAATATAGGGTTTCTTCCTCTTCCAGATCTAAGTCAAAACCAGGTGACCTTGGGAAAAAGGTCATAACTTGGGCTAGGAAGCTCCAAATGAAATTTAGTAAAAAATGACAGGTAGTACACAGACTTTACTATCTCGGGAAAAATTTTCAGAGGCCGAAGTTGAACCAGTGACATGTGGCACGCCGTACAACTTATCTCTCTTGTTTTATCCCATAAACAGGTCACGTTGCAACACTTGGCATAACTCTATATCAGAGAATCCAATTGAGGTCAGACCTATCAGGATGGAAAGATGACAGGTTGGGATATCTCAGGAAAAAATTTCAGACCCTGTGGATTGAAAAGTTCGGAGTTACACCAGAAACAATCAGGTACATATTTCGGTCATAACAAAATTATTTTTTAGCACCTTCATTCATGGCTTCCAGAATTTAGGGTTTTGGAGAAATTTGGAATTCTTGTAATCAGAGACCATAGCTGAATGCTCCTCAGAAAAATAGAAGCTTAGGGATTTGGATCAAACCTTTTGATTGGGAAAAAGAGTGGGCTTCATCAAACCCTAGTTAAGGGTCATGTCTAGTGAATTCGGAAGTTTCAAAGGCAAAATTGAGGAGTGAAACATTGCAGTTTTCAAATTCTGAATATACCAGCTTGATCAGCTCATCAAGGCGCATATTTCTATCCTTTCGGAAGTTTGAAATTCAAAGTTTGAATTTTTGGGGTTTCTCTGACAAACCTTAATACAGCTCCAGATCTAGTTCCTGCAAATCAAGTGGATTGGTTTAATCCTAGAAGAGGATGGATTGGTCACCTGCATAAGTGAAGAAGTTCCTGTTTCAGAGGGAGATGAGGCTAAGGCCTTACATAAGAAGATTACAAGCAATCTCGACAGGTATGACTCATCCAGGCATGTCTCAAGATTTGTTCATGATTAATTTTATGATATGTTTGTCTTCATGTTATTATGGTTAGAACAATCTTGATTTTAGACTTATCGTATCACCTTAACAAAATTATGAATGCATTCATTAGGGTGTTGACACTTATGATTGTACTAATGCATTATCGTGTTGTATGAGGTTTATGTTGTCCGCTAACATGAAAGGTACACCAAGAAAGACAAATCATGTTCTAGTTCAAGAACATATGATCATGATGACATGAAGACAAAGACTCATTCATTGTCATGGATCACTTAGAAGATCTACTTACGAGGTATGTATAACTTGGTTCTACAATGGATAACTTATGAGACATGTAGGTTACCAGCAAAAGTCATTCAAGAGAACCAGAAGACATTATGCGGGTATGTTAGACATAACTAGCTAGCATGCTAATCCAGGTATGTTTTTCCTATATCAAGCTAGAATCCTACCTTTTGTTAGGATCTTATACTGTTGTGTTGTTGATAATGATTATTCATGAAGTCATAGGTTTGAATAGTCATGGTTGTATGCATATTATGTGTCTTACCATAATTGATGATATGACTAACCAGAAGAATCATGAAGGTATAGGTTTGGGTAATCACGGGTTTAGGCATATTATGTTTCTTACTTTAATTTATGATATGACTAACCATAAGAGTCTTATATAAACCTTGAAATGCTTATTAGTTATGTTTGAAATGATCATGACTTTACATGCTTAAGATTATTGTGTTTTGATAGTATTAAGAATATACTAATGAATGTATGATTATGTATGAGACCTCAACGATAACACAATGATGATACTAATAAGCATGCATAGTGATTAAGGATGGATATAAGTTCAAGGACAGGAAATCCAGGAAGCAGAGATTCAGAGGAATTCCACCCAGCAACCAAACCAAGATAAGTATTTGAATTGTCATTTCTTACATAATGTTATTCAATGATGTATATGCTTATGTTCCTAGAATTAGGTTGTGTATTATGCATAGTTGCATTGATGAACAGTATACTACTAATATACATGGGTAAGTGGCCTATGGCACTGTACAACATTCCATTGCTACTTATCTAGAATGAAATCTCTTTGCTGACATGTTAGGAGTTGTGCACACTCTTAACAATGTTTTGGTAGAGATTGGAAGGCATCTAGAAAGTTACGGAATACGGATAAATGTTGTATTGAAGCATTGGCTAAGATAATTGCATGACTGTATGACATATTTCTTTATGTGTAAGAATTTGTTCTGAAAACTATAAGATGTTTTCTAATCATCCAATTTAACTTGTTGTGTAGGAAAGATCGTGTACCATCACCTACAAAAGACGGACTACAACATTTGTTGAGCAACAAACTTATCTATTGAAAATATTGAAGATATTGAAGTTCCCAGGATCTAGGAAGAATGCCATGATCGAGGAGTACCAGTAGATCATGAAAATGTTTGGGATGCAGTCCCAAGACCTGAAGGGGAGTCTGTGGTGACTTCCAAGAGGATCTACAAGATCAAGCATGCTGCAGGTGGTAGCATAGAGACTTTTGCTCCTGTAGCCAGATACACTTCCATTAGATCAGTACTTGCTCTGGCTGCAATAATGAAGTGGAATATACACCAGATGGATTTCAAGACAGCTTTCTTGAATGGTGTAGTTGAAGAAGAAGTGTATGTGGAGCAGCCACTTGGTTCTGAGACACATTACAGGGAGTCATATATGTGCAGAACTTGGTATGGTAGGATAGACAGCCTTCTATCCAATTTGGGATTTACCAAGAGTAAAGTGGATTCCAACCTTTACTACAACATTGAGGAAGGGTATCCTGTGATTCTACTCTTGTATGTGGATGACCTGTTTGTAACAGGAGATGATTGCCGACATGCAGTGGAATCTTGCTGCCAATTTCGAGATGAAGAACTTGGGGATGATGCACTATTTATTTTTGGAATGGAGGTGTGGCAGAGTGCAGATGGAATCTTCCTTGGACAAGGGAAGTATGTAGTAGACATCCTGAAGAGGTTCAGGATGATGGACTCAAGGCCATGGCCACACCCATGGCATCGAACCTGAAGCTTCTGTGTGATGCTTCATCTGAGCCAGTTGATATCACTATGTATCGTCAGATGATTGGGTCCTTGATGTACCTGACGAACATGAGACCATATATTTGCTTTGCGGTGAACACATTGAGCTAGTTCTTGACGGATCTGAGGAGTGTTCAGCTAGTTGTTGTAAATCATATTCTGAGGTACTTGAAGGGTACAGTTGATTATGGGCTCAGGTGTGAAGCGAATCAAAAGTTTAACCTGCAGGGTTATGTTGGTTCAGATTGGGCAGGCAGTGCTGCAGATAGGAAGAGCACATCTGGGTGCTACTTCAGTATGGGATCAGGTGTGATCTCTTGGTTTAACAGGAAGCAATCCTGCGTAGCACTGAGTACAGCTGAGGCAGATTATGCTGCAGTGTTTTCTGCTAGTTGTGAGGCAGTATGGCTTCGAAAGCTACTGTCAGAGTTATTTGATCTCCCGCTAGAGACTACTGGTATCTTTTGTGACAACCAGAGTTGTGTGAAGCTGTCTGAGAACCCGGTGTTCCACGATAGGTCGAAACACATAGAGATCAAATACCACTATATCAGGGATATGGTGCAGAGAGGAGCAGTGAAGCTCCTGTATGTTGCGATGGATGAGCAGATTGCAGATGTGCTGATGAAGCCACTCGCCAGAGTGAAGTTCAATTACTTCAGAGAGAGTCTTGGTGTTCTTCAGATCGACGACACTTCGAGGAAGAAGTGATGAAGACATTTGTTGAAGCCATTCCAATTATGCTGGAAGGAGGATCCTTCACATGGCTATGGATGTAAGCGCTGGATGATGTTCTAGTTTCTGCTCTATATGATCAGTTGGATCATTTACATTTATGTATGTACGCATCATGTTGGATGCTGGATATGATCAGTTGGATCATTTACATTTATGTATGTATGCATCATGTTGGATGCTTGGACCATGTATATGTATAAGTATCAGGTATGATCAGGTAGATCATGTATGTTGATGGATACATTGTTTGGATCATGTATCTATGTATGTATCAGGTAGATACATTGTATATGATGATATGTATCAGGTAGATACTTGGTATGCATCAGATGGATGCATTGTATGCTCAGGATGATCATGGATGACAAGCTTATCTAGATGACATTCATCAGGACGATGCAGTGATGATGATCAGGATGATCATGTGTACATCAGGATGATGTATGGTGAGTATCAGGATGATACTTTGTGGTCTTGGATCAGGTTGTGCAAATAAGCATATAATTTGGCCCTGGGAGGTTTGCAGATAGTCTTGCAAGGTTTTGCCTATGGCATGTAATGTGGCCCTGGGATATCTGGCAAACGCTCTTTTGAGGTTTTGCTTTGGAAGGACATATAATTTGGCCCTGGGAAATCTGAAGATAGTCTTGCAAGGTTTTTCCTATGGCATATAATTTGGCCCTAGGATATCTGCCAGATGCTCTTTCGAGGTTTTGTCCTATGGCATATAATTCGGCCCTGGGAGATCCGATAGGTTGAGCTGTGTGCTCTTAATAAGTCCTGGAATGTTCTTGCAAGGTTTTTCCATGACCACATGTAATATGGCCATGGGAGATCTGAGAGGTTGGGATGTGTGCCCGTAATAATTCCTGGGATGCTCTTGCAAGTTTTTGTGGTAGGTGTCACATGTAATAAGTCCTGGAGATCTGGACAGGATGAAAAAGGCCTCAGATGATCTTTAGGGTTCTTGCTAGTCAAGAGACTCTTTTAAGGTTTTGTGACAGTCACATATAATATGTCCCTGGGAGATCCGATAGGTAGAGCTATGTGCTCGTAACAGCCTGGATGCTCTTGCAAGGTTTTGTGATGCACGTAATAAGTCCTGAGATTTCCACAGTATGGCCAGTGACGATGAAGACCTGCAAGTGGTGGGTCTACATCCAGTATGAAAAAGGATTGGCTCTGTAGAACTTCCTATGACAAGTAGATTCATAGATTGATTGAGATAGCAGCAACAGTGACGATGACGATGATTCAAGGATGATGATTCGTTGATGATGAGCCAGAGAAGAAGACTTGTGCTAGAAGACCCGTGTCGAGAAATACCTTCCTAGTTAAGAGGGAGTGTTGATGTATATGTAACTTCGAAATGTATTTCACCCATGTATTTCATTTATGTATTTTGTACTCCTATAGAGATGGCATTATTGCTCTATACGGAAGTGTTTGTATTCCTATAGAGATGTTATTATTCCTCTATACGGAAGTGTCGTCATTTATATTGTAAGTGTCGTAACTTATACTTGATGGGTTATTAGACCACCTTGTTAGGGTCGGCCCTAAATAAGTCATGTGGGTCGAAGGGTTATTAGACCACCCTAGTGGGGGTCGACCATGTAGTTCAAAGGGTTATTAGACCACCCTATTGGGTGTCAGCCTAGTCAGCATTGTGTTATGTGGTTAAGTTAAGGCCGACCTAGTAAAGGTTATTAGGCAAGTCAAGTCTAGTATAAATAGAGATTGAGATATCTCTATTTTATCATTCATTCACACACTTCTCTCATTCGGAAAGTGGCGCACTTTTGGAGGAGGAGGCTCTACTGCTAGGAGAAGACTATCTCTTGTATTCTGGTTGTATCATTGCTCTATCTATCTCTGAGGAAGTTATTGGGGTTTTTCACCTTTATGGTTTTCCCCAAGTAAACTCTATGTCTCTTGTGTGCTTGCATTATTGTGTCCATGATTAATATGCTGTAGATATGTTGTACATGTTGTTCTCTCAGTTAAGATCCTAGATCAGATTGAAGTAAATTCTGAAAATTTAAAAGACATTACAAGGTAAAACACTCCATTGAACTTGTTCTTGGTTCTTCTTTTCCTAACGCATCTGTTTACAAAAGATCCATTCTTGAAAATGAAGAGATTCGCAGACAAATCCAATATTTGATCGACAAAGTTCATATCTCACCTAGCTCATCTCCTTGTGGATGTCCAGTCATCCTCATTCCAAAGAAATACAAGACTTGGCATATATGCATTCACTATAGGTCACTCAACAAAATTTCGGTAAATAATCGCTACCCTCTTCCGCAGATAGACGAGCTCATCGATTGTCTGAAAGGTGCTAAATTCTTTACTAAGCTCGACCTCAAGTCGGGATATCACTAGATTACAATCGAACCCTCAGATGTGTGGAAAACTACTTTCAATATCAAGGAAGGATTGCTTGAATGGTTAGTCATGCCTTTCAGCTTATCCAATGCACCTGCGACCTTCATGTGATACATGGACAACATTTTGCAACCTTTCATCAGAAAATGGGTCATTGTCTATCTCGACGACATACTGATTTTAGTCGATCATGGGAAGAACATGTCGAACAGCTTTGACAAGTCCTCGACACTCTCTAACAACATCAAATTTACTTGAACATGGACAAGTATACCTTTGCGATGAACAACATAAAATATTTGGGGTATGTAATTGACTATGTAGGAATTCACATCGATCCAGACAAAGTATAGATCCTCAAAGATTGGTCCATTCCTCAAAGCATTCAAGAACTAAGAATTTTTCTTGGTTTGGAAAATTTATATCGACAGTTCATACTCGACTTCAGTCACATATCCTAGCCCTTGAATAAGTTGACGAAGGGAAATGGAAAAATTGTCTTCAAATGGACATTGACACAACAAGATGCTTTTGAATAGCTCAAGCACAAGCTCTGCACTGCACCAGTACTTGTGTTACCTAATTTGCATCATTCCTTTGAGATTGAGACAGATGCATCAGACTATGACTTGGGCACAGTGATCACTTAGCCTGGTCACCCAGTTGCTTTTCATTCCAAAAATTTTAACAACACAGTTAGAAGATATTCGACGTACGAAAAAGAATTGTACGCCATTGTGCAATCTCTCAAGCAATGGAGGCATTACATCCTTGGCAAGGAAACAGACATCCTCACTAACCATAAGTCTCTACAGTTTGTTCTAACCCAGTCAAAACTATAGACAACCAGACAACTCAAGTGGATTAATTACCTACAACAATTCCAGATGGTGATTAAGTATTGGAAAGGTAAATCTAACACCGCTGTCGATTATCTGAGTCGACCACCCATTACTCTCCTTTTCATAGTGATGAGTATCCAAGATTACAATATGACCACTTGGCCTCAATTATATCAGGATGACATCGAATTTTCACCAGTCTACCGACAGCTTCAGACTGACAAGTCGTCGACCTCCGACTACTTCCTAAAAGACACCTTGCTATAAAAGCTTGGATAACTTTGTGTACATATCAGTGAGCATTGACAACAGCTCATTTGGGACGTGCACTACAGCAATACTAAAAGACACTTTGGAGTAGAAAAGACACTTTCTATTCTCCAGAAGTATTTCCTTTGTCCTACACTTAAAACTGACGTCAACAAGTACATTCGATCATGCGTGGTTTGTGCCATTGCTAAACCGCCTATTTGACTACAAGGATTGTACACACCTCTGCCAGTTCCTAGTCGACCATGGGAATCTATTTCTAGGGACTGCTTGACAGGATATCCTACTACCAAACAACAACATGATGCGACCTTCGTAGTAGTTGACAGATTTTCCAAGATGGCCATTCTCATACCATGCAAGAATACCATGACAGTGCAACAGACTGCTCAAATCTTCTTCACACATGTTTGGAAACACTTTGGTTTACCCAAAACCATTACTTCCGACCGAGATTCCATATTTATTAGCATCTTTTGGAAGACTCTCTGGCAACAACTAGGCACACTACTCTCATTGTAGACAACTTTCCATCCTCAGACAGATGGACAGACAAAAGTTGTGAATCTCTTGGTAGTACAACTGCTTCACATGTACAACCAAAATCATCAACACACATGGGATGAAAGTGTTACATACATACAACACAGTTACAATCATGCTCAACACAGCTCTATAGGAAAGAGTCCATTTGAGATCTGTTACAGATTTCAACCCTCATCTCCTATCGACTTGATCAGCTCCTCGACACAGTTGAACTCCGACACCAACTACAGCCAGCGAGAACTTGATAAAGCCGTGAAGTTTTGAGATCAGATCTACGACATCCAGAAGCAAGCACAGGAAATGTTGCAATGAGGAAATGAGAAAGCTAAGGCCCGACATGACAAGCATTGTATTCCTCATTCATTCCAAATTGGGGATAAGGTCTGGTTACATCTCAAGAAGGAGCACTTTACCGGTCCATTCAAGAAGCTCAAACCTTTTCTATATGGTCCATACAATATTCTTCGACAGATTGGAGAAAACACTTTCCAACTTGACATTCCTACATGCCTGGGTATGCATCCAGTATTCAATGTGGATCTACTTCGACCATACCATGCACCACTGTTGGAATAGAATGACTTACCGACAGTAGAACTCGACGACATCAATCTAGATGTTCAGGAGCCTCTTCCTTGCGACACCATTGTGGGACGACGAGTACGCCATAAAAGGATGAACAAAATTCCCTTGTTTCAAGTTGCTAAATCCAGACAGGTCCCAGCACAAGGGAAAAGGTACTCTGCTACTAAACTGAACAACAATTTTCCTCACCTTCACGAGCAAACAATGGGGACAATTGTTTCTTAAGGAAGGAGGTTTGATCCACATCGTAGTTGGAATTATTGTTGGATGCTGACTGTGACACATCCACGACAAGTCATCGACGTCGACACACCTTCGACAAGTTCCGAATTTGACAAGGCTTCAAAAAATCCGTGTCTTGAACAAGTTACGTGACCTCACGGTTTCGTGACATCGACATGCAACGTCGATCTGCGACTTGCGACTTTCAAACTTTGACAGATTGTCTCTCTGTCTTCCAGTTGAATGTAACGGTTGAACTTCCAAACCGTTCTAACTTCTTTTGTAACTGAACGTAACAGGAAAGAACCCAAGTGTCTCAATACATTCTATATAAGCATGTATAACACTGTAACATACATCAAGTCATGAACTTATATCCAGTAATAGAAATCAGTTCACATTCCTGAATATTGTCTATGTGTATTTGTGTTCTGTTTGTGTAGTGTATTCCTGCTTTGCGCATCCTTATTATTAAGCTTCCACCATAAAAAGGCCGACTCATTCAGTTGAACTATTTTCCTCCTCATGCTTCCTGGCCACGTGCGGATCAGGATACCCCAAGAGAATAATATAGTTCTTCTCCCCCATTAAAGGTATCACTAAGGCATCTCAAAAACCCCAATTGTTATAGTATATTCACATTTATATCAATCATTTGTTGTCATTGCGGGTGTTGGGATACTAGTTTCTCGTTGTCATCATCACTTGTAGATATCCATTTTATCATTATTACTTTGTTTTCCATTCCCTTATCACTACATTTGTCATAATATCTCATAAATTGCCATTTTACGCACCTTTTATACTTCAATGATTAGGTCATGGTTTTTTTCCTTCATTTTTAATGAATTAAATATTATTATACTTGTTATTTAATCAAAGACAGCTAATCACAAGTTTTTCCTAGAGATTACAAGTTTTTCCTAGTGATTAAAAGTTTTTCCTAGTGTTTACAAGTTTTCCAAAAGCTTGTAATTGGAGTAGTTCAAGATAGTTGCAGGGTTCCAACTGAAAATACACCACTTGGATTTGGTAAAATATGTCTCTATCATGGTTTTATGTTCATTTAATCACACCCAACTCAAACGTGCGAAGCTCCAAGTATTTTTCAAAGTTCTAGTCAAACCCAATTTTTTAGCAATAGTTTTTCCCCAAATCCATATTGTGCCTTGATTTGCATGTAGCTGGAGGTGAATATAAAGATTCTGAGACATGGTTTTTTCTCAGAAACCACCAAATTGAGTAAGACGCAGATAGTTTCTCCATATCTACTTCGGTTTGAGAGATATCAGTGGGGAAATAAGGAAAATCTGCCGAAAATCATGAATTTCCAGATTTGAGGGATTTTGCCTAAAAATGGCAAATCCGATTTTCTGAGTGTCGAGGATTCGATTTTATCATCCCCTTTGAGTTTTTGATGTATAAATACACCCTCATGCATAAATTAAGGGGAATTAGTACTTAGATCTGGTAATACACTTGATTTTTGTGCTCAAGATTTGTAATTTTGGTTTCTATTATGTAATAAGATATCCATGAGATTTTGCTAAAGTAAAGACCATCTAGTGCAGCATTTTCCAGTGGATGTTACCAGTTTGAGAGGGCCCCTCAAGTCTGGTAATTTTTCACATATTATCATTTGTTTATATATATTCATTTGATTTGATTTCATGTATTTTAATTTTATTTTAGAGCATTGGAATTTCTTCACACGAAAGCAATTTATTGATAGAGGGAGTATTCCTTAATCACCACAATTTCCACACTATTCATTGTTATATATTAGATCCATATTTCATACATCAATTTTTATCCATCTTTGTTCCAGTACCTTCACTTATCTCATGTGAATTATGTCCTAGGTATATATATTCATTTATCTGTGTAAATACATTCAGCCATAGAGAGAAGAGATTTGTGTACACACATTGGGATCCTTTGCCTCTACATCAAGACATTAATGCACACTTTGTTCTTTGCACATTTTTCATATTCTTTCAGTTGTACATATTATTTCTGCACATTGTTCATATTTTGTCTCTTCTATTTTAACTCTATTTTTATAGGTATAATTATGCTCATGTACTAAGTGACAATCTATTGCAGCAAGGTTTACTTGTACATCACATAGCCACTCATTATCGCATGTATTTTATGATCCTGCAATAAGACTATTAAATAAAGCATCTCTCCTTGAATATAGATTTGTTTTCATGTGTGTATGTATATTTTCATTTGCAGATTTCAAATGTTTTAGATGTGTTCCATTTTGACAGAGTTATTCTATTTTGATCTTTTCGTGTACAAGTTTGATTTGAGAATAAGTTTGCTTTGAAATTTATTTTCAAGCCGTCTTTTCAAATGTTAGATTACAAGTTCATTACTTTGGTGTGGTTTGGAAACTTTAAGATCTATTAGAAATTAATTAAATCCAATAGAATCCCATTTGTATCTTCAGGAGTACTGTGTCAATAAGCGAATTCAATTCACTATAGTGTATACTCCTGAGAATAAAGTGCAGATGAAGGAATCTGAAAAGGATCCTTAGTTTCAAGAACTCTTAAAGTTTGAGATTTGAATTTGAATTTAATTCATAGATTGCAGATTTAATTAGAAAGAACTACTTAGTTTTAGTCCTACACAAACAGTGCCTGCACCTCACAATCCGACGATCCCCCAGTTGACATTAAAGACTTGGAGAAATTAAATAACATAATTTTAACCCAACAATGGGCTTCAATGTTCTTCTCGTAGTGGAGTGTTTTTTTGTTCTTGGTGTGGATGGCTTTGGTGTTCTTTTTACTATAGAGGGATTTGGTCTACTTCTTAAATAATTACTTGGTTTCCTTGTTGAGGGATTTCTTCTTCTTCTTCTTCAACATTTATTAGGTTTTCGGGATGAATTTTTTGAGGGTCTGGGTTTTGTGCATGAATGGTTTCTTCAGGATTGTGTGGATCCATGGGGAATATGCTATTTTTACATAATAATTTTTTTAAATTAGATTCAAGATCTAAAAACATCCATAGAAATTAATTTTTTTTATATGGAATTAATCAAGAAATTGGACAAGAACCGTACCTTGAATGATTCCCAAATGAGGTGGAATGACCACCAATCCCTTCCAAATAAATTTGATGGTTTGAATATGTCTAGAATGCTCTTGCGTGCTTTCCTCCATTATTTCACTCTCTCAATTAGCAAATGCAGATTGTAATGCATGTTTGGGCCTTTTTTTTTATCAGTGCATAATATATATGCATTATATTAATTTTGCATTTCCATAACGCATATGCGATATATTGCATGCGTGTTATATCACATATGCGTTATATTAATTTTGCAATTTCATAATGCATATGCGATATATGGCACATGTGTTATAACGCATACTTGTTTCTTACACTTAGCTATGATTACAAACTTGGGTTTCACTGAGCCTCATCCTAATAACAAAAGTGTGTTTATGCAATCTCTAACGAGCCCACGTTTATGGAATCTGTGGTGGCACAAAAAAGTGTACACATCTTCTTGCAACAACCCATTTCCATTTTCTAAACCTATGGTGTTGAAAATAATACCTTTTTTTCCATTACATGCCCTTGAGGCTTATTTAATTCCATAAAACGATTACTTCAACTTGGGAACAAAGTGAGGATTATTTTGATCCAAAAAACAAATTAGTTAGTCCATGGAAATTTCCATTCAATAATTCATTCTTAACATCCATTTGATGAATATCACAACCAAGAGTAGCAATGAGAGAAATAATAATTCGACTAGTATTCATTTTTATGACAACTGTAAATGTTTCATTATAGTTAAGGCCTTCTTTCTAATTAAAAGGTTTGGCGATGAATCTAGCTTTGAATTCCTCTATGGCCCCATCTAAATTAAATTTTGTCTAATAAAACCATTTGCATCCTATAACATTTAAACGGGTGGGAACTAGTCAATCAGGTAGGGATCATTGCCCTTTTCACTGGCAAGTCCTCTCAATGGACCAACTACTTCGGGGGTGCTTCGGGGTTATTGTGGTACTCCTCACAATGACTTTTAGGGCTTAGGACCAAGCACTTCCCACAGTTAAGCGGATAGGGATTATTCCCAGATCTGAACCTGCAATGGATGTGAAAAACGTTTTTTGGCAAGAATTCCACCCAGCGAGCCCAAGAAAGTGCTTTGATACCAGATGTGAAGAACCTACAACAATTAATTGATGAAATGCAGGATATATCGGATCACATAATATTTTTATTAATCGCAGGCCACTTCCAGTGGGAAACCTCCTTTGAGCAAGCTCAATACAAATAACTTCACGGTGCCTTCATTGGCCTCAACACAAACTTATATACTAAGTCTAGGCGCCAATACTATGGGTCAATACCATGGGACATATAAAACTACGGGATGACTTAGTATATGCGTCCAATACTATGGATCAATACTATGGACTAATACAAACTATGGATCAACATATAATACTACAGGACGACTTACAAATCATATGCGTCCAACAACAATATAGTAACAAAGGAAAGAGAAGGGTTGACATGGGTTCCTGACATCCCCTCTCCCTTAGAAGAATCTTTGTCCTCAAAGCTTTAGATGTGGAAATTGATGTTGAATCTGAAGGAGTGGTTACCATGTAGTATCCTCTGGTTTCATTCCGTGCCACTGAATTAATATCTCTGTGATAGATCAAAAGAGAAGCTAACGCCCTTTGCGTTTCAGGGAGGATTGCTTGGAAGGCTATAGATAAAGAAAAAACATATCACCTGCTTGAAAAGTGCGCTCAGAATGGTGTTGATCGGCTTGATGTTTCATTCGAATTCTCGCCATGTGAATATTTTCCTACAAAATGAAAAAAAAATTATCGCGATTTCAAAGAACCGTGTCAATTTCCTGAACTGGTGAACTACTGAGGGTGTATGGAAGAAGAAATGGTGGTTCCTGACCATAGATTGCTTCATATGGAGTCATTTTAGATGAAGTATTGTACCACCATTCAGTGAGATGGAGCCACTTTTACCACTGAGGTTGTTGTTCGAAGGTGAAGTAATGAAGATAGGTTTCCAAACATTTATTGGTAATTTCAGTTAGACCATTTGTGTGTGGGTGATACCTTGAACTCATCTTTAGTTTGGTGCCAGTGTGGTGAAATAGTTCTGTCCAAAATTGACTAGTGAAAGTTGCATTGCGAGCTGAGACAATAGAAGAAGGGGTTTCATGAAGACAGAAGAGCTGGTCTTGGGCACAAAATTGACTATAGTTGTATATACGAGCAACCACAACCAAAATCATTGTCTTCCCTCCATATTTAGGGATCCCTTCAATGAATTCCATATAAATATTTGTCCAAACCCATGTAGGGATGGGAAAGGGTTCGAGCAATCCTGGAAGGAGCTTTCAAGTATCATATGATGCCACCATCTGTTGAATTGTCCTTTTCATACCCTTCCAAAAGAAGTTACGATTTGCTCGCTCATCGTTTTGAGGAACCCAAAGTTCCCTGCCGATGGTGGAGCATGGAGTTCATAGAATACAACCGGTTGAATATCTGTGCATTGGGGAAGCACGAGATGACCCTTGTATCTCAGGGAAGTACCATCCCAAGAGTAATGTGGTATAGTAGAAGGGTTGTTGGCCAACCATTGGATGAGTTGAGATAATGGGGAGTCATTGAAATAGCCCTGTTGAACAGATTGTGACAGATGTGGAACATGCATAGAAATAGCTGAAAGAGAAACTTGGTCATCAATTGTGTGATAAAGAGCATCTGCCACCATATTTTCCATACCCTACTTGTAAGTGATCTCATAGGCATAACCCATGAGTTTTCTAACCCATTTCAGTTGTGTTGGGGAGGAGACCCATTGTTCCAAGAAATATTTCAGACTATGTTGATCAATCATGATGTAGAAATAATTCCCTAATAGGTATGGTCGCCACTTCTGTACTGCATGAAAAATAGCCATCATTTCCTTCTCAGATGTAGAGGAAACTAAATTATTACTGGAAAGGTCTCTTGAAGGCGGCAATCCCACTGGTTCAGCAAAGACACCTGCATGTCTATCCAAAATGTGTTGTAGATCCAAAGGAGTAGTGGAGACCATTGATGGGTGCATCTGAATGGAATTGTAATATCCCTTTTTCAAATTTTATTAAAATGCCCAATTTTCCACTTTTTTTTCCAATTTCGACCTTTGACTAGTTTTACTGTTTTGACCTCCAAATCAACCCAAATGCTCCCAAATCTTCTGTAGGAGTGTATGAATGGTATTTAGACTTGAATATAAGGTTCAGGGATGTTTTATGGCCCTCCAAATACTGCTGCAAACTTGATTTGTATTCTGATCAATATATGTAATTTTGACTAGTAATTTGTGCATCAAATCCCCCTCGGGTAACACTGCAAATGGCCTTCCAAATGCCTCCAAACTCCCACAAATTTATGAAAAGAGGTATATAATGTGTTAATTATGTGATTAAGGTCTCATATGAACCATTAATTGATTTTTAATACTGTTCTAACTCTCTCACATTCAACAGCAAAAACCCCCAATTCGACCCTTGGGGAAATGGCACTATTTCACCTCCCAATACAACTAAACTGAGTAAAAATGCTTCAAATGCTCAAGTACAGTACATGAAACTTGTATAAGACATCCATGGCAATATATTTATCACAAATATATCAGATAATCATCCATACATTCGAAATCATCATCAATACATTGGCTCACAACAAGGTAGTGGGGAAATGGCATTGTTCTTTCATTAAAAATGAGATTTATACATTTCTACTTGGAATTTCGACCTGAAACTTTTTGGAGATGAAGAACAGAGTATTTAATTCATATTACAAAATAAATGGGGCATTAGAAGCTCCCCCAAAGAGTACAATAGCTCACCAAAAACGCCCTCCCTCAAGGAGCACGAATATGCCTTCAAAACTGGAAACGGTGGAGAGAAAGTGCTGCACTAAACCAAACCATGAAACTTCCTGTAGCTGCTACCTACAAATACAAACTCCATTAAAGCACCATGAAAGACCTGAGTGGCCTCTCCAAACACCAACTTGGATGGGAATCTTTCACCCTCGAAATTGGCTAAGGCAAGAAACTAGTCATCCACTAGCTCTCTCTTCACAAATGCAATTTTTCTCAAATCATCAAAAAGCCATTCTCATACTTGATTTCTACATTTTATAACCAACATTAGCCTTCAAGGGGTCGAAATCCTCTCAATAGATTCAATAATTTTCCATTTAGAAAATATTCCTCATTTGCCACTTGTCTCCTAGTTCCAACCTTCCATCTTCTCCCAAATTCGAATTTGAGTCTCTTTAGATTCCTCCAAATCCATGAGCACCTTCTTGAGCCTATTTTTGGGGCTGACATGTCATAATGGTCAGGTGTAAGAAGTCAGGTCTGAATTTTGTCATAAAATGTCATAGATGCTTCATTATTGTTGTCATAAAACTAGGGAATCTAGCCCATGTGTCCACTAGTCTCCAATTTGACTCTTCCTATCCCATGGAGGTTACTATTCCTTCCCATTTCGACCTAATATGCTCAATGCCATGTGTTATGACTTACCAACTCACCCAAGAGTGTTCACCTTCCCATGAATTCGAATTGGCAAGAGAGAGCTGCCATGTGTCATTGAAAAATCAAGCTAGTGTGGGTCCCACCACCTCCATATGTCTCCAAAACCACTTGCCACCTAGAATTTCTCTTGAATTTATTTATTCATCATATTTATTAAATTCTTGAACCCTTCTAATGTCTAAATATCATTTATTAGTTTCCTTATTACCATCCCACATGTGCCCATCCAACCTAGGAAACTAGTAGGATTGATGGGATTGTCTTACTATGCACTTATTTGAATGGAGACATTACAGTCCTCCCCACCCAAGATTGCTTGTCCTCAAGCAATTTCAAATTTGGATGCTGCAAAATCTTCTCCTCTTCCCATGTGGCATCTTCATTTGGTAAGTCCTTCCATTGCACTAAATATTCTTTGATGATTCTACTCCTCAACCTTCTTTCCCGTGTCTTCAAAATCTTTTCCGGAACAAGTGTGAGCTGACCTTCATCATCCAAAGGAGGAAGTATTTCTGAAGTGATGATTTTCTGACCAAGAGCTTTCTTAAGACAAGAAACATGAAATACATTGTGGATTTTACTCCCTTCCGGAAGTTCTAGTTCATATGCTACTTCTCCAACCTTCCGCACTACTTTGTATGGCCCATAGTACCTTGGTTTTAATTTTTCTGCTCCATTCTTTTTGAGAGATGTTTGTTTATAGAGCTGCAACCTTAAATATACTAAATCATTGACTTGAAAGGTTCTCTCTTCTCTATGTCTATCAGCATATTGTTTTTGTTGATTTTGAGCAACCTGCAAATTGTCTTTCAAGAGCTTTAAAATTTCTTGGCTCTCTTCCACCCAATCTTTAGCCTTTGGGGCTCTACTATCACCAAATATAATTTCATCAAATGTAAGTGCATCATAACCATATAATGCTTTGAAAGGAGACATTCCTATTGACATATGATAAGTGGTGTTGTAGCAAAACTCACCCAAGTGTAGCCATTTTGCCCATGCTTTTTGCTGCCCTCCCACATAGTTTCTTAGGTATCCTTCCAACCATTGGTTTACCCTCTCTGTTTGTCCATCAGTTTGTGGATGATAGCTGGTACTTGGATTCAATTGAGTGCCTACTAATCTAAAAAGTTCTTGCCAAAAAGCACCCATGAATCTACTATCTCTATCACTGACAATGCTCTTGGGGAGCCCATGCAATCTGAAGATTTCTTTGAAAAAAATATCAGCCACTTGTGCAACACTAAAAGATGATGTAAAAGCAAAGAAATGAGCAAATTTTTTCAACCTATCAACTACCACATAGATGCAATCCTTACCTAAGGATTTAGGCAATCCGGTGATGAAATCCATGGAAATACTGTCCCATTTTTGCTCTGGAATGGGCAATGGTTGTAATAGGCCGGCTGGACATGTAAGTTCTGATTTGTTTTGTTGACATGCTTTACATTCATTCACATACTTCTGAACATCTTCCTTCAGCCCCTTCCAAAAAAATCTTTGCCTCAACTGTCTATAAGTTTTGAAGATCCTCGGATGGCCCGCTAGTGGGGAATCATGTGCTTCTTGCAAAATTCAGTACTTGAGCTTGGAGTTATGAACTAAATAAATTCTTCCCTTATAATATATCAGCCCATTCAAAATCCTATAATTATCATCCCCTTTGATTCCATCCAACACATCACAAGCAAATTTGCCTTTGGCATATTCAACTAGTAGCATGTTTTTCCAATCCTTGGCAATATCCATGAGAGAAAAGGAAGGCCTTCTTGACAAAGCATCTGCTACTATATTATTCTTTCCTTTGACATATTCAATATCAAAATCATAAGCTTGAATCTTGCTTACCCACTTTTTTTGCCTTTCATTTAGATCCTTTTGGGTGAGAAAGTGTCTTAGACTATTATGGTCAGTTTTCACCACAAACTTGCTGCCCACCAAGTATTGTCTGAATTTGGCCAATGCATGCATAATGGCCAGCATTTCTTTATCATAGATGGAGTAAATTTTTTCATGAGGCTGCAACTTTCTGCTCTCAAAGGCTATGGGGTGTTGGCCTTGCTTTAGGACAGCCCCTATTCCTCCACCTGAAGCATCACATTCCACAACAAAAGGTTTAGTAAAATCAGGAAGTGCAAGTATGGGACAACTACTCATTACCTCTTTCATTTTTTGGAATGCTTTTTCATCCTCTTCATCCCACTTGAAAGCATCCTTCTTAGTCAAATCAGTGAGTGGAGAAGTCAACTTGGAGAACCCTTTCACAAATTTTCTGTAGTAGGTGCATATGCCAATAAAGCCTCTCAATTCGGTAATATTTTTTAGTGATGGCCATTCCAAGATAGCCCTGATTTTTTCCATGTGTACCTTCACTCCTTCTTGCCCAATAATGTGCCCAAGATACAGTAGTTCTTTCATCCCAAACTCACATTTTGATAATTTAGCAAATAAGGACTCTTCTTGCAAGATTTTCAACACAATCTCTAACTGTTGCAAATGCTCTTCCCATGTTTTACTGTAAATGAGAATATCATCAAAGAAAACCAAAACAAACCTTCTTAGTTGCTTGCAAAATATCCTATTCATACATGCTTGAAAGGTGGTTGGAGCATTAGTTAACCCAAAAGGCATGACAAGAAATTCAAAGTGGCCAAAATGACATCGAAAAGCGGTCTTTTGCACATCTTCATCTTTCATTCGAATTTGGTGATACCCTGATCTAAGGTCAATTTTTGAGAAGTATTTGGCCCCATGTAGCTCATCCATGAGCTCATCAATCCTAGGAATAGGATACCTATTCTTGATAGTCTTTTTGTTCAAGGATCTGAAATCTATGCACATTCTCAATGTTCCATCTTTTTTCTTCACTATCACTACTGAAGAAGCATAAGGGCTAGAGCTTGGTCTAATGAGCCCCAACTCTAGGAGTTCTTGGATAGCTTTTTCAATCTCATCTCTAAACCTTTTAGGATGTCTATAAGGTGGTATTTGAATGTGTGAAGTACCCTCCTCCAAAACAATACTGTGCTCAACCCCCCTATCTGGTGGCCTACCATGTGGAAGGTCTCTAAAAACCTTTTCATATTTTTGCAAAAGTCTCTCTATCTCCTTTGGGTGTTTGACAATATTTATAGTTGGCTTGGGAGATGTAATATGACATTCAGCAGCCCATTCTATATCCCCATGCCTCAATATAGATCTCATGCTATTGCAAGTCACTACTTGATTTGGATAAGTGTGTTGCCCTCTCACAACTCTTTGTACTCCTTTTGAATCTTGGAATTTCATTTCGGGAATTTGATAATTTACTGTATGCTCTCCTATTGAATACAACCATTGCACTCCCAAAACCACATTTGTATCAGCAACATCAACCACATAAAAACTATCAACAAAAGTATAGTTACCTACGGTGACTTGCAGCTTTGGAACCCATGTTTTGCATTGCATTGTGTTGTGACCGGGAATGACAACTGTGAATCCATCAAATGGTTCAATAGGTATCTTTCTTTTCTCTACCATCTCTGCATCAATGAAGTTATGAGTGGCTCCTCCATCTACCAAAACTGAAGTTCTTTGTCCGTGTACCACACCTTTGCATCGGATAGTATGATAGCGAGGTACTGCTGAAAGCACTGCCATTCTTGCTTTGTTCGGTGAAGGCTGATTTTCTTCTTGTCTTTCCTCTTCTACTGCTGTCTCATATGCCTCTTCTTGATCTGAAATATGTCCATCTTCATCCATGCCCCCATCATACCCCTCATTATCAGAAAATACTTCTATGTATTGAGCCTTTCCTTTGGTACATTTGTGCCCCGGTGTCCATGGTTGGAAGCATGTGAAGCATAGTTTCTTTTTTCTAAGTTCATCCCTGTTTAGTCCCTCTTTTTTATTCCTCTCAAATGACTCTCTTTGCCAAGGTTTCTTATCATATCCATCCCTTTGCCAAGGTTTCTTTTCAAATTTATAGCTAGGCTTAGGAGGAAATCTCGTTCTAGGAAGCACATTTTGGAGATCCCTAGTCAAGCTCATTGCATCTTTTAATGTAGTTGGCTTGTGGGCTTTGACCAAACCTCTTAAGGGTTCAGCCAAACCTTCAGTGAACAGCAATACTAATCTTCCCATAGATACATCAGCCACCTTGACTGATAATTTTTGAAAGTCCAACATATATTCAGTAGGGGACCCAGTTTGCTTCAATTGAGCTAGTTCTTTGAAAGGCAATTCTGGATCTTTTTGTTCAAATCTTTCTAGTACCCTGTCAACAAATTCTCCATATGTTTTAACCTGATTATGACCCAAGGTTTTCAGCCCATGAAACCACCATTCATTGGCATCTCCTTCCAAATGCAAAATGGCCATTTTTAATGCATCCTCTTCCAACATAGGATTCAACTGAAAATATACATCCAATTTTTGCACCCAAGTGTTAGCAGAATTTTGAGAAGAACCATCAAAAGTAGGAAGTGACATTTTTCCAATAGCACTATTCAATTCTTTGTTTTGGAATGGACTCCTATTGTCTCCCTTCATTTTAATCTTTTGCATAGCATCAATGTAGTCACTGAGTGGTACACCTCTTTTACACTCTTCATTCAAATCATTCCAATCATTTACTAGTTTCTTGTAATCCAATTCAAGATTGGGTTCTTCTTTGGGTGTGAGAAATTTAGGTGCAGTATGCCTTTGTGTGCTTTGAAATTCATCAGGTCTATTATGAGGTCCTGTACTTGAGAAAATATGCTCATTCCCTTTCATCTTTTCCCCTGAGTGTGAACCACTATTATCTCCTATCATCCCTTTGCCTAAAAGTTGGCTACCCAACAATTCGAAACCTTTCATCATTTGTTTATTCATATCTAGCATAACCATGGTAAGTCCTTCAAAACATGGTTTTAAAGCTTCAATAAATTCCTCCTTATGTCTTAATTTTTCCTCCTCCTCTCTACCCATTGTTTTAGAAAAGAACTCTTTTTCTGCTACTATCTCTTCTTCAACCAAAACTTCTTCAACTACTGATTCAAAGGGTGGTGTTTTATTTGTTTGGATTCTTGTTAATACCATCAGGTGCCAAGACCATGCTCTGATACCACTTGTAATATCCCTTTTTCAAATTTTATTAAAATGCCCAATTTTCCACTTTTTTTTCCAATTTCGACCTTTGACTAGTTTTACTGTTTTGACCTCCAAATCAACCCAAATGCTCCCAAATCTTCTGTAGGAGTGTATGAATGGTATTTAGACTTGAATATAAGGTTCAGGGATATTTTATGGCCCTCCAAATACTGCTGCAAACTTGATTTTTATTCTGATCAATATATGTAATTTTGACTAGTAATTTGTGCATCAAATCCCCCTCGGGTAACACTGCAAATGGCCTTCCAAATGCCTCCAAACTCCCACAAATTTATGAACAGAGGTATATAATGTGTTAAGTATGTGATTAAGGTCTCATATGCACCATTAATTTATTTTTAATACTGTTCTAACTCTCTCACATTCAACAGCAAAAACCCCCAATTCGACCCTTGGGGAAATGGCACTATTTCACCTCCCAATACAACTAAACTGAGTAAAAATGCTTCAAATGCTCAAGTACAGTACATGAAACTTGTATAAGACATCCATGGAAATATATTTATCACAAATATATCAGAGAATCATCCATACATTCGAAATCATCATCAATACATTGGCTCACAACAAGGTAGTGGGGAAATGGCATTGTTCTTCCATTAAAAATGAGATTTATACATTTCTACTTGGAATTTCGACCTGAAACTTTTTGGAGATGAAGAACAGAGTATTTAATTCATATTACAAAATAAATGGGGAATTAGAAGCTCCCCCAAAGAGTACAATAGCTCACCAAAAACGCCCTCCCTCAAGGAGCACGAATATGCCTTCAAAACTGGAAACGGTGGAGAGAAAGTGCTGCACTAAACCAAACCATGAAACTTCCTGTAGCTGCTACCTGCAAATACAAACTCCATTAAAGCACCATGAAAGACCTGAGTGGCCTCTCCAAACACCAACTTGGATGGGAATCTTTCACCCTCGAAATTGGCTAAGGCAAGAAACTAGTCATCCACTAGCTCTCTCTTCACAAATGCAATTTTTCTCAAATCATCAAAAATCCATTCTCATACTTGATTTCTACATTTTATAACCAACATTAGCCTTCAAGGGGTCGAAATCCTCTCAATAGATTCAATAATTTTCCATTTAGAAAATATTCCTCATTTGCCACTTGTCTCCTAGTTCCAACCTTCCATCTTCTCCCAAATTCGAATTTGAGTCTCTTTAGATTCCTCCAACTCCATGAGCGCCTTCTTGAGCCTATTTTTGGGGCTGACATGTCATAATGGTCAGGTGTAAGAATTCAGGTCTGAATTTTGTCATAAAATGTCATAGATGCTTCATTATTGTTGTCATAAAACTAGGGAATCTAGCCCATGTGTCCACTAGTCTCCAATTTGACTCTTCCTATCCCATGGAGGTTACTATTCCTTCCCATTTCGACCTAATATGCTCAATGCCATGTGTTATGACTTACCAACTCACCCAAGAGTGTTCACCTTCCCATGAATTCGAATTGGCAAGAGAGAGCTGCCATGTGTCATTGAAAAAGCAAGCTAGTGTGGGTCCCACCACCTCCATATGTCTCCAAAACCACTTGCCACCTAGAATTTCTCTTGAATTTATTTATTCATCATATTTATTAAATTCTTGAACCCTTCTAATGTCTAAATATCATTTATTAGTTTCCTTATTACCATCCCACATGTGCCCATCCAACCTAGGAAACTAGTAGGATTGATGGGATTGTCTTACTATGCACTTATTTGAATGGAGACATTACAGGAATGTAGCTGAGCGATGACACCATGTGAATTATTCTTAAGGATATTTTCCAAGCGATGTGAACTAATTATGCGGAGAGACCCTGGTTGTATGCCTGTAAATGTGTGTTGTTTCCCATTGACTAAAAACTGCATCCAAAGTTCAGCAAAATCCCATAAGATGGGGCCAAGTGTGTGTAACCATTGAGTGCTCAAAACCACATCACATCTCCTTAAGGCCAAGGAAAACATGTCAGAGCATAAGGTATAATATTCCATACAAATACACACATTGTGACACTTCCCCTTGTAAGGTAAGGTGCCCCCATTGGAAATCATGACTTCAAAGTTGGAGCAAGGATGGATAAAACAATCAACCTGTTTGGCGATTCGAGGGTCAATGAAGTTATGACTTCTACCAGAATCAATGAGTATTGTAAGAGGGAGCTTCTTGAAGTAACCCCTCACCCGTATTATTTGTGGGGTTGTGACTTTGGCTAAAGCATGGAGAGATATCTCTGGGTGGTCAACCTGAGACAGAGGGTCAACAGGCGGCTGCTGAATGTCGACCTGATCATCTATTGTATCTAGAGATTCTTCACCAAGTTCAGAGGCAGGCGGAGAATCCACATCCAAGAGATAGAGATTTTTCTCAGTACATCTATGTCCCCGAGTGAATTTCTCATCACAATTATAACAAAGCCATTTTTCTCTACGTTGCCGCATCTCTGCGTCAGAAAAATGCTTGATAGGAGTTGGTCGAGGAGCTGGCATCATGGGAGGTCATTGGGAAACCATATTTCTGAATGGAACAAAAGTTGATTTGGAGCATTGTTGGGATGTAATCTTGTCCTCCGCCAATTTAGCCAATCCTAGGACTTCCATCATTGTGTTGGGACATAACATTTTAACCTCTGAGTGGATTTCATCCTTGAGACCGATGATTAAAAAACTCCTGTAGAATTCATCAGACAATCCTTCTGTGTGATTGTCCAGTTTCTCAAATTTTGTTTGATAATCTCTCATAGTGCCAATTTGACGAAGTTTAGTGAGTTCTCTTGTGAAGTCATCAAAAGCACTAGGGCCAATGTTGCAAAAGGAGTTGGAAAAAATCTATCCATTTTGTCTCGTCATGAGCCTTGATTTACCAACGGTACCATTGAAGGGATTCCTGTTCCAAATGAAAGGATGCAAGTGGAAATTTTTGGACATCAAAAGTATTATGCAGACTAAAATATTGTTCTGCCCAGTATATCCATCCAGTCAGATCATTACCATTGAAGCGAGGAAAATCAAGCTTCGTCCCACGAAAATTGTTGGAAGAAGAGAACCCAATGTCTGCAGAAGAGTATGGTTGTCGTTTAGTGTTCATGGTTGAATGCTGAAGATGGAGGCTTAGAAAATTTTCATCCAAATCTTGGAGTTTGGTTTTGAGGGCTGCAAGTTCTTCCTCCATGATTTGTGCTTCTGTGCGGGTGACAACCATAACCAAGAGTTTTTTTTTTGTGAATGGGTAGAAAAACACAAACAAAAGCTTCTTTAGAAAAGAGAAATTTGGATTTGGGGAAAACTATGATGGGTAATTGGGGTTTGACTAGGTTTTGGACACTTTCGAATGGACAACGAAGTAGAAAATAAGGATTTTAGAAGTGGGTGAAAGAATGGAAAAATTTGTCAGAGAGGGACAAAGAAGTACAAATAGGAATTGAACACTATGGAAAAATTTGAAGGCAATTGGGTGAAAATCGAAGAAGTTATGACAAACCCTAAAAATAGACAAATGTGGGATTTATGGCTTTGGGAAGTGGAATTTGGGATAGGGTCCTCAGGAATGAAATATGCAGAATAGGATTGCAAGGATGTCAGTGAAGTTTCAAGGGAAATGGAGTTAAAACAAAGGAGATATGGTGAAAAAACACAAAAAAAATATTCGCAATGGATCTACAATGGTATGGAAGTTATTGGAAACAGATAAATCTGCAATGGTGCGGAAGTGAGCAGCAACAGGTCTGGACAGATGTAATGTATGATTTAGCAGCTGAAAATAGATATGGACCCTAGGTATGATCGGCTTCCTAACGGTTTAGGGGATTCACTCGGACACCAATGTTGTCTGACGACTTGCGTTTTGGGGCAGTACCCCTCACTCCATGGCTCAGGTAAAACTGATAACCGCTTTTCTACAAATGACAGCTCTTGGTTTACCTCACAGGTGGGAACTAGTCAATCAGGTAGGGGTCGTTTCCCTTTTCACTAGTAGGTCCTCTCAATGGGCCAGCTACTTTGGGGTTCATGTTGTACTCACAATGAGTTTTAGGGATTATGCCCAAGTACTTCTCACAGTTAAGAGGATAGGGATTATTCCCATATCCAAACCTGCAACGGATGTGAAAAAAAATTGACAGGAATTCCACCCAACGAGCCCAAGAAAGTGCCCTGATACCAGATGTGAAGAACCTACAACAATTAATTGATGAAATACACGATATATCATATCACATAATATTTTTATTAATTGTGGGCCACTTTGGAGGGGAAACCTCCTTTGAGCAATATCAATACAAATAAATTCACGGTGCCTTCATTGGCCTCAACACAAACTTATATACTAAGTCTAGGCGCCAATACTATGGGTCAATACCATGGGACATATAATACTACGGGATGACTTACAAAGCATACGTGTCCAATACTATGGATCAATACAGTGGGATAATACAAACTATGGATCAACATATAATACTACGGGACGACTTACAAAGCATATGCGTCCAACAACAATATACTAACAAAGTAAAGAGAAGGGTTGACACAGGTTCCTAATAGAAGCTTGCTTTCAACCATAGAGATCAATTGAAAATATTTCTTCTTGTATTCGCCTTTTATTTTATCTAATTGATCATTCAAATATGTCATTTCATGCAAATAATTAGTCATTGTATTGAAACTAACAAGATCTATGTTATGTACCATAATAGCATAATTGGAAATCTAGAGCATAAATAACAAAAGAAAGTGACATTTTAGTATAAAAGGATAGAATTTCCACAACAATAGGAAATTGTAGATAACAAATTATCAAAAAATTAGTATCCTTATTAATGAAATAAATGTTCACTTTCCTCTTTGAGGGGGAAACCTGCAAATGAATCCAATCTCCAATTGCAAAATACTTCACAAGACATCTTGTTTCATTGCTTCTACTTCTATATATAGTTTCTAGTGAAGGAACTTTCTACTAGGTAGAAGCTTTTAGTAAGCCTTCTTAGTGAATTAAATTTTTAGTAAGTGGAACTTTCTAGTAAGTATTTTACAAATATTGTTTTCAAAATATATCTATTTTATTAGCCTTATTTAATATAGATGTAATCCATACTATTGGAGTGCAATGGGAAGACCAGGGTTCAACATAATTTCACCAAAAAAACCCAAGACACCATCCCTTTCGGCATCACATGCAAGCAGATGAAGTCTCACCCAAGGTATCTAAGGGGACTACAGGAACCAATCTTATGCATTGTTGAAGGGACATGAATCATTCATTTGACTGATCTTAAGCATTCATTCATCTATTGTGTAGAACTATGTAACTCAATCATAAGAAATGCATTCAAAACAACAGCATAAAAAGAACACCCATGCGCACATCAAATACAACATTCATCACATTTAGCATAGATGCAATATCATTCATAACAGATCCATTTCATTTATCTCATCAATGGAAATAGAATTACATGACTTGCGCAATATGCAACGACTCTTTTTTTACATACTCCAATATTACGGAGCAAAACAGTCATGACTCATGACCATACAACCAAATAGTTAGTCACAGGAAATAACAACTTCCGGGCCAATAAGTACTCAAAGTGTAACAAAAGGTTAACCCTACACCCTTAGAACCCTTACATATTTATACATTACAAAATTGGTTGATCTCGTTACAAAGTGGACACAACATCTAACTAACTTCTAACTAACTTCCACCTTCTACGTAGTTTGTTCTATTTGTTGAGTTGTCACACAGTCCATTTTTGGTGCATGACTTCCAAGATAGGTCCAAAACCTGCTCCAACAAGCCCCCAACACTAACCTATTGCTCACCTCAATCAAATTTAGTTGTTGTGCGTACTTGTTTGACTGGGATTCTTCGATGAAGTAGTATGACTACTACTGCATAACACCTTTTGAACTAGAGGTCAACCCCTCTGGTCATGTCATTGTGATTATTGATGTTAGTATAGTTCCAACCATCACTCGAATCTGCTCGTTAGGTTTCTCTCTATGTTGTCACTTCTCCTTTTTGTGGCATCATGGATCTCTGCGTCGCAGCTACCTCAGATCTCGGCTTATGGTGACTCTGATTTCTATAATGTCAGCCTTGTTTAACTAGTTTGCACCTCTGATTTCCCCCTTGGTTCTACATCTCTACAACATATACCCAAAACTGTAGCATATACCCCAAAACAACAATAAAAGGAAAGCTTAAGTGCTTCCTCCTACAATCCACTTCCTCTTTTATATTCACTCACCAATTCCCATGACTCTTCATGTCATGATTTTCCTACACTTCCTCTGTAGTGTCCCTTTTTAAGAAATTTGGAAAAATTGGAAAAATTGCACTTTTTGGCGAATTCAACCCTTAGACTAGTAATGACTCACATGCTTCCAAATGGCTCCAAATGCTTATGAATTGGGTCTGAAGGTGTTTGAAAGGTATTAATACATAAAAATTAGTTTGATGGATTCTTGTACACTCTCAAAATACTTCTGCAACATTCATTTACAATCAGGAGAAAATAGGGAAATTTACTAGTCAATTCGAGGTTCAAAACCCCCAAGGGTAGGGGACAAAAATGGATTTCCAAATGTAGTACGACCCTCCCAAATTTCAGAAACAAGATAGGTAATTTTAAAATGACTTCAATGGGCTCCCAAATGCATCATTAATCAGTTCCTAAAGGCTGCTACAACTCCCATAAATCATAGGTTTGTGGACATGTCTTCACCTATGGGGAAATTATAGGAAACTTCACCATTTGCTATGAAATTCGAGATTTATGTTCCAAAGGCTTATGTAATGTATATGAAACTTATTCAGGACATTAATTACTCTCTATACATCATATAAATCACACATATGAACTGATACAAGTCGAAATAAGAAACTTCAAGCTTTCATAACAAGATACGAGGAAAATGGCACCATTTATACATTGTTTGGTATTTTGACATAGTTTCACTTGGTATTTTTACCTGAGGATATTCTAAGCATAAAATATAGAGTAAATAAATTAGATTAAAAATAAATGGATCCACAAGAGCTCCCCAAAAGAGATCAGCATCTCACTAAGTATGCCCTTCCTCTAAGAGCCAAAATATGAAGATAAAAGTGAGAAAGGTGTGGAAACAAGTTGAAGAAGAGAATGTCATGAGAAGCCCTGTAGCTTCAACCTGGAACAAATGACTCCATTTTAGATCCAAATGAAAGGTCTGAATGGTCTCTCCAATTTCTAATTAGGGAGGGAATCTTTCACCCTCGAAATTGGTACTAAGGAAAGTAGAGTAAACACTCCACAAGCATGGACAAGCTATGCTCTCCAATATGCAAAATGAGAAATGATCAAAAGCTACTCTCCTTCTTTGTTCTTGACTTTTATAAAATTCCAAATACTTCATTATCTTGAATTCCATCCATGAGCTTCATGCAAATTCGAATTGGGAAGAGATTCCAATGTGTGCCACTTGTCCTTCCATTCCTAGCCTCCCCCTTCACTCAATTCAAATGGATGACTCTTTGGCTTCCCTAAATCCCTTGGGGGGCATCTTGGAGGCTATTTTTATCCCTGACATATCATATATGTCATATGTCAGCAATTATTTCTTATTTGTGTCATAAGCGTCATAACATCTTCATCATTGTTGTCATAGAAGCTAGGGAATCTAGCCCAAGTGTCTCAATATCTCTCAAATGCCTCTTCCTCTTCCATGGTAGTTACTCTTCCACTCCAATTTGACCTTCATTGAGTCATGCCAAGTATATTGACCTTCTAACTCCCCAATAACATTAGACTCCACCTTGGATTCAAATGGGTGAGAATAGGATGCCATGTGGCATGAGGAATCTAGCTTTGTGTGGGTCCCACACTACCAATGTGTCTGCATGACCAAGTGCCACCTTATTTTCCTATCATAAATATTTATTTAACCCCTTTTAATAAATTTATTTTAATCTAATGTCCATTTCGGTTTTTATATTCACGTTATTCCAAATCTAATGTTTCCACCCCAACCTAGGAAACTAGTAGATTGGTGGAATTTCCTCTTTTGAGATTTATTTGAATGGGGACATTACAGTCATCCCCACCCAAGACTGCTTTTCCTCAAGCAATTTCGAACATGGATGTTGAAGAACCTACTTTTTTTCCAAAACTTTTGTTCCCAAATTGTTTTTTGAAACCAATGAGACTAAAAATTATTCCAGTGTCCCATTTCTTGTATTGCACTCCAACAATTAGGAATGATCTCCAACCCATACCATCAAGCAAGAGAATTCCCGGATCCCATTTCCTTGTATGCATTCTTCCAATCATCATAAGTACAAAATATAGATCATCAAAGTACATAGCAACATAATAAATATGTACATCAAGGAGGTGCCTCATCAAAGAATCATGAAAGTGCTTATACCTCCAAGCAAGTAGACCACCATTTTCCAAGTGCATACAAGCATCAAGTGACCAATCCAATCTGCTCCAATGGCATAGGTGAGAATCCCATGTCCTATAATGCTGCTCCAAAAAGATGTAGGATGCATCAAAATAACCATCCCTGTGTTCTTTCATCCAAGAAGTGAATGAATAATCTCCATTAGAATCTTCGATGTTTCACATTGCTCTTTGAATCTTCTCCATGTCTTCAAGGAAGGATGGATCCTTCAATGAAGGAACTCTCCAAAAATAATTTGACACCAATGCTTGAGTGTCATGGAGTCTGATAAGGGTCTCTTGGATCTTCTTTTCATTCATCTTCAATGACCCTTCAAGAAAATTAGGCTCTTGCAAATGAACCTCCTCATCTTCTTCCTTCTTGCTTGGACCAACTTCATGAAGCTGAAGTGGTGATGGGGAAGTTGATCTTGGTTCTTCTTCAACTGCTACAAGGTCTTCACTTTCATGCTTAATGGAATTTTTTATTGCAGAAACACTTTCAAAAGTGATCTCTATGTCACCAACATAGAGGTATGAGCACCCATCAATAGGTTCTCCTTCTTCTACTTCACCTATTGTTGATGTATATGTAACTTCGGAATGTATTTCACATATATATATATATTGTATTCCTATAGAGATGTTATTATTCCTCTATACGGAAGTGTCGTCATTTATATTGTAAGTGTCGTAACTTATACTTGATGGGTTATTAGACCACCCTATTGGAGGTCGGACATGTGAGTCAAAGGGTTATTAGACACCCTATTGGGGGTCGGCCCAGTCAGCATTATGTTATGTGGTTAAGTTCGAGCCTACATGAGTTAGGTAAAAAGGCAAGTCAAGTCAAGTATAAATAGAGTGTGGGAGGCACTATATTTACTCACTCACTTCTCACACATGCACTCAAGGAGGAGTGGCGCACTTATGGAGGAGGAGGATTTGCTGCTAGGTTATGTCTATCTCTCATGGTTGGTTGTATCATTGCTCTATCTATCTCTGAGGAAGTTATTGGGGTTTTTCACCTTTATGGTTTTCCCCAAGTAAATCTTTGTGTCTCTTGTGTGCTTGCATTATTGTCTCCATGATTGATATGCTGTAGATATGCTGTACATATTGTTCTCTCAGTTAAGATCCTAGATCAGATTGAATTAAATTCAAAAAGTTTAACATGGTATTAGAGCTAGCCTGAAAGAAGGCATGATATGGCATGTATGACACTTGTTGCACTTACAATGCTAGGGCTTGATATAGCAAAAACCCGTCATCGTAGAACTTTCGCTATAAATACGTTTTGGCGAAGTTTTCGAATCTGAAATTGTTATAGGACGAAGCTAAGACCCCCATGTACCTTGTGTCCAAAGGAAAACCTCTAATTCGTTGTACTTTGTGATTTATGATCTGTACAGTATAGGGTTTCTGCCTCTTCCAGATCTGAGTCAAAATCAGGTGACCTTGGGAAAAAGGTCATAACTTGGGCTAGGAAGCTCTAAATGAAATTTAGTAAAAAGTGACAGGTATTACACAGACTTTACTATCTCAAGAAACGTTTTCAGAGGCCGAAGTTGAACCAGTGACACGTGGCATGCTGTACAAGTTCGCTCTCCTGTATTATCCCATAAACAGGTCACGTTGCGACGCTTGGCATAACTCTCTCTCAGAGAATCCAATTGAGGTCAGACCTGTCATGATGGAAAGATAACAGGTCAGGATATCTCAGAAAAAATTTTCAGACCCTGTGGATCAAAAAATTCGGAGGTACACTAGAAACAATCAGGTACATATTTCTGTCAAAACAGAATTATTTTTGAGTACCTTCATTCATGGCTTCCGGACTTTAGGGCTTCGTAGAAAGTTGGAATTTTTGTAATCGGAGACCATGGCTGGATGCTACTCATCAAAATAGAAATTTAGAGACCAAGATCAGTATTTTTGGTTGGGCAGAAGGCCGGGCTTGATCAAACCCTAGTTCGGGACTTTGATCAGAAAAGTGGAAAATTAGGGCTTCTGTAAAAATGGGAATTTTTGAAATCTGTGACCACGGCTGGAAGCTCCTCAGAAAAATAGAAGCTTACAGCTTTGAATCAAACCTTTTTATTGGGTAGAAGAGTGGGCTTAATCAAACCCCAGTTCAGGGTCACGTACAGTGAATCCGGAAGTTTCAAAGGCAAAATTGAGGAGTGAAACTTTGCAGTTTTCAAATTCTGAATATACCAACTTGATCAGCTCATCAAGGCGCATATTTCTATCCTGTCAAAAGTTTGAAATTCAAAGTTTGAATTTTTGGGGTTTCTCTGACAAACCCATATCGAGCTCCAGGTCTAGTTCTTGCAAATCAAGTGGATTGGGTTAATCCTAGAAGAAGATGGATTGGTCACCTACATAAGTGAAGAAGTTCCTGTTTCAGAGGGAGATGAGGCTAAAGCCTTACATAAGAAGATTACAAGAAATCTCGACAGGTATGACTCATCGAGGTATGTTTCGAGATTTGTTCATGATTAAGTGTATGGTATGATTGTCTTCATGTTATTACGGTTAGTACAATCTTGATAAAACTATTCATTGATTAGGGTGTTGACACTTATGATTATACTAATGCATTATGGTGTTGTATGAGGTTTATGTTGTCTACTAACATGAAAGGTACACCAAGAAAGACAAATCATGTTCTGGTCCAAGAACATATGATCATGATAACATGAGGACAAAGATTCATCCATTGTCATGGATCTCATAGAAGATCCATTTACGAGGTATGTATAACTTTATTTTGTAATAGTGAACCTATGAGATATACAGGTTACTAGCACAAGTCATTGAAGAAGAACAAGAAGACATCATGTGTATATGTTAAACATAAATAGCTAGCATGCTAATCCAGGTATGTTTTTCCTATATCAAGATAGAATCCTACCTTGTGTTAGGATCTTATACTGTTGTGTTGTTTGATAATGATTATTCATGAAGTCGTAGGTTTGAATAAGTCATGGCTGTATGCATATTATATTTCTAACCATAATTGATGATATGACTAACCAGAAGAATCATGAAGGTATAGGTTTGAATAATCACAGGTTTTATGCATATTATATCTCTTATCTTGATTGATGATTCAACTAACCTGAAGAGTCATAGGTTTGAGTAATTATAGGTTTAGACATGTTATGTTTCTTATGATTTGACTAACCATAAGAATCCTACATAAACCTTGAATGCTAATGCTTATTATTTTCTGTTTGAAATGATCATGACTATACATGCTTGAGATTATTTTGTTTTAATAGTATACTAATGAATGTATGATTTTATATGAGATCACAAGGATAACACAATCATGATACTAATAAGCATGCATAGGGACCAAGGATGAATATGAGTTCAAGAACAGGTAATCCAGGAAGCAAAGATCAAGAGGGAGCACACTCTAGTTGTTCCTGCAAGAAAGCAAAGGAACACACTTCAGTAGTTTCTGCAAGGATGCAGATATTCAGAGGGAGTTGACCATCTTTCCACAACAGAAAGGTGTAGAAGAAGCTACTTCAGATTAGGACTCCAACAGCTCCTGTAAGAAAGCAAAGACTCAGAGGGAGTCCACCCAACGAACAAACAAAGATAAGTATTTTAATTTCTTGCATATTTGTCTGTTTAAATAAAATTGTTCAATGATGTATATGCTCATGTTCCTAGACTTAGGATATGTATTGTGCATATTAGAATAGTTGCATTGATGAACAGTATACTACTAATATACATGGGTAAGTGGCCTATGGCACTGTACAACATTCCATTGCTACTTATCTAGAATGAAACCTCTTTGCTGACATGTTGGGAGTTGTGCACACTCTTAACAATGTTCTGGTAGAGATTGGAAGGCATCTAGAAAGTTACGGGATATGGATAAATGTTTTATTGAAGCATTGGCTAAAGATAATTGCATGACTGTATGACATATTTCTTTATGTGTAAGAATTTGTTCTAAAAATTATGAGATGTTTCTAATCATGCAATTTAACCTATTTTTGTAGGAAAGACCGCATATCTTCATCTACAAAAAGGACTACAACATTTGTTCCAGCAACAATGATATTTATTAAAGATATCTATTGAAGATATTGAAGTTCCTAGGATCTGGGATGAAGAAATGAAATGCCATGATCCGTCGATCATGAAGAATGATGTTTGGGATGTAGTCCCAAGACATGAAGGGAAGTTTGACTTCCAAATGGAACTATCAGATCAAGCATGTTGCAGATGGCAACATTGAGAAATATAAAATTGATGAAATAGAAGATGCACCAGATGGATTTCAAGACAGCATGGTGTAGTCATATATGTGTGCAGAACTTGGTATAGTAGGATAGATAGCTTTCTATCCAGTTTGGGATTTACCAAGAGTAAAGAGGATTCCAACCTTTACTACAAGGTTGAGGAAGGCAATACAATGATACTACTTTTGTATGTGAATAACCTGTTTGTTACAAGTGAAAATAGATTGATTGCCGACACGCAGTGGAAGCTTACCACCGAGTTCGAGATGAAGAACTTGGGGATGATGCACTATTTTTTTTTGGCATGGAGGTGTGGCAGAGTGCAGATGGAATCTTCCTTGGACAAGGGAAGTATGCAGTAGAGATCCTGAAGAGGTTCGAAATGATGGATTGCAAGGCCATGGCCACACCTATGGCATCAAATCTGAAGCTTCTATGTGATGCTTCATCTGAGCCGGTTGATGTCTCCATGTATCGTCAGATGATTGGGTCCTTGATGTACCTGACGAACACGAGACCAGACATTTGCTTTGCTGTGAACACATTGAGTCAGATCCGAGGAGTGTTCACCTAGTTGCTGTAAAGCATGTTCTGAGGTACCTGAAGGGTACAGTGGATTATGGGCTCAAGTATGAGGCGAATCAAAAGTTTAACCTGCAGGGTTATGTTGATTCAGATTGGGCTGGCAGTGCTGCAGATAGGAAGAGCACATCTAGGTGTTGCTTCAGTATGGGATCAAGTGTGATCTCTTGGTTTAGCAGGAAGCAGTCCTGCGTAGCACTGAGTATAGCTGAGGCAGAGTATGTTGCAGCCTGTTTAGCTAGTTGTGAGGAAGTATGGCTACGGAAGCTACTATCTGAATTAATCTCCCGTTGGAGGCTACTGTTATATTCTGTGATAACCAGAGTTGTCTGAAGCTGTCCGAGAACCCAGTGTTTCATGACAGGTCGAAACACATAGAGATCAAATATCATTATATCAGGGATATGGTGCATAGAGGAGCTGTGAAGCTTCTGTATGTTGTGACGGATGAGCACATTGCAGATGTGTTGACGAAGCCACTAGCCAGAGTGAAGTTCAAGTACTTCAGAGAGAGGCTTAGCGTTCTTCAGATCGAGGACACTTCGAGGAAGAAGTGATGGACACATTTGCTGAAGCCATTCCAAGCATGTTGGAAGGAGGATCCTTCACATGGCTGTGGATGTAAGCGCTGGATGATGAGCATCAGGATGATGTTCTGGTTTCTGCTTGGATATGATCAGTTGGATCATTTTATGTATGTATGTACGCATCATGTTGGATGCTGGATATGATCAGTTGGATCATTTTATGTATGTATGTACGCATCATGTTGGATGCTAGATATGATCAGTTGGATCATTTTTATGTACGTATGTATGCATCATATGGATGCTAGATATGATCAGTTGGATCATGTGTATGTATTTTGTATATGCATCATGTTGGATGCTTGGACCATGTATCTGTATATGTATCAGGTGGATACATTGTATGATCAGGTGGATCATGTATGGTGATATGTATCATGTATCAGGTGGATACATTGTATGATCAGGAGGATCATGTATGATGATATGTATCAGGTAGATACTTGGTATGCATCAGGTGGATGCATTGATGATCATGTGGATCATGCAGCAGGATGTTGCAGTGATGATCAGGATGATCATGGATGATGAGCTTCAGAATGTTGCTCCAGATGACATGTAGTAGGACGTTGCAGTGATGATGATTAGGATGATCATGGATGATGAGCTTCAGGATGTTTCTCCAGATGACATGCAGCAGGACGTTGCAGTGATGATGATCAAGACGATCATGAGTACATCAGGATGATGTATGGTGAGTATCAGGTTGATACTCTGTGGCCGTGGATCAGGTTGTGCAAATGAGCATGTCTGGGAGATCCTATAGGTCGGAGTTGTGTACCCGTAACATCCTGGGATGTTCTTTCGAGACATTTCTCTGGGAGGACATGTAATTTGTGCCCTGGGAGATTTTAGGTCGGAGTTGTGTACCCGTAACATCCTGAGATGCTCTTGCGAGGTTTTGTCCTATGGCGTGTAATTTGGGCCCTGGGAGATTTCAGGTCAGAGTTGTGTACCCGTAACATCCTGAGATGCTCTTTCGAGGTTTTTCCATGACCACATGTAATTTGTGCCCTGGGAGATTTCAGGTCGGAGTTGTGTACCTGTAACATCCTGAGATGCTCTTGCTAGGTTTTGTGGTGGACCACATGTAATTTGTGCCCTGGGAGATTTCAGGTCAGAGTTGTGTACCCGTAACATCCTGAGATGCTCTTTTGAGGTTTTGTGGTGGGGTCACATGTAATAGCGCCCTGGGAGATCCTACAGGTCGGAGTTGTGTACCCGTAACATCCTGGGATGCTCTTTCGAGGTTTTGTGATGCACGTAATAAATCCTGAGGATTCCACAGTATGGCCAGTGATGACGAAGACCTGCAGATGGCGGGCCTACATCCAGTATGAAAGAGGATTGGCTCTGTAGAACTTCCTATGACGAGTAGATTCAGAGATTGATTGAGATAGTAGCAGCAGTGACGATGATGATGACTCGATGACGATTATCCAGTGACGATGATCCAGAGAAGATGACTTGTGCTAGAAGAACTGTGCTGAGAAATACCTTCCTAGTTAAGAGGGAGTGTTGATGTATATGTAACTTCGGAATGTATTTCACATATATGTATATTGTATTCCTATAGAGATGTTATTATTCTTCTATACGGAAGTGTCGTCATTTATATTGTAAGTGTCGTAACTTATACTTGATGGGTTATTAGACCACCTTGTTTGGGTTCGGCCCTGTATAAGTCATGTGGGACAAAGGGTTATTAGACCACCCTATTGGGGGTCGGCCATGTGGGTCAAAGGGTTATTAGACCACCCTATTGGGGGTCGGCCCAGTCAGCATTATGTTATGTGGTTAAGTTCGAGCCTACATGAGTTAGGTAAAAAGGCAAGTCAAGTCAAGTATAAATAGAGTGTGGGAGGCACTCTATTTACTCACTCACTTCTCACACATGCACTCAAGGAGGAGTGGCACACTTATGGAGGAGGAGGATTTGCTTCTAGGTTATGTCTATCTCTCATGGTTGGTTGTATCATTGCTCTATCTATCTCTGAGGAAGTTATTGGGGTTTTTCACCTTTATGGTTTTCCCCGAGTAAATATTTGTGTCTCTTGTGTGCTTGCATTATTGTCTCCATGATTGATATGCTGTAGATATGCTGTACATGTTGTTCTCTCAGTTAAGATCCTAGATCAGATTGAAGTAAATTCAGAAAATTTAACACCTATTTCAGAACTAGGTGGCTCATGGGTCTCCTCCTTTCGCTGGACTTCAAGCAAGTTGATGCATTTTTCCCCTTGGTTTCCTTAGGATCAATATATTTGGAACCTATTTTTGAAGAAAACCCAAAAACTCTCTTCAAGTATGAAACACGTGCATTCCCTTAAGTTGCACTTCACATATTTCACTCTCTTTTCACTCACACACATATGATTTTCTCTCCAAGGTCTTTTGTAAGAAGGGAATAAACCTTTCTTCACTAACTCCACATATTCTATATTGGGCCTATTTTCAAACACCCAATCATAAAAGTATTCAAAAGGAATTTCCTTTTGTGTATCTCCCTTATACAGATCAAGATATGCCTAATATTGTTGAGGCAAGGTTTTACATGTTTCTCTCAATCTTTGTAGTTCATTCATGGAATTGTACTCATAGGATTCATAATAATAGTAAGACATGGATTAAATTTATTATTAAATGGATGACCCTAATGCATAGGGGCAAGAACCATGCTCTTATACCACTTGTAGTGTCCCTTTTTAAGAAATTTGGAAAAATTGGAAAAATTGCACTTTTTGGCCAATTGGACCCTTAGACTAGTAATGACTCAAATGCTTCCAAATGGCTCCAAATGATTTTGAATTGGGTCTGAAGGTGTTTGAAAGGTATTAATACATAAAAATGAGGCTTATGGATTCTTGGACACTCTCAAAACAATTATTCAACATTCATTTACAATCAGGAGAAAATAGGGAAATTTACTTGTCAATTCGAGGTTCAAAACCCCCAAATGTAGGGGACAAAAATGGATTTCCAAATGCAGTACGACCCTCCAAAATTTCAGAAAATATATAGGTAATTTTTAAATGACTTAAATGGTCTCCCATATGCATCATTAATCGGTTCCTAAAGGCTTTTTCAACTCCCATAAATCATAGGTTTGTGGACATGTCTTCACCTAGGAGGAAATGACAAGAAACTTCACCATTTGCTATGAAATTCAATATTTATGTTCCAAAGGATTATGTAATGTATATGAAACTTATTCAAGACATTAATGAATCTCCATACATCATAAAAATCACATATATTAATTGATACAATTCAAAATAAGCAACGTCAAGCTTTCATAACAAGATATGAGGAAAATGGCACCATTTATACATTGTTTGGTATTTTAACATAGTTTCACTTGGTATTTCTACCTGAGGATATTATGAGAAGAAAATAAAGAGTAAATACATCATATTACATAATTTGGGCCACAATATCTCCCCCAAATAGATCATCATCTCACCTAGTGCGCCCTTCCTCCAAGAGCCAAAATATGAAGAGAAAAGTGAGAAAGTTGTGGAAACAAGTTGAAGAAGAGAATTTCAAGAGAAGCCATGTAGATTCAACTTGCAACAAAAGAATCCATTGTATCTCCAAATGGAAGTTCTGAATGGCCTCTCCAATTTCCAATTAGGATGGGAATCTTTCACCCTCGAAATTGGTACTAAGGCAAGTAGAGTAAACACTCCACAAGCATGGACAAGCTATGCTCTCCAATATGCAAAATTAGAAATGATAAAAATATACTCTCCTTCTGTGTTCTTGAATTTTATAAACTTCCAAAGACCTCCTTAGCTCGAATTCCATCCACGATCTTTAGGCCAACTCGAATTGGGAAGAGATTCCAATGTGTGCCACTTGTCCCTCCATTCCCAGCCTCCTCCTTCACTCAATTCAAATGGATGACTCTTTGGCTTCCATAAATCCCTTGTGCACCCTCTTGGAGGATATGTTTATCCTTGACATGTCATATATGTCAGATGTCAGCAATCAGGTCTGATTTTTGTCATAAGTGTCATAGCATATCCATCATTGTTGTCATAGAAGCTAGGGAATCTAGCCCAAGTGTATCAATATCTCTCAAATGCCTCTTCCTCTTCCACTCCAATTCGACCTTAATTGATTCATGCCAAGTATATTGACCTTCCAACGCCCCAAGAACATTAGAATCCACCTTGGATTCGAATGGGTGAGAATAGGATGCCATGTGGTATGAGGAATCTAGCTTTGTGTGGGTCCCTCACCACCAATGTGTCTCCATGACCAAGTGCCACCTTATTTTCCTATCATAAATATTTATTTAACCCATTTTAATATATTTAGTTCAAGCTAATTTCCATTTGTGGTTTTATAGTCTCCTTATTCCAAATCTAATGTTTCCACCCCAACCTAGGAAACTAGTATATTGGTGGAATTTCCTCTTTTGAGATTTATTTGAATGGGGACATTACAACCTCATTTGACTCCAGGGATTTGATGTTGATTTGTTATCATTTCAAAATCTTGGCCACTTATTTTTCAATTAATGGACACATGTGTTTTCTGATGCACATCACTTCAGGCCTTTTGGTGCAATGCTTGCACAGTCTCCTTTAGCTTCTAAAGTCTATCCTTCATAGTCACAACCTATTGATTTTCTTGTGCTTCCTATTTTGTGATTCCATTTTCTATTTGTGCAATCATAGATACCCTAAACCTCCTCAGTGTCCTAAATTTTCTTCTTCACCCCATCTTGTAATGCATCTAGTTACTCTATCACCTTGTATGCTTCCTCCTGCAAAGGATCCAATTTCTGTGTAATGTCCTACTACTGACTCCTTAACTTGTTGACTTCTATTAATTGATTTCTATGCTCGGCCACTGCGACCATACCTTTGATGTTCTGGTATCTAAACTTAAAATCTAGTTACAAAAGAAGCCATATCTAGAAAACCATCATACTTTGGAGGATCACATACCTATGTTCCGATCCAGCGTAGTGAACATGTGATGCACGAACACCTTCTCATATGTACTTTGTGTATCCTTTGCTTCCAATATTCCAAATATTCTTTAGAGTCCAATGTGCACAAGATGAAACTGTGTCAAATTATCACCCCATCAGTAATAGGACTCACATAGTCCTCCATTCTTCCAGTCATGTTGTACAGGTTCTCTAGTTCTTTATTTATGACTAGTTCCACACACCTTCTCCCTTCTGTTGGATCCAAAAATGTAGTTACTCTTAATTTATCCCCATAAAAAATAATTTGTCTCTTCTTGAGGTCTTTAATGGACTGGTTAGAAAAATCCCATCCAAGTCCCAATAGCGTAGTTTATGGTTTGTTGTCATCTACAATCCCAGTAACCTCAAAATATGAGTGTATTGCGCACCCCATCCACATCAAAAGGTACCCTAGTTAATCTTCCAATTAGGACAATTCTATGTTGGTTAGGTAGTCTCAACTGAACATTTGACCAAATCAGCTTTGGTCTACCCATTATTTCCCAAGTTTATTTTCACAAAAAATTTACATCAAAACCCAAATCCAGAATGATATAGTCCATGTCATAATATCCTACCTGCACACTCAGGTGGAACTTTCTATTCATCCTTATATTGTGTTTCACCTGGTTAACAACAACACTCTCTCCTATATCTTGTTTGCACCAATCGATCATCCAACACAGTATACCCAGAGCGGATTCATCCTTTATCAATTCTAACAAGATTTTCAAGAAATTTCTCAAGATACTTACCTTTTCATCTAGACCCTCTGGAATTGAGTAGTCAAATGTCAGAGGCATGTCATATATAGGTGATTTATCATATGCTTTTCGTGACGATGATGCTCCAAGGTTCGGTCTTAGGATCTCTTCCCCAGCTTGCATATATGTGTATTTATCCTTCTATGGATCAAACATCATGATTTTTCCTACATCTATCCTCACCAAATGTCTGATGTAAACTCCTTGCTCTATTGCATCATCTCCTGTCCTTGCTCCTCCAGGCCTAACAATTGCTATCCTTTGTTGGTATTTTCACTCTTCTACTGCAATCATTTGCACATTCTAATTTGGGTTCTGGATCATAATCCATTTCTGGCATTGGTTTTGGTTATGATTCAGGTTCATATTCATATTCTGGATCTGATTTTGATTTTGATTCCTCCCCTGTTTCTATTTCAAGGCCAGTAGTGGGAAATATTATGTCACGTTATCCAACTGTCTACAGTATGTGCAGGTCGTGCACGAGTTCTGGTAGTCTTGTGAAAAGTGTCTATGTTAACCACATTTTTAACAAATGATTGGTCCCCTTCCTCTCCCAAATCCTCCTCTTCCTCAACCTCTGAATCCTACTCAGTCTCCATGGTTGAAGTCCCTCAGGGCATTGTTTTTTCTATATTTTTCCTTCTGCTCCAACCTCCCCTTGGACCCTGCATGCATCTTATGTGCACTCTCTCATGATATATATCATGCGGAATTCCTTCTCATCATGTCCTATAGACTTACAAAAATTCCATAACATACTTCTTGGGGTACTCACATATTTCTGCAGCAACAGACAAGTAGTAGGGGGATGATTCCATCTGCATATTTCACACCATACTCCTGTATTTGGGGGTAAAGGATATAGAGCCCCTATTTCTAGATGGTCTCTATACACTATCCATTCATTCGTATGGTGACCCTCCTTCCTATAGGTGGTACACCATATCTATTTGTGCTTCTCTTTTCCCTTAGCAATCTCCTGCAACTGAATTTTCAATGCAAAAAGATGTGTCTAGACCTAAGACATCCCCGCGTCGTTCTCTCCTAACCTCAATATTCCTTCCTTGACACCTAAAAAGTGCTCACTAGCTCATTCCCTTACTCACATGACCCATTTGTCCACTTTTCCACCATCTGAGCCTCTGAAACCAACAAAAGGTCACCAAAAGACCTTAGTACACCCCTTTTTCCATTAAAAAAGATTATTTTTCCAAGAAAATCATAAAAAACCCTCAAAAAGGGTCCAAATTCCCAAAAATATTAAAAAGGGAATTAAAATATTATTTTTATTCAAAAAAGGAAAAAGGAGGGAAAATTACCTAAACCATGTTGGTCAATACCATTGGTTTCCACAAAACCACAAATGGTATTCCTCACCACCAAAACCTATAAAAAGGTGGTAGGGGCTCCTCATTTCACATCCTTCCATTATCTCATCCTTATGCTGCTGAAATCTCCCCTGAGCACTTTTAGCCATTGAAGCAACCTTGGAGAAAGAGACCTATTGGAGTTTGGAGCTACTCATCTTGGGAGTTGCTCAACATCAACCTTCACCATTGGAGGTAATATCGCAAGCACTTGCTTGCCCCCCACTTTTCAATACAAAAAATTATTTATTATGTTTCTTGTTCTTGATTTTGAAATGTTTACATTATTTGCTTAGATTCTTGCTTAGATCCATGAAAAGTATTGTTTATTTAGTTTATTGTTTTTATTTCTATTGAAACTGCTACTACTAGTTAGTAGGTGCCCATAGCACTAAGCTTGGTTGCAAAACCGAGCCAACAGTTTTGGCGACTCCGCTTTGGTTTGAACTTTAGATCTCTAGCTTTGCCATTAAATCTTAGTTTTTATGAGTTTTTAACCATTAGATCCATAGATCTGCCATCTTAGACAGCAGATCCATTGCTGTTCTGAGATTTGGCCCCAAAAAACAGCCCTAAATTTTAAATTTTCGCGTTCGTTTCTCGGTTTCCGTGCACGGCTTCCGCCTCGCGGCTTTTTGCCAGACAGTCGCGCGGTCCATCGCGACTTTTCTGCATTTTTCCGCGCGGTCCATCGCGGCCTTTTTCCAGACAGTCGCGCGGTCCATCGCGACTTTTCTGTGTTTTTCCGCGCTGCACACCGCGGCTTCGCGGCCTTTTTCCGCGCTGTCCATCGCGACTGTGCGCCCAAAACCTGCGCGGTCCATCGCGACTGTGCGCCCAAAACCTGCGCGGTCCATCGCGACTGTGCGCCCAAAACCTGCGCGGTCCATCGCGACTGTGCGCCCAAAACCTGCGCGGTCCATCGCGACTGTGCGTCCAAAACCCGCGCGGTCCATCGCGACTGTTCGGCCAAAACCCGCGCGGCCCATCGCGGCTGTTCGTCCAAAACCCGCGCGGCTGAATTTTTTTCATTCGGCCATCCCGATTTTGAAAAATATTTTTTACTGTACTTTCTGCCCATAGCACATTTTTTTTTTTTTTTACAGTACTAAATTCTGCATAGTTTACAGATTTAAAAAAAAAAAAATTTACTATTTAAAAGTGCATACCTAGAAATCTTTTTAAAAATTTTCAAGAAAGTGAAAGAAAGACTCATTTTGCATTCTTTATCTAGATTCAAATTTTTTCTTGTTTACTTCTTTAGAATCTTGCCCTTAGCAATTTTTTATTGAAACGAAGAAATCCATTTATTTCTTTTAAAAAAGGAGTTTATTATTTGCTTTCATAAATCCAAGAAATCCTTTATTTTTTGAGTTATTTTTTGAAAAGCACATTAATTCCTTTTAGTGAAAAAAGTCTTAAATATTTGCTTTGTATTTTCGAAAAGTCCTTTATTTTTTGAAAATTTCCCTTAAAGCATTTAATTTTTTCAAGTTCAGTTTACAACACCTCACGTGCACTCACACGATCACTTAATTGAACTAAGACTTAAAACTTACCCTAATTTGAACACACTCTTAACCCCACTTGGGGAACACGAAAAGAATTCTTGTAGCTAGGTAGTATTGGGGGGATAGGTGTTCCAATAACACCCCTCAGTTCATACATCTGAGACATAGAAGTTGTCCAATTAGGGAGCTAAAATCTCTTAGTACTTTTTGGCGCGGTCACAACCGGTTTGTGGGAAGGCCTCTCCCCTAGGAGGGTTGAAGTCGCGAGGATGGTTCCGGAAGCCTGAGTGGGATACCGAAACCCATTCAGTAACCGAAGGGCTACCATTCGCAGTTCTCGGGATATCCCTGTATTGGGATATTGCGATCAAAGGACCAAACGGCAGATTTACCTTTTCTCGACGCGTCATGAACGGAGTATCCTAGTAGCCTGTCTTTTTAGGATTGATTACCCGGTGTCCCTCCCGGTAGGGGGATATCTAGCCGTTGTCTCTACATTCATATTGTCTGACTTGGATTTCATCACCTTGCAGGGGATATCGTCTGTTTGAGTCACAATACTTTTAGATTAGGTGTTTGCATGATCTTTACCACCTTTTGAGTCTAGTTACACCTATTTTTTCTAGGAGCCGCTTGCATGTTGGTATTCTGACCGGTTGTTGCATTCCTCCACTTATTGTAGCACAGCTGCTAGAATAAGTGCATTTTTTGAGGATTGATTTTTTGGCCTGTGAGCCTTCTTTTTTCACTCCCCTTTTTTGCACCCTTGGTTGCATTAGGGTTTTTGAGTCTTTTACATATATATCACCACCTGATACTTAAAACAAATTTTTACATAAAAAACATATTCTCACCATTGAGAATTCTAGACGTTCTCGTCGTCTACAGGGCGAACTCCCAGAGTTTAGTCCACTTGGCTCTCCACGTCACGGACGCAGAGCATTATCCCTTGATTCGACACATCGTCGATCATCTAGACGGTCATCCGATTCTGACATACCCCACTTCACCTTTGATTTGGAGGTAGAATCCGAAAACCCCACAGAGTTACCACCAACCACAATTATGTCTGGAACACCAGATGATCCACAATTTACATTAACCATAGGTCAGACATCAGCAGACCTTTCTGCGGGAATACCATCCATGACAACATCCACCCCCTTGGGTATGCCCAATATGGGTACCACTCCACATTCAGGAATGCCTAACACAGGACCACCACCTGTCATGGGCATGCCCAACATGGGGGTCATACCCCCTTCGGTTTCCACAAACCCTATCCCAGGAATCCCTAGTACGATTCCTAACCCAAGTGTAACTCCTGTTGCACTTGGGAATGCTATCCCAGGAATCCCTAGTGCGATTCCTAACCCAAGTGTAACCCATATTGCACTCGGTAGTGCTATACCAGGAATCCCTAGTGCGATTCCTAACCCAAGTGTAACCCAAGTTGCACTTGGGAGTGCTAACCCATATCAGGCCACACCTTTTGGAGGGCACATACCCTCCATACCTAGCATACCTATAGGCGCTACTGGACCCCTACACCATACCACAATGGCTAGGCAGGTCCCGGTTCCGGTCACCACATCCGCTAGTCTACCATACATGGCAAGTCTCAACCTGCCAGATTTAGCTAGGCTCACAAATGACCCCATCAGGCATGACCCTGCTTGGCCCCATATGCCAACTAAGCTTCCCTCTGACATCCCTAAGTTTGAGGGAAAGGCCGGAGAAGACCCCCAGAACCACATCATGTCTTTCCACTTATGGTGTTCCTCCAACTCCATAGTGGACGACTCTGTCCGCCTCCGTTTATTACAGCGCACCTTCACTGGCTCTGCAGCCAAATGGTATATCGAGCAACCCCATGGGACGCATTCCACATTTACCTCCCTTGCCTCGACCTTCCTGCAGTTCTTTCAGCTACCGGTCCGCTATGATGCGGGCGTCGAAATCCTACTGTCTTGCAGACAGAACACGGCCACGCACATCACTGACCATATCCATGATTGGCGTCGGCGCCGAAGCCTATGCAAGATCAAATTAGACGACCGAATCTTTTTAGACTGGTTCCTTAAATCCCTCCTTCCTCTCATTGCGAAGGATGTAGCATCCGAAAGACCCCAGTCTGAAGAGGAGGCCATCCTTAAGGCCCAACAGTTTGACCTTATCTATGCCCAGTCAGGTTACCTATACACCATCATACCTGACGCCCCACGAGGTGACTCTGCACGCGGTGACACACCGGGGGCATCCCATGCCGCTGATGGCATTATTGGCCAAATTACACCGCAAGCAAAACCTTTCAGTATGGTGAGCACCATGCCCGCCCCAGACCTTTCTAGGGCTACATCCAGTTCCGGAGCGACAACTTCTTATGCTCAAACAAACCAGACCCATCATGTTCATGGACCCTCTTGTCCACAACATTGTTATGGCCAAGCGCCATCAGCATATGTACCTCCTACATACTATGCTCAACCTACGGTACAAAACCCCATGCAGTTTCCACAACAGCCCATGCATTACCCACAACCGGTTGCACCGGCTAACCTCACACCTCCACCAGCTCAGGGGTACCAACAACCCCAACAGGCAACTGGACCACCTCCAGCTCCACCTGCATACTATCCACCGCAACCTGCTCCCGCACCTGCGGCTCCTCAGAATCCCCCCAATGCTCAAGGGCATGTGTACGCACAACAACAGCAGCCCCAATATCAAAATAACCAACGCAACCAGGGTGGACAACCCAACCGCGGAAGAGGACGCAACCGTGGAAACAATCAAAACCGCAACCAAGCTCCACAGCCTACCCAGCCCCCGCAAAACAATAACGCGGCGCCCGCTCATCAGAATCCTGATCGGCCACCTAAACAACCTAGAAATGCTAATTTACGGACAAACCATCCTTGTTCCATTTGCGGTGTCTATGGCCACTATACCCACGCTTGCCCACATCTCGAGCGAGCTCGACAACTATGGACAAATGACGCCCATCGTCAAGGGCAGGCGGCTCCTCAGCCACCACCCAACCCCCCACCACCTCCACAACAACCTCTGGTTCTCCAAAACCCCTTTCCAACACAGGGAGTGGTAAACACCCAGCCGTTAGCCCCCCCTCAGGGCAACGTGCCACCCCAGCAGATCACTTATGCAGCCCCTGATCAACCCATGGTCGATTCAGGTACTCACCATTTGTTGATGATGTCGACTGCCGCTGCCAACCTCCAAACCCGTCGGAACCAATATGGCTCCACCTCTGAAGCCCCTCCCACTGACAAAAACACTAACGTTAATCCCACAGAGCAAACGTTACGTATACCTCCGGCTCCACTTGATGGCGCTTCCAAAGCACCTCGCTTCCCACTTCGTCGCATCAACAGTAATCCTAATTCTCGCGCTGCGTCGAATTACAACATTGTCGATGACTTAGCCCAGTCTCCTGCAGCCATGTCTGCTTTAGAAGTTTTGAAAAACTGTCCTTCGCAGCGCAAAACTTTGCTCTCTGCCATTGGCGCCATTGACCCCAATGATTCACAGTTGATCGCATTCGATTCAGACCAATCTGAACCCCGCCTGCCTTCCTCTTTAGCATTCCAAGTTTCCGTTTCTGTTCGGAATCTTGTCATCCATCGATGCATTATCGATGAAGGGGCCTCCACATGCGTCATGTCCACATTCGTTTGGCAGAAGTTGGGATCCCCTACTCTCCAGCAGTCCACCACTGCATTAGGAGCTTATGACGGCCGTTCGGCTCAACCCCAAGGTCTTTTAGCCAATGTCCCTGTCCAGCTGGCGGGTAAAACCGTGCTCATTGACATTGAGGTCATCAATGCCCAACTAGACTATAACCTTTTACTTGGTCGCAGCTACATGTACGCCATGCGGGCTGTTGCCTCATCTGTATTTCGCACCATGCAGTTCCCCCATGAGGGACGCGTGGTCAAGGTCGACCAGCTCACCTATTACGATCCCAAGGCCCCCGCCACACCTGAAAATGTTCTCCCCATGGTTGAACAACCTGTTTGTGGTGCAACTACCTCATTCATTTCCTCGGTAGGACCCGGACTTTACTCCGAGGCGCCGATGACCTCTACATTCCAGGTCATTCCACCACCATCACCGGAGACCCAAGTCGCAAACCTCTGCACTCTTTCACAAACACCCGGTAATCAACCCTCCTTGTTACCCAAACCACCATTGGTCCCTAGTCACATCGGTGTTACACCTATCCACACAATCCCCTTTCTATTTCCTCCTTCGGGTGTAGTAAGCGCCCCGGTTATGGCTACCCTTAGTCTCCCCGGGTTAACATTGGGATTACCCGTGTGGTATATTACGCCTCCTGTTCCTCCACCGACACCAAATGTCATCCTACAACTGGTGCAACCCATTGTTACTTCTACCCAACCACCTCCCAGTATCACGACTCCTTCGTCGTCGACGAATCCCCCTCCATTCGTCAGGCCCACTGGGGGCAGAGGCCCACAACCATACACTGCGGTTCCCCCACCCAAGGTAGTTAAACCTCCCTCCGTATTTCGTGCTCCTCCAAAATGCTCGCTGTGTGATGAGTTAGGCCATCCAACCCATCAGTGCCCACAGTTACCTGCATTGCAGGAACACATGCAAATGCTGGACGACGACCCCAACATCCCGGTGGTCAAGCTCGATCCAAACCCCATGCCTCGTGATAAATCACTGCGTACCAACCACCCATGTGCGATATGCGGTATTTACGGCCACTACTCCCACAATTGTCCCGACATCCCAGACTATAGAGCAGCTCTCTATGAGATGAACAATTCGGACCTAGAGATGGCACCCCCTACTATCGAGGAGATCTACCCTCCCGCACCATCATCATCCGGAGAGATTAACACCATCTACATGATCTCTTCGACTACCACTACCTCATTACTTGATTTGACAACTCAAAGCTCCCGCAATGATGAAGAAATTCTAGAGGCTCCTACTGCCCTTAATCATCCCTGGGAAGACATGCACCATCGTCCATACTTCCTCCCGGAAGAGACTTCATCCACCACCGCTACGCAATCCGCGGTTGAGTCCAAAGAGTTCTTTCCTACTAGAGTCGACTGGTTAAAGGATCCGATAGCCGATATTTCTCCCGTCATCCACATTGACATCTCTGACCCACTTGGTGCCCTTCATACCATTACATTAGGAGCCTCCCACAGTGAGCATGAGATCGGAGAATACCAACGACTGTTCCAAGAATTCACTGATGTCTTTACTTGGCCAGATACCGAAATGCCTGGCCTTGACCACACCATTTACATGGTTTCCACTGGATACCCCTCTATCCGGTCGGCCCCTTCAATTAATACCTTAGACACACATGTTCAACCCTTTCAAATCGATGAGGAAACCACATGTCCACAACATGGGGGCAGGCCCAAAACCTTGCTTACTCGTCATCATCGTGATCATCGTCGGAGATACTGGGGGCATCCACCCCACAAAGGGAATCCACGATCATCATATCATCACTTCAATATGCCAGCACGACCCACAGCCTCATGGTATAACACCCCGCCAGCAGTTGTTCAATACCCTATTGATCTCTCTCTGAGACAACATCTGCACCACATTGACACCTCTGAGTTAGGGGGCATAATAGATTACTTCGACCCCGGGATAGGGGGCGTGATCAATCATTTTGAACCTACCCCATCATCTCTATCTCAACACCTCAATGAGCCCATCGTTCAAACCAACACATATGTGATCCACAATCACAAACCCCATGCACATAGCATGGGGGCAGGTCATTAACCCTGCTCACTTTTTCATATTCGTGATCTCAACCATTTTTGAGGTCATGTGTCACTTGTATATTTCAGTTGATTTGATACACCTAGTATTTTTCACCCACGGGTCATCATTTCTCCCCACCACTGCATCCTTCGCTTGGTGGGATCACCTTTATTTGTAGCCATTTTTTAACCTAGTTCTTTCCTTTAACCATTCCGGAGTCCTTATGACCTCCGTTTTTCGCACCATTTGCACTGCCGGATTCATATTTCCGTGCCCGTGATGATGCTTGAGATCATTTCTCGCTCTCACCTTTAAATTTTCTGGGCATCTTTTCCACGCCCCCTCGTCACCTCGGTTTGCGTGCCACATCGACCGTTCTCCATTTTCGATGTGCCTTATATCGCCGGATTCAGTTTTCCGCGCTCGTGATGATGCTAGAGATCATTTCTCGCTCTCACCTTTATATTTTTCGGGCATCTTTTCCACGCCCCCCTCGTCACCTCGGTTAGCATGCCACATCGGCCGTTCTCCGTTTTCGACTTGCCTTATATCGCCGGATTCAGTTTTCCGCGCTCGTGATGATGCTAGAGATCATTTCTCGCTCTCACCTTTATATTTTTCGGGCATCTTTTCCACGCCCCCCTCGTCACCTCGGTTAGCGTGCCACATCGGCCGTTCTCCTTTTTCGACAATCCTTATGTCACCGGATCCAGTTTTCCAAACAGATGACGATGCTTGAGACCTTTTCTCGCCCTCATCAATCCATTTTTGTTCGGTATAATTTTATCCCTTTTTCGGGCCGAGCAACCCCTCTTACGAAAAAGGCACTTAGGGAGTTTCTGTTAAGCTCTTTTCTGACTCCTAAAACAATGAAAAGATCGCCGAGCAATCTTGCTTCCTTTCATGCTCGCTAAACGTATCTGAAAGGGCGTCTACCTGGTATAAGTTTACCCCTTTTCCGGACCTCGTAGACTAATTACGAAAAAGGTATACTCTAGTCACATCGGCTAGAAGAGTTCTCCATCCGCATCATTTTATGCTTTTTTGGGCCTTGGAGACTAAACCACGAAAAAGAACACCAATAGAGTCCACTTACCGCTTTCAGACTCTCTAAACATGATAGCAACCATGAGCATGCGCCGTCCTGGGCTCACAAAATCCACAAGACAGTACCATTTCAGAGCACACTTTTATCCCTTCTTGGAGCTCATTAAAACTACGAAGAAGGAAGAAGGGTGCCTCTTGGCGCCACGACAGATCATATCTCCTCACATAGCAGCTTCCCCATTCTGGTCGCCTTTGTTCAGAGTATTCTGCAGTATGTCACCCGGAAACTCCCTCGACAGCTACCATCAGCTTCACCCCCCCAGAGTCAGTACATACCCTTCAGTCCCTAAAAGATGATCCCCACACCTACAAGTCAGTTCCCTACGCTGCCAGGTCAACCACGTCATCTTGCTCTGAACAAAGGAAGTTTGAATCTACCCATTTTTGACCCAGTTATTTCCCATCCCCACAAGTATGTCAGTCCTACCAGCAGTACTACATCACTTCAGTTTACACCTCGCGCTCCCAGCAAGGAAACATCATTGCCTTGTTAGTTGCTGGTCTCCCTCTGTCGACGACAACCACATTGATTCCAGAGGATAGACCTAGAAGCCCCTGTGTCTTGGACTCATTACCATTTATGATGAGTGCCTACGAATCATTTCGAGAGGAATCCTCAGTGCCTCTCCCAATGGTTGTTTCTCACATGCTCGACTTCAACACCTTGATCGCATCGTTGAGACTCGCACAGGGTATTAGTCCGTTCAGTTATTAGTCGAAGACCCCGGATACCTCCTGACTCCTCCACATTTGAGAGTCTTCCTATGGATAACACCAGTTACACTTTTTCTATAGATATCCGGGCTGCACATGGCGACAGTATTCAGATTTACCCAGGTTCCATACTCCCTTGAGTATACAGTTACAATACTGCCTATAGATGGCTCACAGTCATTGAGTCCATACAGATGTTGGACACCTTCAGTTTTAGCAGTTGAACAGTTATTCCAGTGTATCAGTTATTGAGATCAGCCATGATCATGAGTATATCCCACAATCATGTCCCCTCTGGACCATTATGATGTACCAGTATATTTCTTTACGTATTAGATCCCCCTTCTTGGGACTAATTGTTTTGTATATGTCTTGATACGAGCATGGGAATGCCCGCCTCGTCCTTTATCAGAGATTATACCTCATTCATATTGAGGCAATGTAATATTTTTTGTTTCTGCAGCTTCCAAGGGCCGTGGCTCCAGTCTCCAACCGGTCTCTTCTCTCCCCTAAAACCCAGAAAAAGGACAAAAGAACTATGATGTCTATCGGCCATACGATGAGCTCCTGCCCTCACACATCAGGGGGCAATCTGTTAACACCTAAAAAGTGCTCACTAGCTCATTCCCTTACTCACATGACCCATTTGTCCACTTTTCCACCATCTGAGCCTCTGAAACCAACAAAAGGTCACCAAAAGACCTTAGTACACCCCTTTTTCCATTAAAAAAGATTATTTTTCCAAGAAAATCATAAAAAACCCTCAAAAAGGGTCCAAATTCCCAAAAATATTAAAAAGGGAATTAAAATATTATTTTTATTCAAAAAAGGAAAAAGGAGGGAAAATTACCTAAACCATGTTGGTCAATACCATTGGTTTCCACAAAACCACAAATGGTATTCCTCACCACCAAAACCTATAAAAAGGTGGTAGGGGCTCCTCATTTCACATCCTTCCATTATCTCATCCTTATGCTGCTGAAATCTCCCCTGAGCACTTTTAGCCATTGAAGCAACCTTGGAGAAAGAGACCTATTCGAGTTTGGAGCTACTCATCTTGGGAGTTGCTCAACATCAACCTTCACCATTGAAGGTAATATCGCAAGCACTTGCTTGCCCCCCACTTTTCAATACAAAAAATTATTTATTATGTTTCTTGTTCTTGATTTTGAAATGTTTACATTATTTGCTTAGATTCTTGCTTAGATCCATGAAAAGTATTGTTTATTTAGTTTATTGTTTTTATTTCTATTGAAACTGCTACTACTAGTTAGTAGGTGCCCATAGCACTAAGCTTGGTTGCAAAACCGAGCCAACACCAGGGATGCTTCCAAATTCATATCCAGCTCTAATGCATCTAAATGCCTTTTAATATTCTAATGTGTCAAGGGGCCACATAAATGTGGAAACAACCCTATAATAAACAACTCTTTATGTTGCTCCTCGTGAATTTGTAATGTTACCCTATCCATCAACAATTTGAATCTCTAGTCAAATTCCCAGATTGAATCATTTTCAAACTGTCTAATCTCCTTCATCTCAGTAATGTACTGTAACTCAAACTTTGGATTCTTGAATTCTTTTATCAATGCGTGCTTGATTCCATTCAAAGTTCTAGTTTGTACGGTACTTTGATACTTCATGTATCAAGTCATTGCACAATCCCTGGAAGTGGTTACCAACAGCGCCATCTTGGTACCATCATCTTCGACTTGTTTCACCTACCATATCACCTCACACACAAACAAGTGTTGATCTGGATTATCTCTCCCTGCCCCATGGAAGATAGGAATCTATAAAGTAGGGTCTAACCTCACCATCGTATTCCGTGCAATACTGCTCCTGGATGTTGCAAACTATGTCTAAGGAGTTGAATTAACCCCACTACTTTGACTACTTTTACTTTTTTCACTAACTGGAATTGACAGACTTAGATTTCTTACCTTAGGTGTTGGGGATACGCACGGGGTTGTGGGTTCAACACAGATCCAAATCTGAGTAGGGCAAACTTATTTGAGTGAACTGAGTTGATGGTCTTTCTCCTTTTTTTAGATGTGAAAATCCTGCGATCTATAGGCCTACACAGTCATCTCTTTCTTCACACTCATTGTGCTGCTCTTCTACCTCAGATGTGGTCCTCTTCCTACTTTGCTTCTGAAATATTTTCCCACCGTGCAGTAATATAGTCTCTTCTGCCATCGTACCATCTTCTCTACTAAACATCCTCATCTCATCCTTTCTTCATTCATTCTTGCCTTTTTTTTACACAGACTATTCTCTAGTCATCCCCCAGTTCCCCAATGCACACGTAGACACTTAACTGCTAGAGTGATCTGATTCCAATATCATTGTTCCCTTTCCACACAATAGCATCTTGTTCTAAGTGTATAATGAATTTAGGTATCTTCTATGCATACCCTAAAATAAATCCCTCTCTGTAGCATTGTATGATTGAGTTTAATCTATGGAAAATCCTGTAACATAGCCCTTTAAAATACTATCCATCCAAACGTCTACTGTGCACGATATCTCAGCATTGACTAGAAGAATCCATTTAGGGGTCTAGTTCCTCAGACTTTCAATGTAAAACTTCAAATTCTGCTCAGCCAAGATTATAGGAAGTCATAGAAGAAAATTATGTGCAAATCTATGTAGATATACTTCTATAACCAGTGTTCTTTGTTGATCTGAGCATTCTTATTTTTCTCTCTAGAGAATTCGTAGTCCTTTTCTTTCAACCAATATTCTATCTCTTCCTTCGTTGGTATCCACAAAACCATTAGTTAACTTGCACCTTCCTTGCAGTCGCAAATCCCAGTCCTAGCAATGGAACCATTTGTTGGCACGAAATGGTCAGACCCAAGGTTCAACATAATTTTACAACAAAACCCAAGACACCAACCCTTTTGGTGTCACCTACAAGCAAATGAAGTATCACCCAACATATCTAATGGGACTGCAGGAACCAAGCTTCCATAGTCCTAAGGGGACATGAATCATTCATTTGACTTATCTTAAGCATTCATTCATCTATTGCGCAGAACTATGTAACTCAATCATAAGCAATGCATTCTAAACAACAACATCAACAGAACACCCACGTGCACATCAAATACAACATGCATCACAATTAGAATAGATGCAATATCATTCATAATATATCCATTTCATTCATATCATCAATGGAAACATAATTACATGACCCATGCAGTGTGCAACAACTCTCTGTTAGAGACTCTAGTATTACCTAGCAAAACAATGACTCATGACCATACAACCAAATAGTTAGTCATGATCAATAACAACTTCTAGCCCAAAAAGTACTCAAAGTGTAACAAAAGGTTAACCACCCTTATAACCGTTACATATTTATACATCACAACATGGGCTGAACCTGTTACAAAGTGGACACAACATCTAACTAACTTTCACCTTTTGCGCGGTTTGTTTCATTCACTGAGTTGTCACACGTTCTATTTTTGGTTCTCAACTTCTAAGATAGGTCCAAAACATGCTCCAACACATAAATTAAAATCTATCTATTAATGGGCTTAAGTAGGACCCTAACATTCCCTACCCCTTATAAAACAATATTGTCCTCAAGGATGGAGATGTGCAAATTGTTGAATTATTTGTGCCAGTTCCCATGTGGCATTCTTAGGATGGGTATCTTTCCAATATATCAAGATGTCTTGGATGGTGAAATGGTATATATGAAATTTCTTTTTTATCATGGACTCATGTTTCAACCAAATGGAACCTTCTTCATCTAAATCTGGAAGGCTAATTTAAATACGACAGTGATGGACAACCACTTTCTTCAAGAAGGTGACATGAAAGATAGGATGAATATTGGACTGGATAGGTAGCTCTAGTTTGTATGCCATGGGAGGCACATGTTTTAAAATATTATAGGGACCATAAAACTTGGGATCCATTTTATAGTGGGGGTTGGCCTTAAGACATATCTTCTTATATGGTTGTAGGTGAAGAAATATCCACTCCCTTTCTGCAAAATGGCATTTGGAACAATGTTTATCAACCAATTGTTTCATCATATTTTGATCCATGACCAGATTATCCTTGGGAGTGTGGATAATGTTTCCCCAATATGTGAGTGTTTTTTCAACCTCTTGTACCTTAGATATTGATGGGATGTAAGATAGTACTAAAGGGGTATTTTGGCCATAGAAAACATTAAAGGGAGTCATTTAAGTGGCAATATGATAAGTTATATTATACCACCATTATGGTAAAGGTAACCATTGATCGCACTGGTATTTTTCTCTGAATTAAATAACCTCAAATATGATTCCAAACACTAATTGATAGCTTCAGTTTGACCATCCATTCGGAGGTGATAGGCAATGTTGAGACTTAGTTGAGTTCCTTGAATCCAAAAAAATTCTTGCCAAAAATGACTAGTGAAGTTGGGGTCACAGTCCATGGAAATAATCTATGGCATACCATGGAGTTTGAAGAAATTATCCATGAATACTTTAGCTACCATAGAGTCCTTGAAAGAGTATTGTGAGGCACAACAATGAGCATATTTGGGAAGGCAATCATCCACAACCATGATTATAGACTTACTGGCATATTTTGATAACCCCACAACGAAATCCATAGAAATGTCAATCCATCCTACATTTGGAATTGGAAGTGGTTTAATTTCACTAGGATGATTCATGGTCTCCCCTTTATGTATTTGGAAAGTTCCACATTTAACCACAAACGTGTGGATGTCCTTCTTTGTGACTTCCCCCAAAAAATATTGTTTGATCTTTTCATATGTTTTATGAAATTTGGATGACCAACTATGAGGAATGAATGGAACACATATAACACCTATGATTTCAATGATGATTTCTTGAGAAAATATAGATTTCCTTTATAATGAATCTCATCATTGTGCCAATTGTATCCCGGATATGCATGGGGTTCATGTTGAAGTTGTTGGATCATGGTAGCAAGCATGGGATGTGTCAACCATTCATTATGAACAACATTCAACTAATCGTTAACAATGAAGGAGAAGGAAAAGAGGGAACTTCCTTGTTCAAAGTGTCAAGAGAGAGAATCTTCTACCACATTCTCATTTCCCTTATGGAAAATTATCTCACAGCATTATCCCAACATTTTGGTGACCTTTTTTTGTTGCTTGGGGAAGAAAGTTCTTTGTTCAAGAAAGTATTTCAAGCTTTGATGATCAATTTTGATCTGTAAACATATCCCAGGTAGGTATGGATGCCAAATGTACACAACATGCAATATGACCTTATCTCTTTTTCATAATTTTATTATTCCCAAGTGCTGCTTACAAATTTGTTCACCAATAAAATCCAATGATCTACCTTTCTGAATGAGGAATCCCCAAGGCCTTTACCCAATGCATCACACTTGATGACAAATGTTTTAGTGAATTCATGTAAAGTGAGTACTAGAGTGGTACACATAACCTCCTTTAAGTCCTAGAAATCCTTTTCTATCACATCATTCCAATTGAAATATTTTTTTCTTAGCAAAGTTGTGAGTGGGGCTGCAATCTTATGACAATTCAAAATTGACTTTCTATAATATCCCATGAGACTCAAAAATCCTCTGAGCCTTTTAAGATTTTTGGGGCAAGGCCAATCCTTCATTGCTTCAATTTCCTTTCGATCCACATGCCACACTCCTAACTAACAATATGGCCAAAATATTCCACTTTGGTGGAGACACCGAAGGTACATTTGGACCTCTTAAAAAAGAGTTGATGATCTTGGAGGAGTTGTAGGAACTGATCCACATGGGCTAGATGGCCTTGCAAATTTTTACTATAAATCAAGATGTCATTAAAAAGCATGAGGACAAATTTACATAAAAATGGTTTAAATATTGTATTCATGATACTTTGAAAGGTGGAGGGTGCATTGAAAAGGACAAAGGGAATCACCAAGAACTCATAATGGCCTTCATGAGTGAAAAAATTGGTTTTGGGATTTTTCACCTCCTTACAACCTGTCTCTTACTCATCCAACTAAAAGCACCTCCAAATAGGTTAAATACATACCCACTTGTAGATCTTCTACGATCCAGACCTCCATACCAGTCAGAATAAACAAAGCCATGTACATTCAACACTTTTTCATGTTCAGTTCTTCCTTGGTAATATATTGCACTATCTTTTGTTCCATGCAAATACCTAAACACCCTATTCACAACTATCCAATGTTCTTTTCCCAATTTTGACATATACCTGCTCAAAACTCCCACTACATGGGAAATGTTTGGTCTAGTGCATACCATGGCATACATTAAACTTCCAACTGCACTAGCATAAGAAACATGGGACATGTCTTATTTTTCTTCATCAGTCTCAGGACACTGTTCTGTAGATAATCTTACACATACAAGAATAGGAACTTTGGCTAGTTTACATTATTGCATATAAAACATGTGTAGTATTGTTTCCACATAGTTTATTTGTTTAGCCAGAGTTTCCTTTTCTGCACAGTTTCTCTTGATCTCCATCCCCAAGATGAAATTAGAAGCACTGAGATCCTTCATGTTGAACTTGGAGAATAGTTGTGTTTTCACCTCCTTAATAACCTTCATTCTATTTCCAACCAACAAAATGATATCGACATACAATACTACATAAACAAAATGTTCTCCAACATGTTTGCAGTAGACACAGTAATCAGCTTTTCTTCTCACAAATCCCAGTCCCAATATGTATGTGTCAAAATTCTAGTACCACATCCTTGGATATTGTTTTAGACCATAAGGGACTTCTTCAACTTGCAAACCAACTCCTTCTTACCCTTTACAGTAAATCCTTCAGGTTGCTTCATGTAGATTTCTTCTTCTAATTCCCCATGTGGGAACGTTGTCTTCACATCCATATGCTCTACTTCAATATCAAAAGAAGCAGCAATTGCAAGAAGGAACCTAATAGAAGTTAATTTTGCAACAAGAGAAATATTTCACCAAAATCAAATTATTCCCTCTACCTGCGAATATCCCTTTTCTACCAAGAGGGCTTTGTATTTCTCAACTTTGCCTTCTGCATTCAACTTCTTTTTAAATAGTCATGTGCTGCCAGCGAATTTTATTCCAGCCGGTAACTCAACTAGATCCCAAGCTTCATTTTTGTCCAAGGCATCCATTTCTTCAACCATGGCCTTCTTCCAGAGATCACTATCCTCTAAATCAACATCTTCCTTCACATTTCTAGGATCATCATCAATAATAGAAAAGGAAAAATTAGACCGAAATTCAAGAGGGGAATACCTTTCCGGTTTCCTTCTTTCTCGAGATGATCTCCTCAAAACTGGGGTATGAGGTTCTTCTTCTTATTTTGATTCAACTTAATTTGTTGAGTCAGATTCTTCATCTTCCAATTCGAACTCTATATTCTCTGGTTCCTTTTCCATTGGAGTCACTTCCTATCTAGGAACTTCTTTGACCTCTCTAAACACAACATCTCGACTATAAATAGTCTTCTTAGTTATAGGATTCCAAAGCTTAAAACCTTTCATACCATATGTATAGCCAATAAAGATACATTTTTCAGCTTTGTTATCCAACTTGCTCCTTTTCTCCTTTGGAACATGTAGATAAGCATCACAGCCAAAAAAATTCAGATGCTTAATAGAGTGTTTCCTACTAGTCCATACCTCTTGTGGATTTTTGTCAACCAATGCTAATGTGGGTGATCAATTTACCAAGTAACATGTTGTCTCCACTTCCTCTACCTGGAATTATTTTCCTATTCCAGAACTTCTTAGCATGCTCCTTTCCTTTTCCATCAGTGTCATATTCATCCTTTCAACAACTCCATTCTGTTGAGGTGTGTATGGAGTAGTCTTTTGCCTTGCTATAATGCACTTCTTATAGAAATACTTGAATTCATTCCTGCATAACTCTCCACCATTATCTGTCCTCAACACCTTTATTTTCTTTTTTGTCTTATTCTCTACAAGAGCCTTAAATTATGTAAACTTAGCAAATACTTTAGATTTATTTCGAAGGAAATAAATCCATGTGTTCCTTGATAAATCATCTATAAATGAAACATAATACACAGATCTACCTAGTGATGTAATAGGCACATGTCCAAACACATCACTGTGTATTAACTCTTAAATTCCCTTTACTCCTGTAGCACTAGATGCAAAAATTACTCGATTTTGTTTTCCATATATGCAATGTTCACAGAAATCAAAATATAGAGTGCAATCAGTCATAACTTCAACCATATCGTTACCTTGCAATGCTTGAAGTCCCTTTTCTTCGATATGCCCCAACCTTTGATGCCATAGGAATGTCTTTCCTCTTGATGCAGTCAGGGTTTTGTCTTCTGTATCTCCCCCCTCAGGAACATAGAACTGTTACATTCACCGATGATGGTTCTTCCCAATATTTTGTACATAGTTCCATACCGAACTCCCCTCATCAATACTATTGATCCTCAAACCATTTTGCAACCACCATCTCCACACACAATATTTACACCTACAATATCCATCTTTCTAATAGATATCAAGTTTCTCGCTAGATTTGGAATGTGTAGTACTCCAGGGAGATTTCTAATCCTTCCATACTTGAGTTTCAACTTGACTCTACCATGCCCAATGATACTGGATAGTGAATCATCTTCCAGGAACACATCACCTCCATTGTACTTTTTATATTCATGGAACCACTCCCTATGAGGGTTCATATGACATGATGCACATGAGTCAATCAACCATATATCAAGTTCTGAATGATTACCAATGGAAGCTAGGTACACATCCCCTCCTTCTTCTAAGTAAGTCTTTGCCTTTATGGTAGAGGTATCCTCAGATCCCTTCCTTTCTCAACATTCTTATATCTACAATCCTTTTTATAGTTCCCACCTTTATCACATTTCCAACACTTCCTTATAAATTTTCCTGGGGATTTATATCTACCCTTAGATTTAGATCTCCCTTCATATCCCTTATTTTTGTTTCTTTCCTAGGGGTGACCTCTCACAAACAAGGCATCCATGCTATGAGTATCCATGGTTTTTCACCTCATCTCTTCTGATAGCAGGGATGATACTATTTCATCAAATTTTAAAGTCGCTTGATTAGCACTCCCTATTGCTACAATTAGGTTGTCCTAGGAATATGGCAAAGAGCACAAAAATGTAATACATTTATCTTCTTCAACCATTTTAATGCCAAAAGAGGTTATTTGACTTACCAGAGTATTGTAGACATCCATGTGCTCTATCACTATGTCATTAATAATTATCATCCATTTTGAGGTGACACAGTTTATTTTGCATAAACAACTTGTTTACAAGGGATTTTGATTGATACAAACTCCCTAGTTTCACCCAAAGCTTTACCGCAGTATATTCTCCAGACACATTCAACAACACAAAGTTTGATAAGAAAAATCATATTGTACTCCTCGCCCTTCTATATAATTTCTCCCAATATTCTTTCGATGTTCTAGTGGGTCGTGTACCTAGATCCACAACAATCCACTGTTCCCAATCTACAAGAAGACCCTCCATTTTGAGCTCCCATAGCTCAAAGTTCTGGACGTTAAATTTCTCAATCTCAATTATTGAACTGCTCTCCATTCTCTATCAATGCACAAACCAAATCTGCAAAGCTCCCACTGAACCCAAGTTTATCACAGACACAATATCTATCAACTGCATCAAACCCTTAGCAATAAATGCATCCCTCTGAAACCAAATAATTGGGCTTTGATACCACATGTAAGTTTTAAACCTGTGTAGAGAAGCAAAGCATACAAATTATTTTAAGCAAAACAAATATTACACCACAGGATTCACACATAATACATAGAGATTTACCCTGGAAAGACTTGATCAGGAAAAACAAACAAATCTTGGATCCACAACTCCTATTTTCTCACTATAATTTTGAATTGTTGGCGTATATAACTGAGCTAGAGGTTTCCAATGTAGACACAGGTACTTCTCGGTTCAAGGAACCAACAAAACCCCTATTCACTGGCCCTTTCGGCAACATACTACATGCAGCCTGAGGTCTCACCCGAGGTGAAGCTGAGGGGGTAGTTGCGGAATCAAGTTTCCACAACCCAGTGATGCGAGTGTAGAAAGACTTATAAGCAGCGTGATATCTTGCGGACTGCTACGGACAGACAACTGCGCGAAATCCCTGTTTCGCGTCAGATACTTCGGCAAGCGAAGGTGCTTGCGCACTAGCTCATCCAATGACTGCGCAGTGTGGGACACTTCTTACGTCGCGATAATAAGCTATCAATAGCTTACCTCACAGCGAATATTAATGGTTCAGCGCGTCAGCTAGACCGCGTGTCTATTCCAAGACGATTGACTCTGACCAATCTTACTTAGCATTCTTTATCCATTCAACTCACTCAGTTTTTTATCATTATGTTGTATACAATTAAATATGTTAAGTTTAAACCAAATATACTAGCAAGATCACTGAAAGAAACATAATCACAAGATAGACACAGAAATTACCCTAGGAAACCCTCATGGGGTAGAAAACCTAGCAAAGCTTTCCTCAATAAGATGATCAACCAAAATACAAGATGTGCTCCAAGACTTGTCCTTCTTCTCTACCTTACATAGATCTCCCAGACACAAGTGCGCTACTTTCTGAGTTGTGGAGGTGTCTCAAATGAGGAGCTCTCCTCCTCTATTTATATTAGTTCTCGACTGACCAAAATCCCTAATGGGGCCGACCTCTCCTAGAGAAGTCTAATAACCCCTAAAATATAAACTCAGGGTTGACCCCCACATGGTGGGTCTAATAACCCTAGTTACCACAAACCATCGGAGGAATAAACATCTCTAGATACATAATAGAGTCACCTCGGAGGGACAAAACATCTCCGGAATAATAATGTACAAATATAATATTCTTAGAAGTTACAATATTCAACACTCCCCCTTAATGAGAAGGATATTATAACAACATCTGCAGGAGCAAGGAGTCATTGACTACATCACACATGATACATCTGTATATCATCGAAATATTTCTTTAATACATCATCTTCAGTAACTTGACCAATTACTGGAACATCAACATCATCATTGTCATACGATCATCAGCATCGTCATCACACGATCATCGGCATCGTCATCACACAATCTTCAGCATCGTCATCATACGATCATCAGCATCATCATCACACGATCATCAGCATCGTCATCACACGATCATCAGCATCATCATCAAATGATCTTCAGCATCGTCATCATCATCGTCATCACACAATCATCCGCATTGTCATCTCACGATCATCAGCATCGTCATTACACGATCATCAACATTGTCATTACACGATCATCAACATCATCATCACATGATCATTAGCATTGTCATCACATGATCATTAGCATTGTCATCAATACAAGTATGCACATCATTAATACAAGTATCCATACCAATGCAAGTATTCATACCAATACAAGTATACACATCATCAATACAAGTATCCATACCAATACAAGTATACACATCATCAATACAAGTATCCATACCAATACAAGTATACACATCATCAGTACAAGTGTCCATACCAATACAAGTATACACATCATCATACCAATACAAGTATACACATCATCAATACAAGTATACACATCATCAATACAAGTATCCATACCAATACAAGTATACACGTCATCAATACAAGTATCTATACCAATACAAGTATACACATCATCAATACAAGTATCCATACCAATACAAGTATACACATCATCAATACAAGTATCCATACCAATACAAGTATCCACATCATGATTTAAGACACCATAACATGTCTAGGGATGATACAGTCCACTCGTCAACTTAGACAAAATCTAAGGACCACTTTCTCGGATACATATGTCTACGGATCAATTCAGGGACTGAAGTCCGGGGATGATACAATCCCCATCATGTACTTTTTGAACTAGTGGTTCTGGGATGATTCAATCCCCATCACGTACATTTTGAACTAGTGGTTCCAGGATGATGCAATCCCCATCACGTACATTTTGAACTAGTGGTTCCGGGATGATGCAATCCCCATCACGTACATTTTGAACCAGTGGTTCCAGGATGATGCAATCCCCATCAATCGACTAAGGACTTCATTCTAGGAGACCATATGTCTACGGATCAATTCAAGGGAACGAAGTCCAGGGATGATACAATCCCCACCTTTCCACTAAGGACTTCATTCTCAAAGACCATACGTCTACAGATCAATTCAAGGGACCAAAGTCCGGGGATGATACAATCCCCACCTGTCCACTAAGGACTTCATTCTCGGATACCATACGTCTACGGATCAATTCAAGGGACCGAAGTCCGGGGATGATACAATCCCCACCTATATCCTTATCGATACAGATATCATCAAAACATGTATTCTCATCAATACATCAATAAGACATGTATCCTCACCAATACATCAATAAAACATGTATCCTCATCAATACATCAATAAGACATGTATCCTCACCGATACATCAATAAAACATGTATCCTCATCAATACAACAATAAGACATGTATCCTCACCGATACATCAATAAAACATGTATCCTCACCGATACATCAATAAGACATGTATCCTCACCGATACATCAATAAAACATGTATCCTCAGCAATACATCAATAAGACATGTATCCTCATCAATACATCAATAAGACATGTATCCTCACTGATACATCAATAAAACATTTAAAGTAAAAGTAAGTAAGAGAAAATAAGTATTTTAATTATAAGAGTCCTAAGTCTAAGTATCTAAAACAGGTATCCACATTATCGACCTTGCTGTCGATGAGGCAATCTTATCATTAGTGACTACACTACTCCCCCTTTCGAGGAGGGTCCTTTTGAACCACACCAAGTTTGTCTCGGAAGTATTCAAATTTCACTCAAGACAAAGGTTGGGTCAAAATATCGGCAATTTGATCCTCGGTGCTCACATACTTGAGCTTAATAGCTCCTCTCTGCACCATATCTCATATATAAAAGTATCGGATCTCTATGTGTTTTGACTTATCGTGAAATACAGGATTTTCTTTCATCTTGATACAACTTTGATTGTCACACATAATCACAGTGGGATCCAATTCTAAGTCAAATACTCCAGATAGAGTTTTCGAAGCCATACTGCTTCACAGCTAGCAGAGCAGGCAGCTATATATTTTGCTTCGGCAGTACTGAGAGCCACACTGGATTGTTTCTTGCTGAACCAAGAGATCATGGCAGATCCAAGTCCATAACATCCACCTGATGTACTCTTCCTGTCTGAAACACTTCCTGCCCAATCAGAATCTGAGTAACCATGTAATCTAAGTTCATGATTTCCAAGGTAGTAAAGACCAAAATCTAATGTACCTTTTAGATACCTCATTACATGCTTTGCAGCTATTAGGTGAACCTTCCTTGGTTCTACTAGATATTGACTCAGGGTATTTACAGCAAAGCATATATCTGGTCTGGTATTTGTTAAATACATCAATGACCCAATGATTTGTCTATATAGAGTTACATCCACTAATTCTGATGAGTCATCAACTAATAATTTCAAGTTGGAGTCCATGGGAGTAGCCAAGGCCTTACACTCCAACATATCAAATCTTTTCAAAATCTCCACAGCATACTTACCTTGATTTAAAAAGATTCCTTTTGGTTCTTGCCATACGTCTAGACCTAAGAAGTATTGCATTAATCCTAGATCCTTCATTTCAAATTCTGAAGAAAGCTTCTTCTTACATTCGATAATTTGGTTCTCATTTCCTGTTGGAAATAGATCATCTACATACAATAGTAATATAACAGGTTCATCATTCATAACTTTGAGATGAAGATTTGGATCAGCTTTACTCTTGGTAAAGCCCATACTTGTTAAGAAACTGTCAATCCTTCTGTACCAAGCTCTGGGAGCTTGCTTCAATCCATACAAAGCCTTTTTTAGCTTGCATACATGAGTTCTTCTATCTTTAACCTCAAATTCTTGTGGTTGTTCTATGTACACTTCTTCTTCAATGACACCATTCAAGAAGGCTGTTTTAACATCCATCTGGTGTAATTTCCACTTCATCATAGATGCAAGTGCCATGATAGTTCTAATTGATGTGTACCTAGCAACTGGTGCAAATGTTTCTTCATAGTCTATTCCCTCCTTTTGAGAGAAACCTCTGGCTACAAATCTTGCCTTATATTTTTCAATGCTACCATCTGCAGCATGTTTTATCCTGAGTATCCATTTGGAAGAAACAACACTTTTATCCTTTGGTTTGAGAACTATATCCCAAACATCATTTTTCATTATTGACTGGTACTCTTCTGTCATATCTTCTACCCACTCTTTTTCTTGAGCTGCCTCCTCATAGCTGGTGGGTTGATGATCCACAAGATCACACATTAAGGCCACATAGTTGGATACTAACTTGGGTTTCTTCCTTTCTCTAGTGGAACCTTCAGGATCTCCATATTTTTCAGTTCCTTGAATAATGTCTCTAGCCCATGCTGGTCTTCTTTTTCTAGATAGATTTGTAATGGGGAGTTCTTGAGGTTCTATCATGTCATGGTCTTCTGGTGTATCATCTTCAGGGATGGGTATAGCTTTTGTAACTCTAGGAGGTGAATCTTCTTCATATATTTCTTCAAGTTGGCACTTCCTAGATTTCTTGATAGATGCTTCTTCATCAAATGTTACATCTCTACTTATCTCCATATGATGAAAACTAGGTATGTAAATTCTAAAAGCTTTGGATGTTTCACAATATCCAACAAATATTCCTTTCTTACCAGAGGGATCCAACTTGGTTCTCTTTTCTTTTGGAATGTGAATATACACAGGACATCCAAATATTTTGAGATGACTTACCTCAGGCTTATTTCCCGTGAACACTTCTTCTGGAGTCTTAAATTCAAGAGCACTATGAGAAAGTCTATTTTGTACATAGACAGCTGTCCTGGTTGCTTCATCCCATAGATACATGGGAAGATCTTGATCATGTATCATAGTCTTTACAGCTTCCATGATAGTTCTATTCTTTCTTTCAGAAACCCCATTTTGTTGGGGATTGTAGGGAGTGGTTAGTTCCCTCTTGATTCCAGCTTCTCTACAAAAGTATTCAAATTCCTTTGAAGTATATTCTCTGCCATTTTCTGAGAATCTTGATTTCCTTTTCTGAGATATTTTCTATTAAGGCCTTGAACTCTTTGAATTTTCAAAAGACTTCATTCTTACCTTTTAGAAATAATATCCAAGTTTTCCTTGAATAGTCATCAATGAATGTGACATAGTATTCATATCCACTCAAAGATGTGGAGGGCATTGATCCACATACATCAAAGCGTATTAACTCCAAGGTACTTTTAGTCTTTGTTTCACTCCTAGGAAATGGGTTCTTGATACTCTTCCCTTTTGCACATCCTTTGCATGTGCCATCATGATCAATCTTTAAGTCTGGAAAACCTATAACTACCTTGCTTACATAAGGTAGTGCCTTGTAGTTAATGTGAGAAAGTCTCCTATGCCATAGTTCATTTGGGCTAATGGTTTCATGAACAAGAGCTGCTTCTGGAAGGCCCTTAAGCTTGTACAAACCTCCTTCTTCTTCACCAATGATAATTGCATCCTTGATAGATTTTCCTTTGGACCACATTAATACTTGTCCATCAATGAATGCAACCCTATAGCCTTTATTATCCAATGCTAAGATGGATAACAAGTTCTTCTTCAATCCTGGTACATACAATATTTCTTTCATTTTCATGGAGGTACCAGAATCAATCTTGTAGCTTGCTTCACCAATTCCCTTGATGGGATATTGAAATTCATCTCCTAGAGATACCTTTTGTGGAGAAGTATTTTCTTCAAGTCTTGAGAGAGTCTTTTTCTGACCTGTCATGTGCTTTGAAGCACCACTGTCAATAAGCCATGTATCTTCTCCAGGAGTTATAGATCCAGAGAGTGCGGAGAAAAGAACATATTCTTCAGCATCTTCTTCTTTATTTCTCCTAGATCTTATTTTGAAGAAGGTCCTTTCTTCTTCTTCTTCTTCACTTCTAGGTCTTTTATTGTGAGGCCTTTCTTCCTCTTCTACTTCTTCTTCACTATCATCTTCTGCAAGATGTGCTTGATGTCGTTTGTAATGAGAACCCTTTTTCTTCTTTAGAGGGAAATCTCTAGCAAGGTGCCCTATTTTGTGACAAGAAAAACATTGGAAAGAGGAGTAATCTCTTCTTTGAATAGTTCCTCTTTTCTTTTGAAATCTATGTGGAGAATGAGACTCCTTGTGACTATTCCTTTTGGAGTAGGATTGATTCCTTCTTCTCTTGGTGTGGGTGGCCAAGGCTTGGTCATCTTCTTTGAGCAAGGCTTCTCGGTTTGCAACCCTAGCCTCTTCTTGTACACAATCCTCCCAAACTACATCAAACTTCATACTTTCTTTTCTAGCACACATAGTTTGTATGAATGACTCCCAAGGTCTAGTGAGACCATTTAGAGCTGTCATCACAAGTTCATCTTCATCAAGAGTATCACCAATGGCATCTAGTTGCTCCTTGATTTGGGAGACACTTGAGAAGTAGTCTTGAATGGATTCTCCTTTGTGCATCTTGGTACTCTATAACTGAGTTCTTAGGTTCATCTTCCTATTGATGTTCTTCCCTTCATACATCCTTCCTAGGGCATCATACATTTCCTTTGGAGTCTTCTTGGAAGCCACTTGGGGAATCAAGTGGTCTTTAATAGAATCATCTATGATTCTCTTTGCCCTAATCAAATCCTTCCTATGCTTCTCTTTGGCTTCATCTCCTTCAGGTTATGCAACTTCATCCTTGATATAATGAGCAAGGTCATTTTCTTCAAGAATGAGACCAATTTTGTATTTCCATGCTCAGAAATTTTCTATACCTTCTAGCTTCTCTTCAAGCTTAGTGTTTGGATCCATCTTCTCTTGGGGGAGTCCAAGAGATAAGAGATAGAGTAGTACTTACCCGAAAACTTTAACTTTTCACTTTTTCGGATCTGCAACAGAATTTCTAGTTTATCGCACTTTTGGTAAAACTAGGGTTTGACTTTCCCGGAGTTCTACCCAACCAAAAACCTCGATCCAAGGCTCAAAAGATATATCTTTAGAAGGGATATTCAGCCATGCAACCAGAATCCAAAAGTACTAATTTTTGCAGAAACCCTAATTTTGGGAGAGAGAGAGAGAGAGAAATATAATTTCACCTTGTGAAAGATGTTCTATTCAGGCTAGCTCTGATACCATGTTAAGTTTAAACCAAATATACTAGCAAGATCACTGAAAGAAACATAATCACAAGATAGACACAGAAATTACCCTAGGAAACCCTCATGGGGTAGAAAACCTAGCAAAGCTTTCCTCAATAAGATGATCAACCAAAATACAAGATGTGCTCCAAGACTTGTCCTTCTTCTCTACCTTACATGCAGATCTCCCAGACACAAGTGCGCTACTTTCTGAGTTGTGGAGGTGTCTCAAATGAGGAGCTCTCCTCCTCTATTTATATTAGTTCCCGACTGACCAAAATCCCTAATGGGGCCGACCTCTCCTGGAGAAGTCTAAAAACCCCTAAAATATAAACTCAGGGCTGACCCCCACATGGTTGGTCTAGTAACCCTAGTTACCACAAACCATCGGAGGAATAAACATCTCCAGATACATAATAGAGTCACCTCGGAGGGACAAAACATCTCCGGAATAATAATGTACAAATATAATATTCTTAGAAGTTACAATATTCAACAGAATAAACATACAATACTGCACACTCCAATGCTACGCTTAAATTCAATGTTCAACTATGTGACTAATTGGCAGATTCATACATTCACAAACTTGTAAGTGTTGAATACTTAACATTCCTCCATGCATGTATTACTTAACATATTATCCCCTTCCTTGCGGCCAATACATATAAAAGCAATCACATAACAAACAACTGCAGTATTAAACATTCATACCAAGCAAATGAACAATCATAAACACACAATAATCACATAACACGGAATTTAATGTGGTTCACCCCCCGGATGGAGGCTATTTCCACAAGAATGGTTGTTAATATTGCTCTTTATGGGAAGGGTACAACCATTCTTAGTCTGTGCACTCAGCTGCAAGCTCTCTTATCTCTCTCAAATAGGTCTCTGTGCACTCAGTTGTAGAGCTTTTACAATAGCTTCAAGACTTAAAAGATGCTAACAATACTCAACAATAGCTATTCTACGAGAGATTTCTTTCAACCCTTTCCCATACAAAATGCCCTTATTTAGAGATCATTCCCATGGGTCGTGTCTTTAAAATTAGTAGGCCGAAACCCTAAGGTTTCTAAAACTGGCGTGGCTAACTACCACCCTAGCTGTCACCGTCGACAGCCTGATCCAGCTGGGCCACTCGTGGCTCACACACTCCTCTGATAGTTGTAGTCCTCAAAACGGTTACCACTGCATCATGGCCTATCCCTTTCCATCGCTTTCTTCCTTCATGTCGCCATCGACGTAGTGGCCTAACTTCTCAACTTCTTGCCGCCACTCGCTCGAATAGGTTGCTTTCTTCTTCCTTCCATCTATTCCTTACCCAAAATAGGTCATATCCACGTCTGAGCTTTACCCATATTGTGAAAGAAAAATAGCTCATGCGCTATTATTGCTATTGTCGTACTGCGCAACCGTGCCTTGGTCATTGTCGTCACGCGACATGTGCAAATCCTCAAAAACTGCCTGTAGCTTGTCACCACGCACAATGCACACTTTTCAGTTCTTGTGCAAAATATTCCAACTTGGGCCCTACCCAACAGGCCCCTAACACTCACCTGTGGCTTGTCCCGAGCCACTTCTTCCTGCAGACTCTGGTGCCGCAGCCTCCGTCGTACTGAGCTTGGATGTAAAGCTTTGCAGATTTCTTGCTAGCTCTACAACTATCTCCTTGTATTTTTCTTCGAAACCTTGAAGCGTCTCCAGAGTTGCCTGTGAGACCTTATCCCTAGCCACTTGTTCTTTCATGGTTCCTTCTGTTGCCTGAAGTTCCCCGAACTTTGTGTTGAATTGCTACATCAATTCGAGGCCTTCCTATTCAATGGGTTGCAGCCTGTCCAATGTAGCAGCCTCTTTCTCCCTTAGTGTCACCAACTCTTTCTATAGGTCCTTGACCTCATTATATTTGTGCACTTTCTCCCTTGCCGGCGCATTCTTCAGCTCCGTGCTTGCAACATCTACCTGCTGCTGCTTCTGCTGTAATTCCACTCTTACCTGCTGGAGCGCAGGATCCTCATTCAACCCGGTGACTGTTGTAGTTATCTATTCAAGTAAGTCTTGGCATTTCGTCACTTCCGCCGAAATGCCATCCATGGTTGCTTTGACGTCCTCAACTGGAGTTGGGCACTAATCCGGTGGAATGACAGGGTGCCTAGCCTCTAGCTCTACGATCTTTCCTTTGTAAGCGGCCTCCATTTGTATTTTCTCAGAGGTGAGGGACTCTACCTTGGCCCCAATTTTCTTTATCGTGTCCTCCACATCATCCTCTTCTTCACATTCTTCTATTTTAGCGCAGACTGCTGAAACGGTCTCCTTCAGCTTTTGGCCTTTTTCCTTGGCTGTGCTCAACTCTTGCCTATTGTTATCTGATTCCTGCCTTAGCTGATTGATATCTTCAGTTAACTGTGCACACTAATCATATGAGGCTAGGCCTCTCTCATGAATCTCTTATGCAACCCTAATGTACAACTCGTTCAAGTCTTCTAGGGGCAAGGCCCCAATATTCAGGTCAAGGCGCCTAGTCTTTACTGCTTCCTTAACCACTTCATTTGGATAAATGAGGTAGCCCAGTTCAAGTTTCAAGACGTGCAGATACTTACTTTCAGTAACAGGTGATCTTCTTTGTGCGCTTGGTCCCCCTGACTTCCCATCAGAAGTTGAACTTGGTTGCCCCAACCCCATATGGGCTACCATTGTCTTGACCTCCTCCATAGCTTGGATTATGGTCAACTGCAGTTGTTCTTGCTTCGCTTCTGTAATGTCCCCTCCCATCATACCATCATGATACTAAAGCTGGGCATCTAGCCCCATGAACTTTTAAATAAGCATTCACATAATATAAAAGGACATATGGAAATGTATAATTATAAGAAAACACAACGGAAGTAATTTCAATTACACATCCATCATACATTCAATATATTCATCAAATAAATAAATGCAAAGTTAACACAAGAGAGTACTTATCTTATAACAAAGTAGTCCCAAGCAACTGGCTATGCATCTGCAATGTTCCACCCAACCATAGGCTAGTTGTGATCATCAATATCTCAACACACTACCACCCCCAAGCTGGGCATGATCTCTACAAGGAATCAGGGAACAACAGACTCACACATAGCCCAAACATACACCAAATCAGCCAAGCCAAGCTACAGTTGGGTTTATCAGGCTGTTAGGCAATGGAAAGGAAGAATCACTAAGCTAGTGAGCTCAAGCACAGAGCTAGGGATACCTCTACAAGATCTATCTAGCTTGGAACCCACAATGCCTACACACCCCACTCAAGGAAGTATTCCCTTCACCAATGCATAGTCCCTCAGGCCATACCTTCCAATCTAGAGTGTCTAAGGTGTGCATAGAAGAGTAGCCATCCCTCTTGATCTTCTTGAGAGGTTATTCCCCCCCCACTAGGTTTATCAAGCCAATTCTATCCACTACCACTCCAAATCTCTTGCTCACAGATTTAAACCAAAACAAGGATGCACATAACAGCAGAACCACAATTATTGGGCATGATAAAAACGTTTTTACAGTGAGATGCCCAAAGATGGGGTTTCTACCAGCCCAGACAAACGTGGGAAGACCCAAAAACGAAATGGCAATTGGGATTCAACCCTGGAGAGAAAAAACCATTTTCAGAAAAATGCCCATGGGTATTTTGGGGAAAAAACGACCTCCCTCATAGTCCCAAATCGTGGCCCTCCCCTCCTAGCTGTTGTACAATGCAAAAACGAGCTCCCATGCATGGAAAAATGCAAGAAATTGGTAAAAAACGTGATGGGGAAAGACCCAATAGTTCAGACTGTGTGAGAGAGTAAAGGCTATTGGTTCAGAATGGCTTTGGGCACCCTTTCGTAGGTGTTTTCTTGCCCAAGAAAAAAAAATACAAATTCCCAGGTTGATGGCTTGCCCATGCACGAAATTGGCTTCCATACCTCTCCATTCCCAAAGCATTAACTGCCTCAACCAATTTCTAGAAGAATTAAATGGTTGGGTGCATAACCCAAAATGGGTAGTTGGTTGTTTATGGGTTTTCTCATTTACACATGGATTAACACCATTGGCTCAAGGGTTTGAATAATTTTCCTCCCTATTCCTTGTAGAATCATGCCCCCATCTCTTTGTTGCATTGCATAGCTACTTGTGGGTTTTTCATTAAAATTCGTATTTACATAATGTCTTAATTTACATTGTGCCTATCTAGCACAAGAACCATAGGCATCTTTTTTTTTAATTGCCGATACATAAAATGCTAAATCAATGGTGGGGCCTTGGCCTTGAGCTCCTCACCATGATTAAATATCAATATTTACATCATTTACAATTTAATGCAAAGGGGGCCAAAATGGGGACATTACAGCTTCTTTTTCTGCGCAAGTTTCTTCTCACACTTCTTGCACTTTTGTTGCGATGATCTCACAATCATTTGGATGTAGTACTGGCCTGAACTCAGGTTTTTCGACCTTTCTCTTTGTGCATCAACTTTGCAATTGTGTAGGGCCTTCAGTGGCCTTTCTTTTCCCTGCTGCCGTCTCTGTGTGCGCACTCTGTGCATCATCCACTTCTTCATCAATGGGCGTACCCGTAGGTAGCCCTCCTGTTTGTTGTTCCATGTGTTTTCCTGTTTCTTCTTGATCTGTGTTTTTGTTTTCCTCATCGGTGTCTTTTATATTGATCTTCTCCCAAAGAGGTTCTACATTCTGCTCATAGTCGGATTCATCATCACATGATGCGGGAACTTTCTAGTTTGGTTCCCATCGCTCCATCATTCCCTCGATCGCCTGCTAATCCAGTCGGTAAAATCCTGGATACCATAATTCCGGCGCATCTATGTCAGCCCTTGGTTGAATGAACGATTGATTCCTTCTCACACTAAACCTCATAATGCAGGTATACTTGTCGGTCAGCGGTTTTGAAATGCGCAGCGTTGCCATAAATTCCTCGCGCAACTAGTGATAATAGACATAAAACACTTCGATCGTATGTCGCTGTCTTGACGCCTTAGAGTTTGCACATAGCTTGGAAAAATGCATTCCATGACCTTTCCTTGCTAAATTCAGAAGTCCTTGGTACCCTTCTGGCTCTTTCCAGCCTACAAAGGCTATTAATACTAGCATCCAGCTTAAATGGAATGTTGTTCCATTATCTTGTGTATATTGAACATCTGCTAGGAACTCGTTCAATAAGAACTGGCACCAATTGTAGGATTTTCTGCGCAAGACGTTAGAAGCTGCTTTGATTGCGACTGTGGGTACCTCAAGCAGTCTACACTTGTGCAGTAGCTTCCTTGCGAGCAACTGGGTGGTAAACTTTGTGGAGCGGTCATTGATATCTACGGTTGGGAACCCATGTCCCTTCCGCACTACACCAAATTCTTTTGCTACGTCGGCGCTCAGACCTCTATCTTGCGCCCTCTTTATGATTAGGTCGGTCGGGTTCTGACCTCTTTTATTCATGCCTGTAATATGATGTATCATATCAATGCTGACATCAATGCGGGTATCTAGCCATAAGAAGCCTTCATGTATGCAAGTGAGTAATGTGCGCACTACCACGGAAAACTTGGGACTCTTAGTAAAGTGAGGAATTTGCTGTAAGTTCAACAAGCCTGATGGCTGGATGGCCCTTAGCCAATCTTGGACTTCCAGTCTGTTGGCGCCGGTCTGTGCATATTTTACCCAGTTGATATATGCATCATGTCTAAATTGTGGGTAATTCTTCGGCGTTACCAGCGTATTTTCAAGTAAGTCCATGTCGTCCAGCTTGCAACTTGGTATGCCACCCATCAAATTCTCCTCAATCTTCACCCTGGTGGAAATAGTGGGCATCGGGATTTCGTACTTAAAATTCTTTTCTATGTGGACCGGTGGGGCAACGAGATTCTGTGGAGGGATGTAGTCGGGAACAAGCTAAATATGTAGGTTCTAAGCTGAGGCCGACTACTGCAATGGTACTTCGGACCCCTCCTACTCTGAAGCTGGCTATTTTCCCTTGCTGCTTCTTGTAGCTTGCCATGCTGAGATTCTAGATGCACCTGTGTTTGTCGCTATCATTGCTACTGGAATCCCTGCTTGCTCAAATAACCAGGATATATCCTCCAACTCAACCTATTCACTCATATACTACTCTGGTCTCTCAGCTTTCAAATAGTTCCAGTGCTTCATAAAATTGGTTAAGTGGCCAAGTGAGGCCTATTTATAGACTCAGCTGGTCTACAACGTGGCCTTTGGTGGCTGTCGAGGCACTAATTTCCATATTCATTATCGGTTCGTGCGTATGATCTTGGCCCTTCCAGCCAATCCTTCTAATCATGCCAATGTTGTTTCCTTAAATGCCAAAAGGTTGCTTGGCAATCCATCTTGTCAACTCCATCGAATCAGCGTTAATGGCTCAGCCTGCCAACTGGATTTCGATGTTAAACTGGTCACTTCGGTCTTTAATGGGTTCCAAAATGTCACATCCGCCCTTAAATTTTAAACTTTCCAAGTGCCACCAATTTGGTTAACGTCCCACTAACTGGATGACAGATGTCATGGTAACGGTTTCTGTCATGGTGTGTTGGCGGTCTAACAGGATACTCGCTTCGGGATGTGCGCTCTGCATGGTCTTCTACGTGACTGTAGTTTGTGTGATAGCTTACTTTGAAGCACGCTGCGTGGCTTCTCTTTTTTTTTCGCGCGCAACTCCAACAGTGTTGCGTGGTACGCCTCTTTTGATCATACAGTATTTTGCACAGCCGGACTATCAGGGTAAAGCTTTAGTCTGCTACCATTTATCAAACTTGGCAAGGTCTCTCTGGCTAATGTAGCTAACTAGACTGCACCACCATTAGTAACATGCATTACAGTATATGGGCCAAGCCAATGCATTTTAAAATTTCCAGGAAATTTCATGAATTTACTATCATACAGGAGGACTAGATCACCTACCTGGAAAGACTTGTTCTTGATGTGACGATCATGCCATGCTTTTTCGTGCTCTTTCTGTACTTGTTGTTGGAATCCTGCGATGAAACGATCTTCCTCCAGCCCAACCAAGTGTAGGATCCTTTCATCTAAAGCTATGCAATCTGCCATGCCTGTATACATAGCTATTCATAAGCTGGGAATGATATATTCCATTGGCATTATTGCCTCTTGCCCATAAGCCAATCTGAAAGGTGTGTGTCTAGTCAATTTCTTGCATGTAGTCCTGTATGCCCATAATACAGATGGAACGCACAGATCCCAATCATCCCGATTGACATTGCATATTTTGGTTAGCGCATTCTCCAATACTTTGTTAAATGCTTCAACAGTTCCATTCGCCTGTGGATGATAAGGTTTGTTGTGCTGATGATGAACGTGGAACTCTTCAGTCAAAGCTTCAATGGTTCTATTCAGAAAGTGAGTGCCTTGATCACTCATCAAAATCTTCGGGCATCCGAACCTTGTAAGGATGTTCTCATATATAAACTCTGCGACTGTAGCTACGTTACAGTCTTTCACTGGCTTTGCTTCTGCCAATCTGGTGAGGTAGTTGGCAGCAATAATGATATACCTCGCACCAGTTATTTTCCCCGGTGGGTTAATAGGACCCAAAAAATCAATGGCCCACTTCTCAAAGTCTTTTAATGTAAGCTGTGGATTTAATGGCATTTCATCTATGCACGATGGTCTTCCTGTCCTCTGACAGACCTCGCAATTCTGGCAATGGTCCTTCGCATCTTTGTGAATTGTAGGCCACCATAGCCCTATGTGCAATATCTTCTACGTGGTAGCTCTTCCTGAATAATGGCCTCCTGCAACTCCTGAGTGTGCATCAGCCAATATAAATGGTTTCTCATGCTCTAATACACACCTGTGCAGTACCTCATCCGGTCCCAATTTATATAGTTGACCTGCGATTATAGTGAAGTCTCCTGCGTGCACTACCAGCTGCTTCTTCTGCTGCGTAGTGAACTATGTGGGTGGGAACCCAGTAGTAAAAAAATCAATGATGTCCTGATAATAATTGTCAACAACTTGTATGGCGAACAACTGCGCATTAGGCAGATTGTCCTCCATATTCGTAGGCTCTTCTCCTGACTCAATTCTTGACAGATGATCAGGTCCCAAATTCAACCTTCCTGGCTTAACCACAATTTCAAAGTCGTACTCCTGAAATAGTAGTAACCATTTGCATATGCGCCCCCCTAACACTGGCTTATTGACCAGGTATTTCAAAGCAGAATGGTCAGTGAACATGGAGAAGTGAGCACCAAGCAAGTAGTGCCTGAACTTCTGCAGCGCATATACCATCGCGAGTCCTTCTCTTTCTGTAGTGGTATAGTTCTTCTCAGTGGATGATAACTTTCTAATGTAAAAGGCAATGGGATGATCAAGACCTCCCTCTCCTGGCTGAGCGAGAAAAACACCCGATGTGATACATGAATCATCAACATGAACATGAAATGGCTTCTCCCAGTCTAGAAAAACTAGGATGGGTGCAGTGACCATCTTCTCTTTTAATGTGTCGAATCCTTTCTCGCAATCCTCATTCCAAATGAACGGTGCATCTTTCTTGAGTATCTTCTCCATTGTTGCAGTTATCTGCGCATACCCTTTTATGAATTTCCTGTAATATCTGGTATGTCCCAATGTAGTGCGCAACTACTTAACTGAGTTTGGTGTCGGTAAATTCACAACGACTATGATCCTGGAAGGATCAACCATCAAGCCCTGTTTGCACACAATGTGTCCCAACAAGATTCCATAGGGAACATAGAAAATACATTTCTTCAGATTTAGTGAAATTTGATGTTGTATGCATTTCTCTAGCATCATCCTGAGGTTTGCAGCATGGTTCTTCAATAAATTGAAAATGGTCCAGTCATCAAAGTAAACCTCTAAAAACTTATGTATAAAATATTTAAATGTTGCGATGACCACTCTAGAAAATATGGCAGGTGCGTTCTTCAGACCGAAAGGCATCACGGTGTACTAGAATGACCCCCATTCTATAGAAAAAGTCATCTTGTGCCTATCTGCGTGATCAATCCTGATCTGATGGTAGCCAGAGAATCCATTAGTAAAAGAATACGCCTCATTTCCTCCAACATTGTCTAGCACTTCATCTGTAAAAGGTGTAGGAAATGGGTCATGCATGGAAGCGTCATTCAGCTTTCTCAAATCTACACAGATCCTGATTTCACCCTTTGTATTCTTATCCTAGATAACCATCGGGCTTATCCACTCAGATTCTTCAACCGGCTCAATGATCCCTACATCGACAATATTATCGAGTTCTGCCTTAACTCATTCTTTGTAGCGCAGATTCAGTCTATATGGTCTTTGTTTCACAGGCTTCGCGCCAGGCTTAGGAGGAATTTTCATCACTCCTAAGTCTCCCAGTATACCTTTCATCTCTGTGAACTTGGTCGGGAATAATTCTCGATATTCTTGTAATATACCCGCGACCTCCTCAAATGTGTCTTCATCCCAATAATCTCCAATAGCTGTGAACATTGGCTCTTCGCTGGTGCCATTGTTCACTTTTCTTGTTTTCACGAGTCCGCTCATATCTGGAATTTCCAGTGGAGGTCCTTCTACCTCGCGTGATCCCTCTGACTCACGTATTCGTATATTGCACGGGTCCTCCTCATCACTATTTGCTTTATCCTCGAGTTCTCCATCGATGGGATAACAATCAAGAGCATGTTCTAGTTTCTCCTCCCATTCAGGCTATAAGCGCATAGGCACGTTGTTCGTTCCAAAGAATTCTTCTAATGTCATATTTCCCTTTGCATAGTCCGGTTTGAATATTCTTTCTTTAATATCCTGCAACACATCATTGATACTTGGATGCTCATCTTCAAACTGAAATTGTGCTGGAAGCTCGCAGTCAGGCCAGACCATTCCATTGTGCCTCTGCGCAACTCTAGGTCTATGTACCACTTCTTCAGAATCGGTTCCTCTAACGTGTACACAAACATATGCACCCATTCTATCTGTGGCCTCTCCTTCCATGCTTCGAAATAGATTTGGATATGCTTTCTTGGATATGTCTGTCCATTATATTTCTCAAAGGATAGGGTAACCTTATCAGCAAACCTAATTTGCATCTTAATTCTGCATGATCGCATGTTGTCAATGTCTTCTTATGCATGGCCCACCATCTAGTAGCTGTATCGCGCAATGCCATATCTAATGCTTGTAAGCGATGTTCTTCTGCAATTGCTGCAGTATATTCATTGATAAAAGAATAAACATTAGAGAAACCATCATAGCCAGGGATTGGAGTTACCTCTTTTCCAATCCAGCGCAATGACTTCGTGATCCGTGCACATTTTCTGGAAGATACTTCATGTCACCTGCTTTGCCAGTTTTCTAGTCCTGCATCAGAGTCTGAGATGCAAGAGCTATCACAGTGCCAACTGAGTGTGCCATCTGCAGTTGGATTAATGTAATCAGTAGTATTGGTTTTCATCTTGTAAATACGGTCCAAGTCTTGGGCTCTAGATTCCTCTTGAATTGGTTCAACATATCGTTTTCCCTGTGAGAGATCCAACGACGCGATGACCCTGATATTGTTTCCTTGAAATATAATTTTCATGGTTTTCAAATCAATAATGGCATGGTTTGTCATTTCCCAATCGATACCCAACAGTGCTGGATAAGGATGGTTGTCGTCCACAATTCCAATCACTTCAAAGTTTGCATAGTTGCACACTTCGTCAATGTCAACAATGGTGTTGGGTAACCTCCCCAAAGGTATAACTATCCCTTGATTATCCATTGTCAACTATAGAGGTGACCACTATAACTTGGGTTTACCCATCTGATGCCATGTCTGCTTGGTCAAGACATTTACTTCTGATCCCAGATCAAGAATGATCTCATCCATCTCGTAGTCACCAATCTGTGCAGTGAGTCTCATTTCCCTTCCTGTTCTTTTAGGACTCATAATGTTATGGACTGCACCATTGGCATCCCCCTTCTCACTGTTTGGCTCATACTACCTTAGTAGCTTTTCAAATTCAGTGTAAGCATCTGCGCTCTTCAGTAATTTCATGCAGCTCCGTAAGAACTGTGCAACAGAGGTCCCTATATCTGTTGTGGTGCTTGTCTAATCATATGTCGTTGGCATATCCTCTCTTTGCGGTACTTCACTGCGCAACGGTGTTCTTGGGGATTTGGGTGGCGGTGCTCTGAACATGTACCGCGCTTCCTTGAATGCTCCCTTATTTTTCTATAAGTCCAAACCCGGTACTTTCCCAGGGGCTTTTCTAATCCATAGCGGCTCACTAGGATTCTGCCTAGGATCGCGCGTTCCATAGGTCGAAGCTTTTGTGCATCCGTCCCTTCTTGTATCAGCGCCACTACGTGTTACTACTTTTACACTCAAATCCGTAGTTCTGCTCTCTGCTGCGATCAAGTGAATGTTGGGATTCGGTGGTTTTGTCCTTATTTGTTTCTGCATTTCTACCTCAAGTACAGGACAGTCTTCAATAACATGCTCAAATGATTTACAGTAACTACATGTTGTTCATGGGTTGGTACAATATCTAGAAACGTGACCTGGCTGGCCACAATTATAATAGATTACTTGTCCACGGCCTCTTCCTTGCATCGGGCCGACATTTCTTCCTCTCCCGTGGTATCCACCACCACGACCTCTATATCCTCCCTAATCATAGTGGGTGTTTTCTTGTTTCGACTAATTTTCTTCTTGGACGCGATATATTCCAGCACCTCACATCATTTCCATATCGCGCTTTCTTTCATTCATCAGCTCATATGCACGATGGTTGGATTCGTCATGTCCAACTAACTTACAGAAATTACAATACAAGCTCTTAGGTGTCTTGACGTATTTCTATATGAGATAACAGTCCTCAGGCCTGTATCCTTTGGTTCTGCAGATTTCACACCATGTTGCCTGATTGTGATTCATATTTATTGGATTTGGTGAGCCACTGTCAAGATAATCTTGAAATTGAGGGCAGTGTTCTCTGGTGTGGCCCTCTCCTTTGCATCCTATGCACCAAACTTCACGTCTATGTTCATATCTTTTTTCTTTTCATTTCTTCATACCTTGCAATTCTAACGTCAAGGTGGTCAACTGGTTCTGGATCTATGACATCCCAGAACTACTCTCACCAATCGGTGAAGCCTCCAACTTCATTGTGATTTCTAAGGCCTTTGCCTGCGACGCAACCTTCTGTTGCATCAATGGTTGTCTAATGTGGGGCAACAGCACAATAATGAAGCATTCCTGGTGTTGTTGCGGAGCTATAACAAAGCTCACTTGGTCTAACAATGTCTTAAATTTTTGGTCAAATTCCCAGACCGATTCGGTAGGTTTCTGCTTGATTTCCTTTAATTATGTTATGCACTGCGATTCTGATTTTGGCTTCTTAAACTCTGCGACAAGTGCGGCCTTAATTTCTGTTAGAGTTCTTGGTTGTGCCTGAGAATATTTCATAAACCAATGCAAGGCGCAGTCTCTGAAAGTAGTGATGAGTTGCGCTCTTTTCACAACATCATCCTGGATCTGCTTTAAACTCCATATGGCTTCACATAGAAACCAGTGTTGATCAAGGTCTTCTAGACCCATTCCTTTTAATATTGGCAGTTTTATATCGTTGTCTGTCATTCTCCTCCCTGGTTGTGCAGCGCTCTAAGTAGTTCTGTGTAATATCGTAGCCAATATTTGACCAAGATATTATCTCCAACTCATAATTTTAATAAAATTTCACTAGTCAATTTTATGGCAATTTCTCAAACTGAGCAGGATGTAAGTGACAGGGATGGAAACTCTGAATGGGGAAGGTAGGAGAGAGATTAGGTTCTAGAAATTATAGATGAGAGTGTGCAGCAGCAGAAAAATATGGTTTTAGTAGAATTCCTTGGCACAAAGTACTAGGGCCATTCACTTTTCAATAATAGAACAAATATATTGCCTACTTCGAGGCTTCCTGGGCTTCTAGCATATGCCAACAAGACTGGGTGAGGATAAATAATGTTTAGTACAGATATATATCAGTCATGTAACTTATAAAATATGTTGTAACAAAGACTGGGTGAACTTGGAAGAGTCTGGAGTAATTTGGGGGTTAATTGCACATGGTGGACTATTGAGCTAGTTAAGTTTCTGGATTTCCAAAATCGATTTAAATGCAACCAAATTCTGAATAAAGGGGCTGATATGTAAATTCTATTGAAATATGAACCTTCTACAACTGGAATGGAGTTAAAATGACACTCAGAATGGATTCAACTGTTATTTTGGTAAAACTAGTCTAGAATAAGCACCCAACTAGCTAGTCTTGCACTTTAACTCATCAAACTGCTTCAAAACTTCATATACTCTATTTTGATATTAAATAAGACTCTGATATATGATATGAAACATAAATAAGTCGATATATGACTTCAGAACACTTCTTTTCTCATTAACTGATTGTCTTCCAAAGTACAATGGCTCACATGCTAGATTTTGCATTACAATAGTGGGAGAATGAATATGAGAAGGAAGAAATTACTTTGGATCTGTTCTGGAATATATTATCAGTCCATCTACAGGTTATATGTCTAATCTTTCTGCACTCTGAGCTGCTGGTCTTCACTAGGGCGCAATCATCAAATACTAGCTCTCTTCTCCAAGAGAACTCCTCCAAATCTAGCTGATGTTGAGAGAATGATTAAGAAGAGAAGGATGGATCAGTTATGAATTTGGTTTCTGATCCTGGAGATCTTCTATATCTGCGAAAATGTCTGAAATAACTCTCCATCAACCCTTGGGCGCATTCACTGTGGCTATCTCCTTCAACTGGTGAACCTTCTCCAAAACTAGCTGTAAATCTCCTGTAGGAATGATCTTCTCTTCAAGCTAGTTGTGTATCTTCAATGTTGGACTGATATGAATGTTATTGCCTGCAATAACATATTTTGGACCTGAATATCACTCACTGGAAACTCACATGGCCTTGGTGCACATCTCCCAAGCATAACTTGTTGAGGCACATCACTCAACTAGAGGGCTCAAAGCTCTCATACACAAATTCTAATAATGATTAAAAGTCCTCAAATGGAGTTGGTTGGATTATTTTATAAACTTCATGATGACCTGCTGAGCAATTTCTTGGCTTGGTGACCTATGAGAGTAGGTTACCACTTGCCCATTCTACACCAAATCCATGAGGGCGCATTCCTTGAGGAGAAAGGAAACTTTTCTGCTTTCTCCACTTTCCTGCTTTTGCATTCCTTCACTAAACTGGCAAGTGCGCCCTAGGGAGATTTTTCTGCACTTGTTGCTTTCCTTTATGACTGCTTTTCTTGTTTTATTCCACTTTATTCAATTTCCTCTTTTCTGCTTTTGTCTGATTTTTCCAGCTTTTGTCAGTTTCCTTCTTGGTTCACCTTGCCAACTTGTCTCCATTAGATTCCTTAGTTTTTCTGAAGTTTATCACTTAAGCAAGTGTGTCCTACTTGACCAATTCGAATTTCCTAGGAATATCATCACCACTTGCTAATATTTATTAGCATCATTTATTATGAAAATATTATAATTCTCAGAATTAATTAAGACTTCAGAATTTAGTTAATTAATTCAGAATTAATTAACCACTATAGTAATTGCCTCAAAACTTCCCCATTAATTAAATTCTCATTTAATTAATCACTTAGACTTATTCATGGGGTTAATAACTACATGGGGGTGCCCACCTTGTCCATTTAATTCCCAAATACAACCTTAGGCATCTTTCATGAGGTAGTTTCCATACTTGCTCATTAATTAAATAATGATTGCCTTGGTGATTTAGGCCAAAATTACCCCATGGACCATAGCAAAATATGGGGATATGACAGTCCTCCCTTCCCAAGATTACTTGTCTTCAAGCAATTTTAGGATCCCACCAAGCTTCTGCTGCACCACTCTGAGTAAATTTGTCCCTATCCACTGATCATTCTGAAACATAAACTTGGTCCTTCTCCAAAAAAAAAGACTATGAAAGGAAAATAAAAATTGCATTGTAAGATCTATCTGCATTGAATCATAAACAAAATTTTCAACCCTGCTGGGATAACTTGAGTAGAATTCCTGGATCCCACTGTTTCTCCTACAAGGACCAAAATTTTCCTGTCATCTTTGGCAATCTGTCACTCCCATGAATGCCAGGATCCCAAAGTATCAACTTCATTTTCCCGATCTCCCAGCATGTGGATTTCCTCCACATAGGCCAACTTCTGCCAATAAAATGTTCCATTAATCTATATTGGCAACTTGCTTGCTCAGCTGCCTTCCCTTGACCATAAGCAGAAACATTTTTGCAAGGAGACTTCATGTTTTTTAGGTAATCTTTCAACCAATCTATATGTGGATGAGTGACATCAAATGGATGCAAAGTATACCTTTGCTGCTGCTCACAATTCAAGACAATGTCAGTTATAATAAAACATTTATTGCAGAAACAAGAAACCCTTTTACCTGCGAGATTTCTCGTTTCAGTGTTGCCTCTGTACATCCATCCAATGAATGAATCAGACATCTTGCTTGTTGATTCACATGAGCTGAAATCATCCATCTCTACTGCAATAATTTCTATCTCCCATAGGAGTAGATCATGATCCACCTGTGGTACATGTGGCATCAACAAGGAAAACTTCTTCACCCATTGTTCATTCCCCATTGTTATTGTTGAATCCATGACATGAGGGGAAGGACTATGAACCTTCTTTGTATGTCTGCAACCTTCAGTAATCAGACTTATGGCTGCAACTTCATGATTATTGTTTGGCCCAAATTGGGTGCTCTCATCCCGCTTTTTCATGGGAGAGTGATTGTTTCCAAGGAACAGCTCAAGTTCCCTTAGGAAATGATCAGGTGCTTGGTTTTCATCAAACTATTCTGCACACTCCTCAAGCACATGTAAAGTTAAATGATCCTCATGATCCACCATCTCATGAGGTTCATCCATATTATCATGAATGCTTTCACCCCAATGAAATTGACTGAATGGTGTTTAGGAGGGTAGGGGGGATCTTTGCAAATTTTCATGAAGCAACAACATCTCCATCTTGGATTCTTGGAGGGCAATTTGAGTGCTTCTCAAAGAATCTTGGGTGGCCATCAATTCATCATTGAGCTTATGGTTCTCTTTTCCATATCTGTAAATACTTTTTTCATCATGCCATGATGCATCCTGCAACAATTCAACAAGCTCAAACATGTAATTTTTATCTGAAAGCAACTGTGAGAAATTACCTTTGATTGTGGACATTGCTTTCTGGATATTTTCCATGGCTGCAAAGAAATATTGATCTTCCCTTAAAGCAGCTTCCCAACACAACCTCGACACTGAATAATGAGTGTCATGGAGAATTTTCAGGGCCTCTTGGATCTTCTGTTCATCCATCTTCAATGACCTTGCAAGAAGATGAGGTTCTTGTAGATGTTCCTCCCCTTCATTTTCCATCACCGTATTGATTTTATGTAGTGCACTCAAAGTTTGGAAATCTGATCCATATATTGCTGCTGCAATATATTCATCTCTTAGGTCCTCAACAACATAATTTGGGCTGCAAATTAATTGATCATTCCTCCTGGGTATACCAGGAAGATCTTCTCTCAAGGTTCCAGCCTTCACATTGCATTTCTTTTTTACATCAGAATTCCGAAGCTCATCACTAGGGAGATCAACCACTATGAACTTTTCACTAGAAGTGGCTGCCATATCAGATTGAAATAATGACACATAAAAATCAGAATTTAATAACTCACCAGGTGTCATTTTATCCTCCTTATGAGGTGAAGTGTTGGTGGTTTGGCCTTCCATCAATTCCTCATTTTCAGTTTCTGTTGTTGCCAAAACTTCTTCTTTCCCCAGGGATATTGCACCCATAACACCTTCATCAATGGGAATCTCCATGTCCCCCACATATATGTGAGAGTACACATCTTTAGATGCTTCCTCACACTTAAACATTCCTTAGTAGATTCTCTTCCGTACATGTAGGCATCCTGCAAACACCCTTCTAGTGATTCAGCTTCGTCACTACATTCACCCTTATCACCAAGGATATGAAACTCAACATCCAGGGAATCCCTTATGCAGTAGTTGTCTTCTGATGTGGCTGCAACATCATCATGACACAATTTAGACAAAAATCTGAAAGTGGTCCATACCTTTGCATCATGCTTCTCTCTCCAATGGGTGGGGTTATGGTGCCTTGTTCTACCACTGATTCTACTAGTTCACATCTAACTGATGTGTGGTCAATTTCTACTTCCTTGTGAAGCTCATGTGGTGTTTTTGGATCTGATTTATGTTCTACTTTTAGATCTAATCTGAAATATGAGTCTACACCCCTAATAGTACCAATCTTATCCGAGATGATCTACTCCAAAGCCATGAGGGCGCATTCCTTGAGGAGAAAGGAAACTTTTCTGCTTTCTCCACTTTCCTGCTTTTGCATTCCTTCACTGAATTGGCAAGTGCGCCCTAGGGAGATTTTTCTGCACTTGCTACTTTCCTTTATGACTGCTTTTCTTGTTTTATTCCACTTTATTCACTTTCCTCTTTTCTGCTTTTGTCTGATTTTTCCAGCTTTTGTCAGTTTCCTTCTTGGTTCACCTTGCCAACTTGTCTCCATTAGATTCCTTAGTTTTTCTGAAGTTCATCACTTAAGCAAGTGTGGCCTACTTGACCAATTTGAATTTCCTAGGAAAATCATCACCACTTGCTAATATTTATTAGCAGCATTTATTATGAAAATATTATAATTCTTAGAATTAATTAAGACTTCAGGATTTAATTAATTAATTCAGAATTAATTAACCACTATAGTAATTGCCTCAAAACTTCCCCATTAATTAAATTCTCATTTAATTAATCACTTAGACTTAGTCATGGGGTTAATAACTACATTGGGGGGCCCACCCTGTCCATTTAATTCCCAAATACAACCTTAGGCATCTTTCATGAGGTAGTTTCCATACTTGCTCATTAATTAAATAATGATTTCCTTGGTGACTTAGGCCAAAATTACCCCATGGACCATAGGAAAATATGGGGATATGACATGCTGACTATCTGTGCGGATAAAATAAAAGGAATATTCGGACTAGTGGTATTCTACAGGATATTCTGAGATTGGGTATTCTGAACTGGACTAGCCTGAGCACCTTCTCATGTGGTGTGCACAGTATCTACATTCTGCAGGGTGGGTTGCGCTACACTCGCAGCGAGGGGGTTCTGATCTAGGGGTGGCGCGGTTTCTACAACTAGCGGTTTCTGAGGTGTAATAGGGTGGATAGTGGCTGATGGCGGCGCAGTCTGATTGTTAAGGTCACATGGGAGTTCAGTATTCACATGGAGTCCAGGTCCTCCCGGATTCTTTTCTTTATTAAGCTTATATCTCTTTCCACTTCTCAGATTATGTGTCTCTTCGTCAGAATCACTAAAAATGCTATTGACCATGACAGATTCAAAAATATTACTGCATTCTTAAAACACCTTTCTCAACTAAAAGCATTTTAATGTATAGACTGAGATTGTTCAGGAACTTACCTTTGAATCCTTCGAAAAAGTATGCTTCAGCTTGACTGTAGGACTTCAGCATTTCTACAGCAAATTCTATTACAAATCCTTCAAGTATGATATTAACCCAGAAGTCGATTGCTCGCGTCAGTGGGCTGTCTATTGCTTTGAGCTGAGTTGTGAGCTCTGGAGTCCACTCTGTAGGTACTCCTCCTTGAAAACAGGTTTTCTTTTCTGCAAGTCGTGAAATCCAATGGTGCAACTCATTTCCAAACGAAGCCCAAAATATCTCATGAATCTCTCTCCACAAATATCTGTTAAACCACTGTACGTCAGAGAGACGCGAATGTCTGTTCTCTTTCTTTGCAAAATCTCTTTCGATCTTGTCACACCAATCCCAGATCTCTTTCTTTTCAAGATGCCAATTATCTGAACCCAATGGGAACTGGTATTCTTCGTCACACATTACTTTCCAAATACACTATCGCATCACTGGTCTTAGCCGGGCAACGGAACCATTTGTTGGTGTATATAACTGAGCTAGAGGTTTCCAATGTATACCCAAGTACTTCCCGATTCAAGGAACCAACAAAACCCCTATTCATCGGCCCTTTCGGCAACAGACTGCGTGCAACCTGAGGTCTCACCCAAGGTGAAGCTGAGGGGGGTGGTCGCGGAATCAATTTTCCCCAACCTAGTGATGCGAGTGTAGAAAGACTTATAAGCAGCGCGATATCTTGCGGACTGTTGCAGACAGAAAACTGCGCGAAATCCCTGTTTCGCGTCGGATACTTTGGCAAGTGGAGTTTCTTGCGCACTAGCGCATCCAATGACTGCACGGTGTGGTACACTTCTTATGTCACGATAATAAGCTATCAACAAATTACCTTGCAGCGAATCTTAATGGTTCGATGCATCAACTAGAGCGCGCATCTATTCCAAGACGATTAACTCTGACCAATCTTACTTAGAATTCTTTATCCATTCAACTCACTCAAGTTTTTATCGTTAAGTTGTATACAATTGAATAAACATACAATACTACACGCTCCAACGCTGCACTTAAATTCAATGTTCAACTATGTGACTAATTGGCAGATTCATACATTCACAGACTTGTAAGTGTTGAATACTTAACATTCCTCCATGCATGTATTACTTAACATATTATTCCCTTCCTTACGGCGAATACATATAAAAGCAATCACATAACAAACAACTGTAGTATTAAACATTCATACCAAGCAAATGAACAATCATAAACACACAATAATCACATAACACAGAATTTAACGTGGTTTATGCTCTCCATGGGATTTGATCCAAATAAAGTAATAGGGAAGGAGGGACAAGGAAGTAAATATTTCATTCAGCTCGATAAAAGACAAAAAATATTAGAATTGGGAGTTGATTCAAGTGAGTCAGAACAATAACCACTAGTATTAATATAAGTAGATCAATGCAAGACCCCCGAGGAAATACCACCTAGTTTCAGTCAAAAGGGAAGCCAAGAAGTTGAGATACCACCAAGGTGGGAGCACAATCAGTCACAGGAAATACTGTAGCAAGAGGATACTAAGGATTTTCAGAGCATGAGCACCTAAATTCAAGTGGAGAACTTCAACAAAAAGATTTCAAGAAATCCAAAGAGGCTTAAATTTTCTTTGATGAAATGAATTTAGACAATTCAGTAGATGCAAGGACTAGTGAACCAATTGAAACATCTAGTAAAGTGGTTGCAATTAATATTCAATCTCCTCCTAAAGAAAGAGAAGATAATGTAGTTGATACAGTAATAGAATCAAAAATACCTCTCCTCTCACTCATGGAAGCATTTTAGAAGAAGAAAGAGATAAGATCATGGAACCTGAGGTTCAGGCATTAAAACAATCATCCAATGTTAAAAAGAGGAAAGTTGAAGAAAATCTCCAGGATGAACCAGAGAAGAAAAGGAATAAAGTGGTTGAAGGAATGGTGGATCCTGAACAAGAGAAAGAGAAAGATGAAGAGATAATCAACTCTCAGCAGGATATTGATCACTCACAGGAGATCCAACCTGAAAAAGGTGAAACTCCCATCAACCCTAACCATGATATTTTTGAATCTAACAAGTTGATTTCTGTTATAGTGTGAGGAAGCAAACCATATTCTTTTGTACAAAGAGTTTTGAATACCGATGATCAAATGGATGAATTTCTGGGAGTATTTGAGGATCCCTTGATTCCCTATGATGTTCTTGATCAATTGGTGGTTGAATACATGTGTATGAAACACACAACTTCTCTTAATTCAAATCAAATTTTTGGGAGTCATCTCCAAAGTCTAAAGTGTAGAGATGGAACAATTCAACTCTTCATTCCAAATGGTGTGAAAAACAATCAAATTGGATCTTTTATTGTTTTGCGAAAGAAAGAAAGCCTTGGAAGATCCATTAATTTCTGACGATTATACAAAGGGGATTTTTCACCCCCAACGATTCTTATGTTTTTAATTGGTGTATAGAAGAAAAAAGAGAAGGGTTTCCAATGTTAATTCATCTAGAAATTGCAAACCTTAAAAAGTGTGCTTCACATACTTTCTGCAATCCGCACTTGCCTGAAGAATGACGAGGAAATATTGAGAGTATTTTTTGGAGATTTATAGTCATGTGGGTTAAGCATCATCTTTCTTGAAGTGAAAGAGTAAAAGAAAGGAATGTGAAGATGCATCCATGAAAATAATTGTATACTGTAAGTTGTTGATGCATAATGTGTTTTCCAAAACATTAAATACTTTATGAAAGAGGATGTTATCTTCCTTTGACAAGTGTGGATTCTCCAATTTTATTCTAATGATGACTAGTGAAACATCCACTTGTGGTTTCATGCATAAATATAGAGGCTAATCAAACAATAGTTCCAACAAGAAGAGTATTTGGTGTAATCAAAGGACTAGATGAACTGGAATGTTATTTGTTTCTTGGAACCATCCCTGATCTCCCAGAAGATATGGTCTTGTATGAGCTTGCAGTTGGGCAATTCCAAGTTCCATATGATGGAGCTGGGGATGTGGTTGTTGAAACTTAGAGTTCCTATTGATCTATTTTTGGTGCATATTTGGCCTGCCAAAGTGATCCCCAAGGTTCCTGATGGTGGGTAATCCATCTCCACCAATGTTTTGATCCCGTCACTCCAATTATTAGCTTAGGATCACACAACCCTATCCCCCCAGATATTTCGTGCTTGTAGACTTCTTCCCAACTAACTAGAGCCCATTTACAATTATGCTACATATTGCCCCATAGGAAATTTCTTTGTAAGTTCCTGATTCTTTTAAGAATTTCCTTTGGAGTGGCCAGGACAGAGAAAATATAGAGTGGCATGGATTGGAGGACTTCCTTCACTAAGATTAATCTTCCTCCTAGATTGAGCAAGCAGAACGGCAAATTGGCTAGTCTCTTTTCCATTTTGGCCAACAGATCCTCCCAATGAGCCTTTCGAAGGTTTTTTTCCAGAAGGGGATCCCCCAAATATTTTGAAGGAAGGGACATTTTATGGAAACCAAGAAGTTGAGTTATGCACCTCTAGATCATCACTCGGGTTTTGAAGAAGAGAAGATGATATTTCTTCTGGTTGATGTCATCCCCCAAGGCCTTTTTGAAATTGTCTAGGATGTTCTTTAATATTTTGGCCTCCTAAAAGGAGAGATGTCCTATTAGGAGAGTATCATCCACAAATTGTTGATGAGTGTTGATGAGTGCGCCCGGGTGAAGATGGAGAACTTTTAGGATATTGGATCTGAGATGTGCATGAATGGATCTTCCCAACCCTTATGCCATTAAGATGAAGAGAAAGGGGGAGACTAGGTCACCTTTATTGATTTCCATGGAAGAGATGAATGGCGTGGAGGGGGAGCCATTGAAAAGGATAGAGAAGAAAGATAAGGAGATGAGTGATTGGATCTAATAAATCCAATCTAAGTAGAAACCAAAAGCTTTGAGAGTCTCAGAAATGTAATTCTAACTCAATATGTCAAAGGTTTTGGACATGTCCAGCTTGATGAGAATTCCTGGTTTTTTGGTTATCTTGAGGGAATGGATGAATTCGTCCATGATGATGATTCCATCCAAGATTTGACAACCTTCCACATAACCTGATTGTTCCAGAGAGATAAGGGATGGAAGACGGGTTTTAAGACGGTTGGCAATGAATTTGGTAATGATATTATAGATGATGTTGCAGAGGGAAATAGGATGGAATTTATCAGGGTTAGAGGGGTTGGGACCTTTTTGGATGAGTGTGAGGAAGGTGGTGTTGAAGGATAAGGGGATACCATTGGCCTCCCTATAATTTTCCACAATTTCCCATACCTACTCCTTGATTATGTCCCAGCGGGAGTGGAAGATGTCCATAGTGAAACCATCTGGTCCTAGGGATTTTCCATCCTACATAGAATTGACTAGACTTTCCACTTCTTCCAAGGAGATGGGAAGCCTTAATGTGTCATTTTTCTCTTCACTAACCAGATGGGGATATATTGAGTTATTTACTCAATGGCCTCAACTTGATCTCCCGGTGGCTCTGTGAGGAGAATTTTAAAGGAGCTTAGCTCATTGATTATCTCATCTTGTTATTGTATATTGTTTCCTTGGTTATCCTTGAGGGTGGAAATTTTTTTATTCTACCTATGCTGGAGCATGGAATTGTGGAAGAATTTCACATTTTCTCCCAAACCTTGAGCCATTGCACTTGAGATTTATTCCTCCAAATCATTTCCTCTTGTTTGAGCCTTTCTTCCAGTTGTTGAATTAGGAGGTGTTCCTACTGGTTGATGTTATCAGTGCATTCCATGAGAATCATTTCCTACTGCAACAGGTTCATTTGATTCTCTATTCTTCTTTTATCCTCAAAGATGTTTCCAAAGACCTCCTTGTTCCAGACCTTGCGTTTTTGCTTGAGGTTTTTTAGTTTTTGTTGGAATTTGTATATGAGAGAGCCTGAGGTGATTTATGCTTCTTTCCACTAGTTCCTAATATTGGCCTTGAAGTTTGGATGATCTAGAAAGAATTTCTCAAATGTGAAGGGTCATTTTGTAGTGGATGCTTCTATGTTCTAGTTGAGACAAATGGGCTAGTGGTTTGATCCATTTGAAGGAATAATGGTTGTTGTACAACATTCTCCTCTACTATACTGATCTTCTGAGAGGAGAAATCAATCCAATCTCGAGGCTATCTACTGCCTCCCTCCTCTTTTATTGTTCTAGTTAAAAGATCCAGTGGAGGTGTGTAGGTATACAAGGAGATTTTTTTCTATGAAGTCTTTGAAGAAATGATTTTCCCTATCTAGACACCTGATGCCTCCCCTTTTTTCCATTAGACCGGTTATCATATTGAAGTCCCCTCCTATGATCCAACTTATGTCCTGAAGGATTCCTATAGCCACTAGAGGTGATTTAGAAGCTGAATATTTTGATCCATTCCTTGAGTTCCATAAACATTGGCTATGTACCCCATCATGTTCGTTCCTATAAGGTGAAATCTTGCTACAACCATTCTTGGAGTTGATTGGATGTTGTCCAAAACTATATCTTGATGGTTCCATAGTAAATCTAGACCTCCCAAGGCTCCTTGAGCATCCACTACTACCATCTTGGCATTCTTCCAGATCCTTTTTGTTATTTTTTCTAAAGAGAGGTAAGAGCACTTGGCTTCTTGCAACATTAAGATACTTGGCTTCTCCATATTAATTTTGTTTTTGATCAGTCTCTGCTTTGAGGGACTGTTAAGTCCTCTAACATTCCAAGACATGATCTTAATTTAGGATGTCGATTTCGAGAGGTGAATAATTCTATTAATTTCTTGTATTTCCCTGAATCCAACATCAAATTCCCTACCTCATTCAAATGTTATCTATTATTTATGTGCCCTTTATTTTTTTTCTTCTTGGAGTGGCCACTTTAGTTTCTTATTACTATTGGCCTTGATTCCCAAACTTACTTCTTTGTGAGAGGATTTGGGGTTCTTCTTTGGCTTTGTTCTATCTTTGATGACCGCTTCCTTGAATAGATCTAACTAGGGTTCTGGAATTGGGATTTCTTTTTGTAGGATTCTTCAATGCCTTGAAGATCTAGTTCCCCTAGTTCCATGTCATCCATTTCTTCCTGATAGTCTATCATTTTTGTTTCTTGATTTCATAGTTTTTCAGAGTGCTTTGGATTCTCTGGTTGTTTCCCTTAATCTGTTGATTTGGATGTTTCCCCTCTCTTTACTCACTCATCAAACATTCAAATTGATTAGCTAAAGGGATAGGAACTTTGGCTAGTCGAGCAGGGTTTTTTCTTCCATTTCTTCTCCGATTTGAAACTTTGGAAAAGCTCTCATTATATTTATCTTCCTTCTTTCGGGGAGAAGAGTTTAGAGGGCAGTCCCGGAAGAGATAGTTGTGCTCATGAAAATTCCTACATCGAAAGGGTATGTGTTCATAATCTAAGGTCTGAAGCCATTCATTGACTCTATAGTGTAGACAACTGGCTTCCGGTAAAGGCTGTGAAATATTCATGTAAACACAGATTTTGGCATGAGAGGTGTATTTCCTATTTCTAGTGGCTTTTGAGATCTTGATGAATCATCCCAAGGTGTTCCCTATGCCTTCTAGGGTTTCCTCCTCCCAATATTCATGTGGAAGTGAGTAGAGTCTTATACATACTGGAGCTTCCTTGAATTCATCCTTGTCCAGGATGAAATTCTCCACCCAGGATCTCATGTATAGGCCCGTCGCATTGAAGAAATATGCTCCTCCTTCAAAGGCTGCCAAATGTCCTCTAGGTGATTGAATATTACCATGAAAAAACCTCTTGAGACTAATTTTATGCCACGGTTCCTTTTAAGGTTCCATTTATGCTTGATCCATCCCATTAAAGATTTTTCAGATGGCTAGAGCCCTAAGAATTTGTATATCATTACATGATCTGTCATATATAAAATGGTCTCATGTATTTTGGTAGATTTTATTTCGTACCTGGGTACCATGGTCACTTTCAATATGCATTTGCCTCTTTCTTGGTGGGCCTCCTTGCTCTATGTGCCTGACATCATAGGAGGGATGGTATTGCTCACCCTTTTTCCTGCTACCCCTAACTTGATATGTGCTGAGTTGGAACTGGCGTCTTCACTTCCATTCATTTTATTCTGAGATTTCATAGCTTTATATGTCCCAAAATGGTGAGGGAATGATGGCGTTTTTCCCCCAGTGGGGCCATCGGGGCTGAGAAGCAAGACTGGTGGGATTGTGACCATTGTGCAGGTACATATAAGAGATTTTGATAGAGGTAAAACCTTGAAATCCAGCCTCACATCCTTCACTTCCACTTGTAATATATTGCTATTTAAAACTATATGATTATTATTATTATTATTATTATTATAAGTTCTTGTTTTAAATATATTAATGCTATGGGTAACTTAGCATTAATTTGAGACATTTTACGTTTCTTTCTTTTGGCTTTGATGGGCCACCACCCCACCACCTTGATGTGCCACTACTACTGCCCCACAACCTTGGTGAGCTTCACCCGCGATGCATTGTAAATCCCTAGTCGAGGTACACCCTACTAAGAATTTCAAATATACAGAAGCCATCGTGCCAATATAATGATGGAATAGTAGCTCGAGCTTGAAATGAATCATACTAAGATGCCCTCTAACACACAGAAGGCACTTGATAACAAGGTAAAAAACCTATATTCAATGTGCAAGTGTTATCTCCTTTTTACTTAATTCTAGCAGACAATTTATGGCTTAGGAGACTAAGATAGGAACAAGTAAGCTAGGTTGTCAAATCGTTCAACTACGATCATTAAACTAGGTTATCAAACCCTTCAACAATGATAGTTAAATTGTCAAAAAATTCAATTAAAAATATAGGTATGGGTATTGATAGCATCTACCTACTTCCATAAAAGAGTGAATGCAGTGCAACGTCTAGAAAAATTGTAGAGCAAGTGCTTATTTCGAGAGAATTGAAGGAAATGCAAATTTCATGTTGTCTAGGAAGAGCCTGAAAATGCAAATAACACAGTGAATCATTGCTTTTATTATATTGCTTGTCACAGTTTATGAGAGGCCTGTAGAAAATTTTCCCTACAGATGAGGTGACTACATCAACAACTCATTTTGAAAAGATCAACATGTCTATTAGCCTATTTGATTGATTTCCCTGCAAGAAAAATCAGAAGAGAACCTCCATCACAAGGTTTTGGACTCTTCAAAAAATACAAGAACACAAAACCTCATTTAGAAATAAAAAACATTTAGTTTTGCAGAATTCTCTTATTATCGTGGTAGGCATAACCCCTAGAGAAAATGATTGAAAATGAAAATGCTTTGATCAATTGTCAACCAATACTAATGGATTTTTTGTGGTTCCCTAATGACAAGTTTTGAGCACGAAGCTTAGTACCTAAACCCTAAACTTTGGTTTCCTTGAAGCAAAGAAACATACAACTTACGGCTTCTTAATGATTAAAAGTCTATGTTCATATGCTCCTCTACTTCATATGAATAAAAAACTGGCTAACAATAGTATTTTGAAGTAAATCCTTTGGAGAAAATTATGTTTAAAAAAAATCGATTTTTTTTAAAATGGCCCACTTCAATCCTAAAATATCATTCCATGACATTAACCAAGTTCTGTTGTCATACCTGCCAAGTTAATGGATCCGTTTGCAACACGCCATGGTTTTAAATGCCAGGAAAACTTGAAATTTTGTGTTGTTCGTTCACCTAGCTCTATGGTTATGTTTCGTCCCACCTTTTCTTCTCCAATCATGTTAGATCGTCCATCATGACTCGCTCAAATGGATAATTAATGGACTTGTTAAAAGAACTACTGAGTATTTTTGACAATATTAATGAGTTATTGTTTCAAGGATTCCTCCATCCGCACTTGCAATCAAGTGCAAACAAAAAATAAAAATACTTGGGTTTTCTACGAATAGGTTTCATAAAGTTTTTGTCTCTTAAACTTGGGCGGTGCCTTCCTCCATCTAGGAAAGTGTTGAGATAATAATGAGTCATTCTACGTGTCTCTCTATGAACCATTGCATGCCTATGTATCATGTGTTTGCTTGTAATTATTACATTTCAACCTCAACTAAGTATTAAAAATTCATTTTGTATATTTATGTAATCTTATTCTTTATGCAATCTTATTTAAATCATAGTTAGATTCATAATTAGCTGCTAAAAAGTATAGCATCTAACGATGAATCTGGTGAATTTGATTTGGGAATTGGTGAATTTTAAATATTTGACATTGACTTTTCCATATTTACTTATGGAATGTGAACTTGATAACTATGATTTAAATTCATTATTCCATATAATTTTTAAAAATATAATATGTGTACTTCTCTCGTTATAAGTAGATAAAATGTTTTATAAGAAATAGATAGAGTAAATAGACCAATTGCTTCTTGCTTGTTTAGTGAACCTAAATAACTATCCAGAGGTTGAACGAGGCATGTTTTCTCTTTTAGGCATCTTCCATGGTCCTTGTATGGTCTTTGTATGTATCCTAGGAGATTGTTCATATTATATAGGTAGTCATTACCCACTACGAGCATCTCTTATGCTTATCATAGTTATCTTATAGAACCTTGACTCTTTATTTGTGTCGTATAGAAACAAAGTAGTTCAACGAATAATGATTATTACTAACGACTACCATTTCAATGACTAATGGATTAAGTTTTTTACTAAAACTAACCTTGCATAAGACTCATTCCATTAATGGAACAAATATTGCATTTCAAATCCAACTAAGAGCAAGATCAAGTTGTTTCAAAAACTAAAACTCATTATTATAGAAGATTCTCTCCATTAACATAACTAAAATTTGTTATTCTTGACATAAAGTTGCCTTTGTGTTTTCTCATCGCTAAAGACTTGTTTCTTTAGCCAATAGAAAACAAACACTAAAGGCAGGGACTTCTTGCTATGCAGTTCCTCTTGTTATTCTTGAATCCATATTTTTGGTCTCATACCTCCCTTTCATCCATCAATCCTCAAGGAGGGAGGATGAGTGATGTTGGGCCATTATAAGGACAATGTTGATTGGTAACTTGGTAGTGTTATGTTCATTTTTAAGACATGACCTTTTTCTAATAATTTTCAAATTGTAGAGTCTAAAATCTATGTGTGGTAGCAATCAATTTAATAAAAATCTATGTGGTAGAAATCGGATTAATTAAATAGTTAAACAGTGCATTGTTTGTTGACATAGTTGTAATTTTAATTTTGATAATTAATATTAAGATAATACATTATAAGAATAATGTATTGTTACTGTTTATGTTAAATTTCGTCATTGATGAGTTTATTTTTTCCTGTATTCATGACTTTACATCTCAATGTTATCCTAACCTCTGTTAATTATTGAAGTTCATATGTCACCTCATCCTGAAGGTTTAAATATATTTAGCAACATGATGTTCATTACATGGTGCTTTTGCTTGTGCTTATTCCCATATGTTCTATTTGTGCTCATGATTATTGTTGAGGCTAGGTGCACACTCTAGGTTAATACTGGAATAATAAACCTCTACCTGTATCCCCAAGCCTTGAATTGCTGACTCCAGTGGACCAAACCTCATCCAAATTGACCACCTAAGTCAACCATGAGTTGGTTTCCTAGATTTGGGGGCACGTTCCTTAATTTGGGAGTGCATTTCTTGATTTGGGGGTGCATTCCTTGATTTGAGGAATTGTTCCATGATTTTAGGTGTGATTAAGCTTGGAATCGGTTGAGGACTAGATGCGCTCACCACCGTTTCATTAAATATGGACTAATTCAATAGAATCTACACTAAAAAGTTTCTAAATTATCCTTTCTAAAGCCCAAAAATATTATTTTTAAAGCGCAATTTTCAATTCCAAACATGCAATTTTTTATTCAAATGATTTTGTGATTTAAAAACCTATTTTAGGGCTTTAGAAAAATTGTTTTTGTTCTTTATCCAAATAAATTTTGGACTTGTATTAGTCTATATATAATTAAATAGGTGTTTAATATAAGTCCCAACTGACCCTAACTAGCCCTAACAAACCCTAATTACCCTAGTCAAGTGATTTTAGGGATTTACATGCACATACAGTCAGTTGCTTGTACATCACTTAGTCAAAGCCAGTTGTTGTCACCCTCTTTGTCCCTATAATTGTCACACTACTATGCTCCCATCAAGAAGAAGACTGAACATTAGAAAAAAGAGAGAAAAAATATGAGCCATTCACTTGAGGTAACTACTCAACTAGATAACAAGTGATTCCTCCCACCGATGACTTATATGCAAATTCATAGTTTATCAAGAATAGATATGGACCGTTAGAGGCCTTGAAAGAGGTAGTGGACATAAAGGTGAGAACCTTATTCCAACAATCCAAATTGAATCTTGCCACTTTCCAGGGCAGATTCGGACCATTGGAAGCCCCAAGACATGTAGAAAAGATAAGAGATGATTTTCACCGTAGACAACCCAGATTCAATAGTGCAACTTACCAAGGATAAATATGAATCATAGGAGGAAAAAGAGTTTTCTCTCAAAATAGAAGGAAATTCTCCCACAGATGGATCATATTGACTTACCCATCTACCTAAGATAAATCTTAGCCATTGGTGGCTTTGAAGCATATGACGGATATAAATGGATGTCCTCCTCACCAATATTCAATATTAAAATGTACATTGCACTGAAGCGAATCTCAACTGTTGGAGACTTAAAAACCATCAAGTTCCAAGAATATTTTACATGCCTATGACTTAGAACAAACATTATAGTTCTTCATAATAAATCTAAGTCATTCGCATAGAAGTAACATTGTCACTACCAGGGAAAAAAAATTCATTGCCTAGAATAATCTGAGTCATATCCCTGAAAACGGTCTGGCCAGAAAAGGTAATGCTAATGCCCGAAATTTTTCCATTCCGATGATAAGTTCACCAAATTTGAAATGGGATGTATGCCACCAATTCAACACTCTAATGGTTGAAATTTTTTCCCGTACTGACAATTCAAAGAAATCCTCAAGGCCCCCAGAGCAACATTAAAATGCATATTAAAGAATATTTAATGGTCCTTTAAAGCTTATGATGCAGCAAATACCCCAATATGATTCAATCACCTCCTATCTCTCTTTCAATCACATAGCCAAGAACTCCAGAGAAAATATTCCTACAGACTTAGTCATTCATGAAGTTGAACAATAGGTGCGCAAAATTTAGTATAGAAACTTGTCCATTGTTTCACAACAGATTCAAGTATATGTCCAAAACCTTCATCCTTCTCTACTCTAAGTGCTTATTTTCCAAGTAAGAGTTTGATTTCCCCTTTTTTCTTCATGGTCCCCTTACTGCGTTCTTCTACACCTACATTTACATTAATCCCGACGCCACAAACCAAGATGATGAAGAGAAATACCATTGCCTCTAGCACCTCCTCCCAAGCTCGTTCTCATCTATCTGACATCTCAAAAATTTCTTCATCTGATGTTTCACCTTTCATTGATCAATGGCCCGAAGTATCCCCTGTTCTAGCCAATACCATAGCTCACCATCTCATAGTGGTAGCCCTGGGAAAAGTACATGGCTCTAAACTGATGGCCAAATTCTGGAAGTATGGGTTATCCCTGCACTTATTTCCTGATGCCTTGCATTTCCTGGAATTTGTCCAACTTTGCGCTAAATGTTACAACTCGTACACATCTTCTATTTATACTGGCGATGTCTAGATATTCATGTTCGAAATCTCAATTGTTGAAATGCTTGGAACCACTCCTGTTGGGATTACACCATCTTTGTCATGTCCCCAAAATTTGAATTAGGTCACAATGGCCTAAGCCCCTTGGCCATAGTCATGATAGTTTTTCAAATTGATGCTAAGGGTCAAATATCTTCCAAGCATGATATCCAAGTTTGTAATAATGAAAATTAGATCCAAATGGACAAGGTGGGTCACATCAAGAGAAAATTCCCAAGTATTGGTTTGTAATATTTCCCATCCAAATAAACTATCATGGAGGAAAATTACTAGTTCCCTAGGTTGGGGGTGCAAGCATTAAAAGTTGGATTAAAGGAGATACGAGACCCAAAATGACCTTATACTTACAAATTCACATTAAATGGTTCAATTAAATAATAATACAAAGAAAGTAAGGTGGCATTGGATCATGAGGGCACATAAGAGGTTGTGGGACCCACATGTGGCAAGATTCCTCACTACACTTGGCATGATTATCTCACCAATGCGAGTTCAATATGAAGGGTTACATACTTGGGGGAGTTTAAGAGGTATTATTCATGGCATGAGTCATGTAAGGTCGAATTGGAGTGGAAGAATAACTCCCATGGAAGAGGAAGAGGCATCTTAGAAGAATTGTGACACTTGGAGCTAGATTCCCTAACTCCTATGACAACAATGATGAAGATTCTATGACACCTATGACAAATTTAAGACCAAATTGCTGAAATATGACATATATGACATGTCAGGGATAAAACTAGCCTCCAAGAGGGGGCACAAGGGAGTCATGGAAGCCAAGAAGCTTCCCCATTCGAATTGAGGGAAGATGGAGACTAGGAATTGTTGGACAAGTGGCACACATTGGAATCTCTTCCCAACTTGAGTTGAAATGAGGATTTTCGAAGGAATTCGACCCATGGAGGACTTGATAAGTTTATAAAAGAGAAGAACAAATCAGGAAAGGATATTTTGATCATTTTTTATTTGCATCTTTGCAATTTGGAGAGCTTCTAGCTTGTCCATGCTAGTGGAGTGTGTTGATGTATATGTAACTTCGGAATGTATTTCATCTGTGTATTATATTATATATTCATTGTACCCTTATAAGAGATGTGTTATTCCTCTATAAGGAAGTGTCGTCATGTGGATTGACAAGTGTCGCAAGTGTGTGTACTTGCCGATGGGTTATTAGACCACCATATGGGGTCGGCCCTAATTAATATATAATATAATGTGGATGTATCTAAGTAGACAAGTCGGCCCCAATAGGTCACTGGGAAAAAAGGTGAGTATAAATAGAGATAGGAGATCTCTATTTTACTCACTCGGAAAAGTAACTCACTCTCTCTCTAGAAAGTGGCGCACTAGTGAGGAGGAGGAGGATCATCTTCTAGGAGACTATCTCAGTGTTATTTGGTTGTATTTTGGTTGAGCCATTGCTCTCTCTATCTCTGAGGAAGTTGTGGGGTTTTTCACCTTAGGGTTTTCCCCACGGAAACTCTGTGTCTCTTGTCTCTATGCTTTTGATTCTTGTGATGCTTGTGATGCTTGTCATATTATGATTGTCATGCATTGATATACTGTAGATGTTATTCTCTCAGCAAAGATCCTAGAGTATAATGAATTAATGCTCAAAATTTAACATGGTATCAGAGCTTAACTGAGAAGAAGACATTTTGCAGTGACTGAAGGTTGTATTCCTTGTTTATTGGGTTTCTCTCCACATATTTTTTAAATTCAGTATAGTAGATTGGATCTACTCATCAAGGCGCATCTATCTGTCCAATCAGAATTCAGTTCCGAGCATTTTCAGATTTGGCCCTAAAAATTAGGGTTTCCACAAAAATAGGAATTTCTGGAAACTGAAGGCACAGCTGGAAGCTCCTTGCAAAAATCGAAGGTTAGAGCTTTGGATCGATATTTTTGGCTGGATAGATCTCCGGGAAACTCAAACCCTAATTCAAGGCTCTCCTGAGTGAACCCGGGAGGACAAAAAGGCAATTTTGAAGGGCAAGACCTTACTGATCTCAAATTCTGAATGTACTAGGCTGATCAGCTCTCCAAGGTGCATCTTTCTATCCTTTCAGAATTTTGAAATTCACATTTTGAATTTTTAGGGTTTCTCTGACAAACCCTAATCTGGGACCAGATCCAGTTTTCAGCACTTCAAGTGGTAAGTCCTAAACCTTTTCTATTTCCATTTGAAGTACTCTTAAAGATGTCTCTTCACACCAAGCTTGAGGATAAGCTTGAAGGAGCTGATAACTTCCGAGCCTGGAAGTATAGGATTGGGCTAATCCTAGAAGAGAATGAGTTGGACTCATATGTGAAAGAAGACATCCCTATCCCAGAGGATGAAGAGGCCAAGGAATTGCACAAGAAGAACTTGGTCAAGGCAAAGAGAATCATTGTTGATTCTATCAAAGACCATCTCATACCCCATGTGTCTTCTCTCAAGACACCCAAGGAGATGTTTGAATCCTTGACCAAGCTATTTGAAAGAAAGAACATAAATCAGAAGATGACCCTGCAGAACCAATTGAAAGCAGTAAAGTTTCAGAAAGGAGAAACCATTCAATCTTATTTTTCAAGGGTCTCCCAGATCAAGGAACAACTAGAAGCAGTGGATGAAATGGTGGAGAATGGTGAAGTGGTGATTACCACTCTAAATGGCCTACCCAGGTCATGGGATTCTTTTATTCAAGGAATTTGTGCAAGGAAGAAGTTGATCTCCTTCAACAGATTGAGGGAAGAATGCTCTCAAGAAGAAGCTAGGCTTATAGCTCGTGAGGAAAAGATGGGAGGAGAAGATCAAGCTCTTGCAGCTCACACCAAAAGAAGCAAAACCAAGAAGGATCACTCTCACCACAAAATATCTCATCAAAGGAGTAAGAAGGACCTAAGATGCTTTACATGCAATGAGAAGGGTCGCTATGCTTCAGATTGTCCCAAGAACAAAAGGGATAATAACAACAACTTCAGTAAGAAGAAGAAGGGCAGCAAAAGAAGATTTCATGCTCATGCTGCCGAAGATGATGAACCCACAAAGAAGAAGGCTAGGGAAGAAAGTGATAGTGATGATGTCTCATCAAGTGAAGAAGAGTATGTTCTGATCTCTGCTCTCACAGGTACAATCTCCCATGGTTGTAATGATTGGTTAATTGATAGTGGGGCATCCAAACACATGACTGGATTCAAAGAATATTTTGTGAACCTATCTGAACATGAATCACCCCATAAGGTGAAACTTGGGGATGATTATCAATACCCAATCAAAGGAAGTGGTGAAGCCTCCTACAACCTAGATTCTGGAAAATCTCTGAAGATGAAGGAAGTCCTCTATGTACCTAGGCTCAAGAAGAACTTACTCTCCATCTCTGCATTGGATGCAAAAGGTATGAGGGTTGCATTTGTAGATTGTCAAGTCCTAATGTGGCCAAAGGGAAAGACAATAGATGATGCAGTAGTGATTGGAGAGCAAGAGGGAGGACTGTATAAATTGAAGGGACAACCTGAACATGCCATGGTGCATGAATCCATGGAGCCAAGTGAACTTTGGCATAGAAGACTTGCTCATATGCACTATAGGGCACTTCCAATTGCAAGCAAGGCAGTAGAGGGTCTTCCTGAAATCAAGACCAAACATGAAGGTGTTTGCAAAGGATGTGCAAAAGGTAAGAACATTAAGAAGGCTTTCCCAAGCAGTGAAAGCAAGGCAAAAGACATTCTGGAAATCATCCACTCAGATGTATGTGGCCCTATGTCATCTAGTTCCCTGAGTGGGTATGTTTACTATGTATCATTTATCGATGACTTCTCCAGGAAGACTTGGGTATACTTCTTAAAGGGAAAAGATGAGGTGCTTGATAAATTCAAGGAATTCAAAACCTTGATGGAGAATCAAACTGACAAGAAAATCAAGACATTCAGATCTGACAATGGTGGAGAATTCACCTCAAGTGACTTCAAGAAGCTTTGCAGTGATTCAGGGATTAAGAGGGAGTTGACTGCTCCTTATAATCCTCAACAGAATGGATTTGCAAAAAGGAAGAACAGAACTATCATGGAAGCAGCAAGGGCAATGTTGCATGACCAGGATCTTCCTATGCATCTATGGGCAGAAGCAGCTAGAACAGCTGTATATGTGCAGAACAGAACACCCCACAAGATATTGGACAACAAGACACCAGAAGAGGTCTTTTCTGGTAAGAAACCTGAAGTCAGCCATCTCAGAATATTTGGGTGTCCAGTATATACTCATGTCCCAAAAGAGAAGAGGACTAAACTAGATCCTTCAGGAAAGAAGGGCATCTTTGTGGGTTATAGTGAAAGCTCAAAGGCTTACAGAATATACTTTCCAGGGTTCAAGAAAATTGATGTTAGTAGGGATGTAACATTTGATGAAAACTCAGCATTCATCAAATCAAGAAAGGCACCTACCGAAGTTTATGAAGAACCTAAGGAAACAAAATTTCAGGACACTACCATGACTGAAGCAATTCCAGAAACTGTTCGTGAGTTTGAAGATCCACAAGAACCTGTAGATCCACCCCGTGAGGATAACTCTCACAAGAGAAAACCTGTATGGGCTAGAGAGCTCATTCATGATGCAGAAAGATTTGGCATTCCAGAAGAAGAACACAGAGCAAAGAAGAGACCAGATCACACACTAGTTATGTTGCTTTACTCTGTGACATTATGAACAAAGAGCCTTCCAGTTATGAAGAGGCAATAGAAAAGAAAGAATGGAAGGATGCTATGGTTGAGGAATACCAATCAATAATGAAGAATGATGTTTGGGATGTTGTCCCAAGACCTAAAGAGAAGTCTGTTGTGACCTCCAAGTGGATCTACAAAATCAAGCACGCTGCAGATGGCAGTGTAGAAAAATACAAAGCAAGATTCGTAGCTCGTGGTATCTCTCAGAAAGAAGGAATAGATTATGAAGAAACCTTTGCACCTGTAGCCAGGTACACTTCCATCAGAACAGTGCTTGCCCTGGCTGCAGCAATGAAATGGAAAATACACCAGATGGATGTCAAGACTGCTTTCCTGAATGGTGTAGTAGAAGAGGAAGTATATGTGGAACAGCCACTCGGTTTTGAAATACATGACAGGGAATCATATGTATGCAGATTGAAGAAAGCCTTATATGGCTTGAAGCAAGCTCCCAGAACCTGGTATGGTAGGATGGACAGTTTCCTATCTAGTTTGGGCTTTACCAAGAGTAAAGTGGATTCCAACCTTTACTACAAGGTTGAGGAAGGGAATCCTGTGATTCTACTACTGTATGTGGATGACCTATTTGTGACAGGAGATGACAGACTGATTGCAGATACTAAAAGGAAGCTTGCAACTGAATTTGATATGAAATATTTGGGAATGATGCACTATTTCCTAGGTATGGAGGTGTGGCAGAATGCAGGTGGGATCTTCCTTGGTCAAGGCAACTACACAGTAGATATCCTGAAGAGATTTGGAATGATGGATTGCAAGGCCATGGCCACACCTATGGCATCGAATCTGAAGCTTCTATGTGATGCTTCATCTGAGCCGATTGATGTCTCTATGTATCGTCAGATGATTGGGTCCTTGATGTACCTGACGAACACGAGACCAGACATTTGCTTTGCTGTGAACACATTGAGCCAGTTCCTGACAGATCTGAGGAGTGTTCACCTGGTTGCTGTAAAGCATGTTCTGAGGTACCTGAAGGGTACAGTGGATTATGGGCTCAAGTATGAAGCGAATCAAAAGTTTAACCTACAGGGTTATGTTGATTCAGATTGGGCTGGCAGTGCTGCAGATAGGAAGAGCACATCTGGGTGCTGCTTCAATATGGGATCAGGTGTGATCTCTTGGTTTAGCAAGAAGCAGTCCTGCATAGCACTGAGTACAGATGAGGCGGAGTATGTTGCAGCCTGTTCAGCTAGTTGTGAGGCAATATGGCTGCGAAAGCTACTGTCTGAGTTATTTGATCTCCCGTTGGATGCTACTGGTATCTTCTGTGATAACTAGAGTTGTGTGAAGTTGTCCGAGAACCCTGTGTTTCATGACAGGTTGAAACACATAGAGATCAAATATCACTATATCAGGGATATGGTGCAGAGAGGAGCTGTGAAGCTCCTATATGTTGCGACGGACGAGCAGATTGTAGATGTGCTGACGAAGCCACTAGCCAGGGTGAAGTTTGAGTACTTCAGAGAGAGGCTTGGCGTGCTTCAGATCGAGGATACTTCGAGGAAGAAGTGATGGACACATTTGTTGAAGCCATTCCAAGCATGTTGGAAGGGGGGTCCTTCACATGGCTGTGGATGTAAGCGCTGGATGATGAGCATCAGGATGATGTTCTGGTTTCTGCTTGGATATGATCAGTTGGATCATTTTATGTATGTATGTACGCATCATGCTGGATGCTGGATATGATCAGATGGATCATTTTTTTGTATGTATGTATGCATCATGTTGATGCTGGATATGATCAGTTGGATCATGTGTATGTATTTTGTATATGCATCATGTTGGATGCTTGGATCATGTATCTATATATGTACATTGTATGATCAGGTGGATCATGTATGGTGATATGTATCATGTATTTGTATTTGTATCAGGTGGATACATTGTATGATATATGTATCAGGTAGATACTTGACATGCAGCAGGATGTTGCAGTGATGATCAGGATGATCATGGATGACGAGCTTCAGGATGTTGCTCTAGATGACATGCAGCAGGATGTTGCAGTGATGATCAGGATGATCATGGATGACGAGCTTCAGGATGTTGCTCTAGATGACATGCAGCAGGACGTTGCAGTGATGATGATCAGGATGATCATGGATACATCAGGATTATGTATGGTGAGTATCAAGTTGATACTCTATGGCCGTGGATCAGGTTGTGCAGATGAGCATGTAATCCGGTGCCCTGGGAGATTTGCAGATGGTCTTTCAAGGTTTTGCCTATGGCATGTAATATCGGTGCCCTGGGACATCTGGCAAATGCTCTTTCAAGGTTTTGCTCTGGGAGGACATGTAATTCAGTGCCCTGGGAGATCTACAGATAGTCTTTCGAGGTTTTGCCTATGGCATGTAATAGCGCCCTGGGATATCTGGTAGATGCTCTTGCGAGGTTTTGTCCTATGGCATGTAATAGCGCCCTGGGAGATCCGATAGGTTGGCATGTGTGCCCGTAATCAGTCCTAGGATGCTCTTGCGAGGTTTTTCCATGACCACATATAATAGCGCCCTGGGAGATCCTACAGGTCAGAGTTGTGTACTCGTAACATCCTGGGATGCTCTTTCGAGGTTTTGTGGTGGGGTCACATGTAATAGCGTCCTGGGAGATCCTACAGGTCAGATTTGTGTACCCGTAACATCCTGGGATGCTCTTTCGAGGTTTTGTGATGCACGTAATAAGTCCTGAGGATTACACAGTATGGCCAGTGATGTTGAAGACCTGCAGGTGGTGGGCCTACATCCAGTATGAAAAAGGACTGGCTCTGTAGAACTTCCTATGACGAGTAGAGTCAGAGATTGGTTGAGATAGCAGCAGCAGTGACGATGATGATGATGATGATCCAGAGAAGAAGACTTGTCTAGCAGATCTGTGTCGAGAAATACCTTCCTAGTTAAGAGGGAGTGTTTATATATATGTAACTTCAGAATGTATTTCATCTGTGTATTATATTATATATTCATTGTACCCTTATAAGAGATGTGTTATTCCTCTATAAGGAAGTGTCGTCATGTGGATTGAAAAGTGTCGCAAGTTTGTGTACTTGTCGATGGGTTATTAGACCACCATATCGAGTCGGCCCTAATTAATATATAATATAATGTGGATGTATCTAACTAGACAAGTCGGCCCCAGTAGGTCACTGGGCAAAAAGGTGAGTATAAATAGAGATAGGAGATCTCTATTTTACTCACTCGGAAAAGTAACTCACTCTCTCTCTGGAAAGTGGCGCACTAGTGAGGAGGAGGAGGATCATCTGCTAGGAGACTATCTCAGTGTTATTTGGTTGTATTTTGGTTGAGCCATTGCTCTCTCTATCTCTGAGGAAGTTGTGGGGTTTTTCACCTTAGGGTTTTCCCCATGGAAACTCTGTGTCTCTTGTCTCTATGCTTTTGATTCTTGTGATGCTTGTGATGCTTGTCATATTATGATTGTCATGCATTGATATACTCTAGATGTTATTCTCTTAGCAAAGATCCTAGAGTATAATGAATTAATGCTCAAAATTTAACACAGTGTTTACTCTACTTTCCTTAGTACCAATTTCGAGGGTGAACGATTCCCATCCTAATTGGAAATTGGAGAGGCCATTCAGACCTTTCATTTGGATTTACAATGGATTTATTTGTTTCAGGTTGAAGCTATAGGTCATCTCGTGATTCTTTCTTTTTCAACTTGTTCCGATCTCTATCTCACATTTCTTTGCATATTTTGGCTCTTGGAGGAAGGGTGCACATGAAGAGATGCTGACCTCTTTATGAGAGTACAAGATTCACCATTTATTTGTAATATTATTTATTTTATCTGTATTTGATTCTCATAATATCCTCATGTCGAAATACCAAGTGAAACTATGTAAAAATACCAAACAATGCATAAATGGTGCCATTTTCCCTATATCTTGTTATGAGATCTTGAAGTTGCTATATTTCGATTTATATCAGTTCATATATATGATTTTTATGATGTATGGAGATTAATTAATTTCCTGAATAAGTTTCATATACATTACATGAGACTTTGTAACACAAATCTCGAATTTCATAGCAAGTGGTAAAGTTTCATATCATTTCCCCCTATGTGAAGACATGTCCACAAACCTCTGATTTATGGGAGTTGCAGAAGTATTTAGAAACTTATTAATGATTAATTTGGGTTCCCATTTAAATCCTTTAACTAATAAATGTCTCTGTTCTTAAATTTGGGAGGTTCATACTGCATTTGGGAAGCCATTAGTGACCTCTACCCTTGTGGGTTTGAACCTCAAATTTACTAGTAAATTTCCTTATTTTATCCTGAAGTTAAATGAAGGATGAAGAAGTCTTTTGAGAGTTTCAAAGGATCAATAAGCTTCATTTTTATGTATCAATACATTTCAAACACTCTCAATCCCAATTCTAAATCCTTAGGAGTCTTTTGGATCCATCTACCCTTGGGGGTTTCAACATCGATTTTCCTAGTAATTATGTCTTTCATTATCTAATTGTAAATGCATGTTGATGAAGTATTTGTAAAGTGTCCAAGAATATAATATATGATTTAATGTATCCAAATACATCTCAATCCACTATATACACCATTCAAAAATATTTGGGATCATTTGGGACAGTTTGGGGCTTTACTAGTCCAAGTTTTGAAAATTGACTAAATTGGGAAAAAATACAAATTGGGGACATTGAAGTGGTATCAGAGCATGGTACTTGCACCTATGCATTAGGTTCATCCATTTAATAATATATTTCATCCATGTCTTACTATTATAATGAATCCTATGAGTACAATTCCATGAATGAACTACAAAGCTTGAGAGCAACATGTAAAACCTTGCCCCAACAATATCAGGCATATCTTGATATGTATAAGGAGGGTACACAAAATGCCATTCATTTTGAAGACTTTGTTGATTGGTTGTTTTAAATAGTCCCAATATAGAATATGTGGAGTTATTGAAAAAAGGTCTATGCCCTTCTTGCAAAATACCTTGGAGATAAAATCATATGTGTGTGGGTGAAAAGAGCAGTGAAATATATAAAGCTTCAGGGAATGCATGTGTTTCCTACTTGAAGAGATTTTTTGGGTTTTCTTCAAAAATAGGTTCCAAATATATTGATCCTAAGGAAACCAAGGGGAAAAATGCATCAGCTTGATTGAAGGGGTGAAAGGAGGAGACCCATGAGCCACCTAGTTCTAAAATAGGTGAAGTAGAAGAAGCAGTACATGAAGAGGATCGAAAGTCACTCCCAAGGGACTCTAAAAAATAATGAAGAGAAATCACATGTGCATGATCCTACCCTTATGGAGCCTACAAATTATGACACATTTTCATATTCTAATAATTTGGGGAGTTGGTTCCTTCTCCTACATCTTACACTTCCATATTTTGCAGCATTCATCCTAATGAAGTATGGGTGAAAAGTTTCTTTTTGATGGTGCCACATGAGGAGTATGAAACTCCTATCTCTATTTTAGATGATGGCACGATTAAAGCACCTTCTTATTTAAATTTTCAGAAGCATCCTTTTTTACCTTATGATGATACATATCTTCATGGATGCACCTATGATGTTCACTTGAGTCACTTGAAGACTCATGATTTTCCTTGCTCCTTGCTTAGTTCAATTGATGTTGGATGAACTTCATCCAATACTTGGGTGAAGAGATATATGATTGGAGCACATTATTATTGGAAGCAACATCCTTTGTTATTTCCTGATGATACACATATTCAAGGATGCACAAATGGTACTTTTGTGAGCCCCTTGAAGGATCATTGTTTTATGTGTGCCCTACTTGGTTCAGATTTTAATGGAGATTATTTGTTCACTTCTTGGATGAAAGAAAACACGGCTGACTGTTTTGATACATCTTAAATCCTTTTGGAGCAGCATTAGACCCATGGAGGACTTGATAAGTTTATAAAAGAGAAGAAAAAAAAAGGAAATGATCTTTTGATCATTTTTTATTTGCATCTTTGCAATTTGGAGAGCTTCTAGATTGTCCATCCTAGTGGAGTGTTTACTCTACTTGCCTTAGTACCAATTTCGAGGGTCAAAGATTCCCATCCTAATTGGAAATTGGAGAGGCCATTCTGACCTTTCATTTGGAGCTACAATGGAGTTATTTGTTTCAGGTTGAAGCTATATGGTAGCTCATGATTCTTTCTTCTTCAACTTGTTCCCATCTCTATCTCACATTTCACTGCATATTTTGGCTCTTAGAGGAAGGGCGCACATGGTGAGATGCTGACCTCTTTATGAGAGTCCAAGATACACCATTTATTTGTAATATGATATATTTTATATTTAGTTCATGGTCAGAATATACTCAGGTCGAAATACCAAGTGAAACTATGTAAAAATACCAAACAAATGCATAAATGGTGCAATTTTCCATATATCTTGTTATGAGAGCTTGATGTTGCTATATTTCTATTTGTATCAGTTCATATCTGTGATTTTTATGATATATGGAGAGTCATTAATGTCCTGAATAAGCTTTATATACATTACATAAGCCTTTGGAACACAAATCTCGAATTTCATAGCAAGTGGTGAAGTTTTCTATCATTCCCCCCTATGTGAAGACACATCCACAAACCTCTGATTTATGGGAGTTGAAGCAGCATTTTGAAACTGATTAATGATGAATTTGGGTTCTCATTGAAGTAATTTAACTAATCCATGTCTCTTTTCTGAAATTTGGGAGGTTCATACTACATTTGGGAATCCATTAGTGACCTCTACCCTTGGGGGTTTGCTGGAGGGGACCCTTCGGGTTCCTTAATTGTCATTAGATACTTATGTAATAGTATAGTTAAAGAAGCAGTTGGAGTGGGTGCAACCACTCGAACCATATATAAATATGTATAAATAATACCATCAAGATGAATATAACTAGTTGGATGTATTCGACTCATCTCTCTTGTCTTGATTATATCTCTATGTATGCATATACTCTCTGCTTGAATACAACATCCCGTCAACAATGGGTGCATCAATATGAGAAAGGAATATTTTTATGGCATCTGACCAGTAATCCATCAAAATGATGTGAGCATGCCTAGTAGTGCATCGAACGTCTTCCTTTTCGACTAAGGTAGCACTGACTTATACCAAAATGCGACTGCAAAATGTAAGTTGAGTCAATTTTATGGTTGAATCTTTAAGTCGTCCGCTAGTTCCAAGGATATGAAGTAGTCAGAGCCCATGGTCGAAGCATAATGCAGCAGATGAAGGTAGAACCAATTTTATACATTTGACCGCCAGCACCACACTTCTCTGAAGAATTTGGAAGGCGCCCTTTCTGCCTCGATTGATGTCCACCAACTATTTGCAAACCATTATTTGCCCAAAGATCGTTGAAAGAGGTTTTTCTCGTGAGAAGCCACCATATATCACTTGCCGTCCATCAACCAGGCTATTGAATAATGCCTATTGCTACGTCCATGGACCGCTCACTTTTATCAATCTGCCGAAGCCGCAAACAAATGACTCACGAGACTATGGACAGTTGTGCAGTTAATCTCATGTGCACAAGCAAAACTGAACAACATTTGATCAAAAGCAGTTAGTCGACCAGCCATACCAACCATGTACGGGCCATGCGATGACATACAAACTTGAAGCAGTCACTATTTAAAGATACATCATCTTGGAGCAACCGTCGATTCGAGAGAATGTTTACTGCAACAAATAGACTTGGGTATGTGAAGACTGGAGATTAATCTCAGAATTTGGTTGTTATCTAAGCTCGAGATATGAAGAATTCATGATAATGTTGCAAATTAACTGGTTGGCTATTTCTTTTTTGTGGTTGAACACTTGTTTTGGTCGGTAAATGGCCAACTCCTAACTCGGTGAATGTTCATTGGTCTAATTTTACATTCGGTCGAAGTTCTCAATTATTAATCGGTCGATTTCTTAGTTTTAGTCAACAAAGTCATATTCACAAGATGTTGTAATAAAGTCTGCAATATATTGGGTTGGCAACTCGCCGAAGTTGTATTTTGGTTGACTTGGTTAGTCAACATAAGTTTGGTCGATGATGTCTTATATGGTCAATGTAACATTGTCGGGACTTGTAGTTTGAGTTGATACTAAACTTTTTTCTCGATATGGTCAGAATTTAAAGTGGTCAGGTCACTATCATATAGTCGAAACTCGACTTGTAAATTTTGGTCGATTTGTAAAATTATGGTCGGTGGTATATGATCAGTACTAAAAGTGATCGAAACTCAAAATAGTCGGGTCATTGGTCGACATTGTAAGTGGTTGAGTCTTTTAATGTTAATATGGTCGAAAGCCGACCTTCTTGTATTATAATTTTGTAATTCAGTCAGTCTCTAGCCGACTTACTAAGTCATGTCGAGTCAAGTAAGTCATGTCGAGTCGATTCTTCAACCAATATCGGTCGGTATCGACCACAAGCAGCAACGACACATTCAGAAACTTGCAGGAAACCTCACGGCAGAAGCTGTCAACGAAGACCATATTCAAGCAGCAGACATCTATACCACACAGAGAAAGCGCTTCATGTTTAATAATGACAAAAGAACACCTAAATTGATCAAGCCCCCGGTACTGAAATGCAGAAGCATATATTGAACGTCATTTCAAACATTTTTCAAGCACTTGGTGAGTTGGTGCAATGGCAGAGCGTGGAAGCCCAGAAGCTCCTGGACCGTGGAAGATGAATTCGGCAGGAAGGTGAAATGGGTGAGAGGCTCGATTGGCCACTACCAGACTGCTGACAGAGACTAAAGGAATCACATTTCATGGTTGTTAGTTTTTTCTTCAAGATGAAGAAATATTTTTAGTTGGGGGAGATGTTGGAGGGGACCCTTCGGGTTCCTTAATTGTCATTAGTTACTTATGTAATATTATAGTTAAAGTAGTTAGAGTGGGTGCAACCACTCCAACCATATATAAAGATGTATAAATAATACCATCAAGATGAATATAACTAGTTGGATGCATTCGAATCATCTCTCTTGTCTTGATTATATCTTTGTGTATGCATATACTCTCTGCTTGAATACAACAGGGTTTGAACCTCGAATTTACTAGTAAATTTCCCTATTTTCTCCTGAAGTTAAATGAAGGCTGCAGAAGTAGTTTGAGAGTTTCCAAGGATCCATAAGCTTAGTTTTTATGTCTCAATACCTTTCAAACACTCTCAGTTCCAATTCGACATCCTTAGGAGTCTTTTGTATCCCTCTTCCCTTGGGGGTTTCAACATCGATTTTCCTAGTAATTATGCCTTTCATTCTCTAATTGTAAATGCAGGTTGATGAAGTATTTGGAAAGTTTACAAGCATATAATAGCGTATTTAATGTTTCCAAATACATATCAATCCACTCCATACACCATTCGAAAATATTTGGCATCATTTGGGACACTTTGGGGCTTTACTAGTCCAAGTTTCGAAAATTAACTAAATTGGGAAAAATTACAAATTGGGGACATTACAATATTTGGAAAAAAAAATAGCTTTATATCGATCGATTAGTGATGAGAATAAGGATAAATTATAGGCTCAATTGGTAACCTTCTGTAAGCCACTCAAAGTTCCTCTTCAACCATGGAAGCATGTGAACCTATTAAGCTCAACTCAGGAGGCCACCTCAGCTCTACTATTTTCTAATTCGGGTTAACGTATTAGAGTATTGGATGTTGCAGAATACATATATTGTATTGTGAGTGATTCATAATGATAATGAGAAAGTAGGAGCAGTGACTCCAAGGTTTGTTGGTTTTTCCCGGTCAATGCTTTCCAGGGTAAATCTCTATGTATTATGTGTGAATGTTGTGATGTAATATATGTTTTGCTTAAAATAATCTATATGCTTTTCTTCTCTACACAGGTTTAAAACTTACATTGACCATGTTCGAGAATATTTCTCTGAATCATCATCAGTTTGATACTCATATAATTCATCAAACATCTTGTCTTCAGGAATATATAAATAGGTATCATTATCCCTTTTTAGGTATACCCTCACCCTCCACCAAACTCCCCTTATGCTTCTATCATTGATATCACTTTTCACCACATATTTCTTGCCAAGATGCTAGGAATTTCATTTCTTCTTAAGGGACTTGATCCCTTTTTGTCCTGTAGAAAGTGTAATAAGGGGGGACTTTAGAGGATTCTGGAGTAGGCTAAGGAAAATCTTGGGCCATCACTTTAGTGAGATTTGCTTGATCTTGAATTATCCTCTGCACCTATTCATATGTATCCTTATTGGAAAATACCTCCAATTATGGTTTGGGTTAATGATTCTTGAGGGTTTGGGAGCTTTATTCCTTTTTCTACTACTATTAACAAATGTGGGTCATACTTCCAAGTAGTCTCCAATTTCATTCCCAACTTGCTTAGGGATTATGTGAATTCTTTGATAGCCTTCTTATTGTTAATGGAATATCCTCCCATGGCTATGGGTAAAGTGGGCATACCTATTTTCTTGGAACTAATAAAATGAATTGCATCAACTTCTACCATATGTCTGACATATTATAGGACAAAGGTCCTAGGAGTGAGTAGCTTGGCTATCTTATGGGGAAGGTTTTTGATGCCATATATCCTAATCACAGTTAATCTTCTGATAAGAACTAGTCTCCCTTTTAACAACCTATCCTAGATGCAAGTACATTTTAATTTCTCAAGGCATGCATGGAGGCTCTGTCCTAGTCATCAAAGTAAAGGATCTAAACATAAACTGAGACACAAAGTGGGTCAAGGTTACCCCTTCTTCTTTTCCTTGCTTTACCCATGAAGCCAATTGTATATTCTATTTGCATAATTTCCTTTAGCTCTATGGATACCTAGGACTATGAAGTGCTGAGATTGGTAAAATAGGAGAAAATACACAAGATAAGAATAGTACATAAAAGTCCCAATTTCATTGAATGTTGCTAGCTAGGGTTTGATTCTAGTTTCTAAGGCTTCGACATAGTTAAATTTGGGAGATGATGGATTATTGTATGAGTCAATCATTGTTTCCATTCGTTCATCAATGTCTTTAACAAAATCTCTGTCAAATATCAATGTCAAAGCTGAGGTGGCATCCTGATTCCATTTTAATAGATTTACATGCTTCCATAGTTGAAGAGGAACTTTGGGTGGATTTCAGAAGGGTACTAGTTGATCCCGCAATTTATCCTTCTTCTCGTCACTAATCCATCAGTATAAAGTCGTTTTCTTTTCCAAATATGGTGTAATCCCAACAAGAGTGGTTCCTGTTACATGCAATTTTCTTCATCATCATGATGGTGGATAATGTAGCTTTTTCCCTTGCCATGATCCCTAAAGAATATGCAATAGCCTTCTAGGAAGATGAGATTCATGAAGAAATTCCCCTTTGAAACCCTAATTTGAGGGATTGTCACAACTTGTTCTCTGACAACCTGTGACAATCTCTATTGTCCCAGGTTGCGTCACTACAGAGTGCAACAGTGTCTCAAGTTTCCTTTGTCTAAAGTGAGACACTGCTTGTATGAAGGGAAAAACAGAAATTTCAAGAATATTATAGAACAAATCCCTGGTGGATGGTTTTCCCTTCCTATCTAGGTGGATCTCAGTTGAACTCCAAATTATTTGGGATCCTTTCCTATTCTTCTCCCATTATCCTCTCATCTCCCTATTATCCATTTGAGATTATAAATACAAGCTCAATCCCATGAGGGAGAAGGGGGCGAAAGTTGTTTTCATATCCGAATGTTGGAGAAATCCTCTTGTTTTTATAGTGTTATGTCAAACCTTTGGTATTCATGCTCTTGGAACAAGGCAATTCGTTGAGAAAAAGGATCATTGGAAAGAATCCTACAACGCCAAGCTAATCGGTTATATCTCTTTTATTTTATCATTTAATAATACAATAAATCGATTTCTTTCCCACAATAGCTTGATAACATTTTTGTTGCACTCTTCCTTGGCTATCTACATAATTCCTTTTGATTGAATCTATCTCTTTTACTCCTTATTTCCTTTTGCAGGTGTTCTATGAAGATCATACGTGGAACAATAGAGTGGAAAATGAAGCGAGGAAAACCTTCATATTATACAAGTTAACCTCCTTCTTAATTCCATTCCTAGTGTAAGGACTTAGAGAAATAAGTGTTTTTCTGTCTGTTTTGTTCTAGTTTGGGGTGTTCATACTAGGGAGGTCAGTTCGTGTCCGCACTTACAGACTTATTCGTTAACATTTTGAATCATTTAAGCAATTGAAACAATTGATATTTCGAACAGGAGGATCTCGCCATCACCAGTATAAATAGAAAATGTGGATTGGTTATAACATTTAGTGCAAAGTTGGAAAATTTCTGGGAAAGGGAAGGCATCAAGAAATAGGTGCGGGCTAACCCTCAGATCCAAAATTTGGCCATTAGTTCAGAGCCAAGTACTTTTCTCAGGGATGCCCCTATGAAGAACCTGCAATAATTAATTAATGAAAATACACGAGATAGCAGAAATAATAGAACTCGGAATCGCTTTTATTGATCGCAGGCCACTTCGAGGGGGAAACCTCCTTTGAGCAAGCTCAATACAAATAACTTCACAGTACCTTAATTGGTCTCAACACAAACTTATATACTAATTCTAGGCGCCAATACCATGTGTCAATACAAACCATGGGCCAATACAAACTATGGATCAACAATTACTACGGGACAAATTACAAAGCATATGCGTCCAACAACAATAAGACAAACTATGGATCAAAAAATACTACGAGATGACTTACAAATCATATGCATCCAACAACAATATACTAACAAAGTAAATATAAGGGTTGACATGGGTTCCTAACATCCCCTCTCCCTTAGAAAAAGATTTGTCCTCAAAGCTTTAGATGTGGAAATTGATGCAGAATCTGAAGGAGTGGTTCCCCTGTAGCATCCTCGGGTTGCATTCCGGGCCACTGACGCCTTTTTAGTTTTAGGGAGGGTTTCTTGGAAGGTTGTAGGCGATGAAGAACCATATCAGCTACGTGAAAAGTGCGCTCAGAACGGTGCTGAAGCTTGTTGTTTCAGTTGAATTCTTGCCATGTGAATATTGTCCTGTAGAATGAGAAGAATCGGATCGCGGTTTTGAAGAACCAAGTCAATTACCTGAACTGGGGAGCTACTGAGGGTGTATGGAAGAAGAACTGGTGGTTCCTGTCCATAGACTGCTTCATATGGTGTCCTGTTAGATGTGGTATTGTACCACTGGAGCGCTTCTAGGAAATCCATAGAAATAGTCGTCCAAATATGTGTAGGGATGGGAAAGGGTTCGAGCAGTCTCGAAAGGATTGTCGTTTCACCCTTGTTGACCTGGAAAGTATCACAGTCAGCCACCATCTGTTGAATTGTCATTTTCAGTCCCTGCCAAAAGAAGTTACATTGTTCCCGGTCATACATTTTTAGGAACCTAGAGTGCCCTGCTGATGAATAAGCATGGAGTTCATAGAAGAGATAGCCCTGTTGAACAGATTGCAACCAATTTGGAACAAGGAGAGAAATAGCTGTAAGAGAAACTGGGTCATCAAATGTGCGAGAAGGAGCATCCGCCACCATATTGTCCTTACCCTTCTTGTAAGTGATCTCATAGGCATAACCTGTTAGTTTTTCAGAATTTACTTCAATCTGATCTAAGATCTTAGCTGGGAGAACAACATGTACAGCATATTTTTAGCCTATCAATCATGGACACAATAATGCAAGCACACAAGAAACATAGAGTTTATTTGGGGAAAACCATAAAGGTGAAAACCCCAATAACTTCCTCAGAGATAGATAGAGCAATGATATAGCCCAAGCATAAGAGATAGACATCTCTTAGCAGTAGCTTCTCCTCCTCCACAAGTGCACCACTCTCCAAAGAGTGTGTGTGATAATAGAATGATGAAATAGAGTGCCTCCTGCACTTTATTTCTACTTGACTTGACTTTCCTAATAACCTTTACTAGTTCGGCCTTAACTTAACCACATAACATAATGCTGACTGGGCCGACACCCAATAGGGTGGTCTAATAACCCTTTGACCCACATGGCTGACCCCCAAGAGGGTGGTCTAATAACCCTTCGACCCACATGACTTATACAGGGCCGAACCCAACAAGGTGGTCTAATAACCCATCAAGTATAAGTTACGACACTTACAATATAAATGACGACACTTTCGTATGGAGGAATAATAACATCTCTGTAGGAATACAAACACTTCCGTTGTAGTGAACATATCCGTTCACTAGGTTAAGAAGCGAATCCGCCTTCCATATTTGAGATAAAAGATAATAATACATTGCTTGATGATGATAAAGTTACAATAAGCTCGCCTTTATAGGGCTTGAGCAAGAATAGCGAAGGGTTACACCCTTTCGCTTATTAACCTAATAATCTATTTAATATATAAATAATAATATTAATTAAATATTCACAGCATTGCCTTCCCCTTTTGGAAAGCTTTGTCCTCAAAGCTTGATTATTTTCCTAATGTCGTCCTTCATTCATATTCAGTGTCGGTATTAGAATCGGACGCAATTTCTTGTGTAGAGACTTGCACTTCCTTTCCATTGATGATTTTGCACTGTATTGTCTGATTGTTCCTACATTTATGGCCTGGGATCCAATCATCACCGCATCGACGACATATGTTTTTCTTCTTATTTCTATTATCAGAGTAACTGTTAGATGGATTTGATCTATTTTCCATTTCATAGGCATATGATTGAGGTTTGCGGCATTGATGGCCGGGTGACCACGTATCTTCACAGTACCTACATTGTGTCTCTTTTTCTTGTTGATAATGGTTGTTGCCTCTTGTTTTTATTCCTTCCAGTTTGCGTTCTGCGGCTTTTGCTTTATGTCTTGCTACCTCTACATTAGGTATGTCTGTTAACACCCAAAAAGTGTTCACTACCTCATCTACCACATTACATGGCTCATTTGTCCACTTTCCTACCATATTTCCCTTAAAAACCCTAAAAATCCCACTAAAAAGCCTCCAAAAGGCCTAAAATGCCTCCAAAAGGTCACAAAACCATCAAAATAGCCTCAAAAAGGCTAAAAAACCCCCTTTTTCCTCCAAAAATATCCAAAATTCCTCTAAAATAGCAAAAATCCCCTAAAAAGGGAATAAAAAATATAAAAGGAAAAGGAGGAAAAAACCCTATACAGCTGCCCTAAACCATATGGTTCCCAAAACCATGGGTCAGCACTCCACCACCAAAAAACTATAAATAGGTGATGGAGACCCCTTATTCCATATCCACAATCATAAGCACCCTTACTCTGCCAAAATCTCTCTTGAAATACTAGCTCACCATTGAGCCACTTTCACCTTGAGAGCCCCTTTTGGCCCATTTCCACCATTGGAGAAAGAGAAGGAGCAAGTTGGAGCTTGGAGAAACCCTCTTGGACATTGCAAGAGCTTCACCAATCTCCACATTGGAGGTAATATCAATACAAAAACCATTATTTACATTTTGTTGTTTATGTTTCATGCACATGTTTTAGAGTAGTTTACATTTTTGTTTTAGCATAATAATTTCCATTTACTGAACTGCTACTAAGGAGTCCATTCTCCTTAGTAGGTGCTCATTTGCCCAAGCTAGGGGTAAAACCCTAGCTACAGTTTTGGCGACTCCCCTAGGTTCGAATTTCTGGTTTTCGTTTAAAAAAAATTTAGTTTTCTGCAATAATTTCCTGTTTTTTCCTTTCAGCTGTCCCTTTCGGCCGCCGTACACCGCGTCTTTTCCCTCTGCAGTTGCGTCCCGACCGCGTCTTTCAGGCCTTTACCTGCGACCCGACCGCATCTCTCAGACTGTTTTCGACGTCCTGTTGGTGGATTCAAGTCTGTTACCCGTGATCCGACCGCGGCTAATCAGCCTGTTTACTGCGATCTGACTGCGCCTGTCGGCCATTTTTCCGCGTCCCGACTGCGGCTTTTAGACCCTTTCCGGCGTGCCGACTACGTCTGTCACCCTTTTTCCCGTGACCCGACTGCGTCTTTTTCCCTGTTTCCTGCGGCCCGACTACCTCTGTCGTCCCCAAAGCCGCAACCTGTCCGCGTCTATTTACCTTAAACCTGCGGTCCGCCTGTTCAGATTCGCCAAAGACCCGCGGTCTGATTTCTGCATTTTTTCCCTGTTTTGAGCCCAGCCCCTTTGCTGCAATATTTTCTGCATCTAAACAGCCATCTGTCCTACCTGCAGCCCTACTTCCCTACAGCCTTTTCTGCAACATAATTTATGTTCCCTTTACAGAGTCTTTTTAAAATTTCAAGTATTTTTAATTCAGAAAATTTTACAAGTTAAAGTTTGAAATTCAGTATTATTGATAGTTAGAAAGTTGCCCCCCTTGTGGCACTTCTATTTTGGGTTCATCACCTCACGAGCACACACTCTGTCACATAATTCAAGTGAGCCTTAAAATCTACTTAACTCAACCAATATTCTAACCCCACTTGGGGAACACAAAAGAATCTTTGTAGTTAGGTAGGATCAGGGGGATAGGCTTCCAATAACACCCCTTGGTTACTTACACTTGAGACATAGTTGTTGTCCAATTAGGGAACCAAAATCCCCTAGTACTTTTTGGCATGGTCACGACCAGTTTACCAGAGGGCCTCTCCCCTAGGAGGGTTGAAGTCGCGAGACTGGTTCCGGAGGCCTGAGTGGAATACTGCACTCCATTCAGTAACCGAAGGGCTACCTTTCGCAGTTCTCGAGATATCCCTGTATTGGGGTATTGCGGTAAAAGGACCAAACGGCAGATTCCCCTTTCTGGACGTGTCATGAACGGGGTATCTTAGTTGCCATTCTTCTAGGATTGACTACCCGGTGTCCCTCCCGGTAGGGGGATATCTTAACCACTTGGCTTTCCTACTCATATTGTCTGACTTGGATTCCATCACCTTGCAGAGGATATGTTTAGTTGAGTCAGAATACTTTTTAGTTAGGTGTTTGCATGCTCCCTTACCTCCTTTTGGTCTAGTGAGTCCACCATTTTTTATTTTTCTAGGAAACCTGCTGCTTGTTGGTATTCTGACCATCTTTGTTGATACTCCACTTATTGTAGCACAGCTGTTATAGTAGGTGTTTTGAGTTGGTTGTTGGCCTGAGTGCCTTGCTTTTTGAGCTCTCCTTCTGCACATTTGGTTGCATTAGGATTTTTGAGTTGTTTTTCTACTCACCTCAACCCACAGAGATTTGACACCATCTGTCACCATTGAGTCCCCGACACATTCTCGGCGCCTCAGGGGCAAGCCCCCACAGCACGGTTCACTTGACACCACCCGTCATCGCCACAGATCATCATCACTTGATACCACTTATCATAGATCACGAGCCTTGTCCCTTGACTCCACTCATTAGCGGCATAGGACTCCGTCACCAGATATTGACGCACCTTACTTTACCTCCAATTCTAAGACAGAGTCTGAGAACCCCATTTATACTGCCCCTACTAGCCCCATGGCTGGCACGACTTCCACTCCTTTCGTTGTAGGGACTATTGGTGGCACATCCACCACCACACCAGTTACTACACCTGCTTTGGGTATGCCCTCCATGGGGCCCCCATCTACCGTTCCCCTCACTGCACCTATTCCCATAGCTGGAATACCTATCCCCACTCCATCAGTGGCTCACACTACCCATGGTGGTGCAGGCCCATCCTATACTACCTTAGTTCCCCCACTTGGGGGAAACATTCCAAACCCTGCCCCTCCACTTGGGGGCATTGGCCCCAACTTGGTCCAACCCACTACTGTGTCACATCCTTCTTCCAGTTTGCCATTCATGGCTAGCCTCAACCTACCTGACCTAGCCAGATTGACCAATGATCCTATTCGACACTACCCTGCGTGGCCTCACATGCCCACCAAGCTCCCTTCTGACATCCCTAAGTTCGAAGGAAAGGCTGGTGAGGACCCACAAAACCATATTATGTCCTTCCATCTATGGTGTTCCTCCAACTCCATAGTGGACGACTCTGTTCGCCTCCGTCTCTTACAGCGCACCTTCACTGGCTCTACAGCCAAGTGGTATATCAAGCAACCACATGGGACCCATGCCACCTTTGTTTCCCTTGCCTCGACCTTCCTGCAGTTCTTCCAGTTGCCTGTCCGCTATGACACAGGCATTGAGATCCTGCTATCTTGTAGACAAAACACGGCTACCCACATCACGGACCACATCCATGAGTGGCGTCGACACCGTAGCTTATGCAAGATCAAATTAGACAACCGTATCTTCCTAGATTGGTTCCTCAAATCCCTTCCCCCTGTCATTGCTAAGGATGTGGCATCAGAAAGACCCCAGTCTGAAGAAGAGGCCATCCTTAAGGCCCAACAGTTCGACCTCATTTACACCCAGTCAGGTTACCTCTATACCATTATACCTGACGCCCCTCGCAGAGATTCCTCCCAGCACGATGCGCCGGGGGCATCCCACGCTGCTGACGGCATCATTGGCCGTGTTTCTTCGCATCCCCAACCATTTTCCATAGCACGTCCTAACCCTGGCCCCGACCTTTCGCGAGCTACCTCACAGTCTGGAGCAACCAACTCGTATTCTCCCATGACACATCACCACCACTCCCATGGACCCTCATGTCCACCTCAATGCTTCGGTCTACGCCCCCCCAGTCGCACCTCAGCCCTACTACCACCAGCAGGCTGCACCAACTCCTGCGCCTTCACAAGCACAACCCGCTTATTACCCGCCACAGGCAGCCCCTGTGACGAACCCACATCCCGCTCCGCAGCCATATCAGCAACCCCCTCAAGTTGCTGCACCTACGCAACCTCCACCTACATATCATCCCTCGCAGCCTACTCCCGCACTTGCACAACCTCAAAATCCACCTGCTGCCCAAGGGCAAGTTTACGCCTAACAAAACCCGCAGCAACACCAGAACAACCAACGCAACCAGGGCCAACAAAACCGCGGCAAGGGCCGTAATCGTGGGAACAACCAACCTGCAGACCAAATTGGTCAACCGGCTAATCCCCCTGACAATAATAATGCGTCCCCTGCTAATCAAAACCCTGATCGCCCGCCCAAGCAGGCTAAAAACCCCAATTTGCGAACAAACCATCCTTGTTCTATTTGCGGGGTCTATGGCCACTACACACATGCTTGCCCACACTTGGAGCGAGCGCGGCAACTTTGGGTTGATTATGCCCATCACCAAGGGCATGTAGCTCCTCAAGCGCCACCTAACCCCCCTCAACCTCAGCAGCCACCTTTGGTGCTGCAAAACCCCTTACCCAACCAAGGCGTAGTGAACACTCAGCCGTTGGCTCCCCCTCAAGCCAACGCACCCCCCCAACAGCAGATCACGTACGCTGCTCCCGATAAACCCATGTTTGACTTGGGAACCCACCACTTGTTGATTATGTCATCCGCTGACGTCAACCTCCAGACTCGTCGAAACCAATATGGCTCCACCACTGAAGCCCCTCCTGCTGAGAAAACCCCTAACACTCTTCCCACTGATCAAGCGTTACGCATACCCCCACCTCCACTAGAGGGCGCTCCCAAAGCACCTCGTTTCCCGCTTCGCCGTATCAACAATAACCCCAATGCGCGGGCTGCGTCAAACTACAACATCGTCGATGACTTAGCCCAATCTCCTACAGCCATGTCTGCATTAGAAGTCTTGAAAAATTGCCCTTCCCAACGCAAGACTTTACTCTCCGCCATTGGGGCGATTGACCCACATGATTCGAATTTGATGGCATTTGATTTGGACCAATCCGAACCACGCCTGCCTTCCTCCTTAGCATTCCAAGTTTCTGTTTCCGTTCAGAATCTTGTCATCCATCGATGCATCATCGATGAAGGTGCCTCCACATGCGTTATGTCTACATTCGTATGGCAGAAGTTGGGATCCCCTACTCTCCAGCAGTCCACCACTGCATTATGCGCCTACGACAGTCGGTCGGCCCAGCCCCAAGGCCTCCTACCCAATGTCCCCGTCCAGTTAGGTGGTAAAACCATACTTATCGACATCGAGGTAATCAATGCCCAATTGGATTATAACCTTTTACTTGGCCGCAGTTACATGTATGCCATGCGGGTGGTTGCCTCTTCCGTTTTTCGCACCATGATGTTCCCCCATGAGGGACGCGTGGTCAAGGTTGACCAAATCACCTACTATGATCCCAGTGCTCCCGCGGCACCCGAAAATGTTCTCCCCATGGTTGAACAACCTGTTTCTTGTGCCACCATCTCATTTGTTTCCTCTACGGGGCCTGGAGTTTACTCAGACGCGCCGATGACCTCCACCTTCCAATCCATTCCTCCCCCGTCATCTACGCCCGAAGTGTCTGACTTATGTACCCTGTCCCACGATAACCAAACACCTAACAATCCACCACCCTTGTTTCCTAAACCACCATTGGTACCTAGCCACATTGGTGTTACACCTATCCATACAATCCCCTTCGTAGTCCCTCCATCGGGAGTAGTAAGCACCCCGGTTATGGCTACCCTTAGCCTTCCTGGGTTAACCTTGGGATTACCCGTCTGGTACCTTTCGCCTCCCGTTCCCCCACCAACACCAAGCGTCGTCCTCCAACCGGTGCAACCCATGGCTACTACCACTCAGCCACCCCGTGGTGTCACTACCCCCTTCATCCTCCATGAATCCCCCTCCTACTCCCAAATCCACTAGGGGCAGAGGACCCCAACCTTACTCTGCTATACCACCTCCCAAGACAGTAAAAACCCCCCAGTGTTTCGTGCTCCTCCCAAATGCTCGTTGTGTGATGAGTTAGGCCATGCGACTCATCAGTGTCCATAGTTACCCGCATTATAGGAACACATGTAGATGTTGGACAACGACCCCACCATCCCAGTTGTCAAACTAGACCCCACCCCCAAGCCTAAAGATAAATCTCTACGCACGAACCATCCCTGTGCCATATGTGGTATTTACGGGCATTATTCACATCATTGTCCCGATCTCCCGGATTACAGAGTGGCTCTCTATGAGATGAACAACTGGACCTTGAGACAGCACCACCCACCATTGAGGAGATCCACCCCCCGGTCTCCTCCCCTTCAGGAGAGGTTAATACCATTTATATGATCTCTTCAACCACTACCCCCTCGTTAACCGATTTGATGACACAAACTTTTCGTACTGATGAGGAGATTCTCGAGGCCCTCACTGCCCCGGATTATCCCTGGGATGACATGCAACATCGTTCCTATTTCATCCCAAAAGAATCCTCCTCTAGCACAGCTACCCAATTCATGGTTGAGTCCAAAGACTTCCTTCCCACCAAAGTCGACTGGTTCAAGGACCCTATTCCTGCTCCTGACGCCTTCGAGGAGGGTAACATGGCCAACATCTCACCTGTCATCCAAATTGATATCGCTGCCCCAGGACACGCCCCTGAACTCATCACTTTAGGAGCCTTCTGCAGTAAGCAAGAGATTGAGGAATACCAAACCCTTTTCCGAGAATTCCGTGATGTCTTTGCTTGGTCCTATACCAAAATGCCCGGTTTCGACCCCGCCATTATAGAACACCACATTGACACATGGCCTGATGTACCCCCCGTTCGTCAGAAACAGCGCCCCATTCATCCCTCAAAGCTCCCAGCTGTAAAAGCCAAGATTGAGAAACTTCGCAAGGCAGGATTCATTTATCCTATTGCCTATACCACATGGGTTTCAAACCCCGTTCCCATTAACAAAAAATAAGGCACTATTAGAGTATGTACTGACTTCAAAGATTTAAACTGCACTTGTCCCAAGGACAATTTCCCCACGCCATTTATTGACCAACTCATCGATGCATGTGCAGGGCATGAAGTCCTCTCCTTCATGGATGGTTTTTCCAGATATAACCAAATTCAGATCCGTAAGGAAGACCAGTACAAAACTGCCTTTACCACCCCATGGGGCACCTTTGCCTATCGCGTCATGCCTTTCGGCCTCAAAAATGATGGTGCCACCTTCCAGCAGGCCATGACCTATTGCTTTCACGACTTGGTCCATATCCTACTAGTCTACCTTGATGACCTTACAGCTCGTTCCCGGAAACGATCAGACCACCTTAACGACCTTCGACAAGTTTTTCTGCGTTGTCGCAAATACCAAATCCGCTTGAACCCACACAAGTGTGTCTTTTGCATTCCGGCAGGTTGATTGTTGGGTTTTATTGTTTCCCAAAAAGGAATTACTGTTGATCCCCTGAAAGTCCAAGCCATCTTAGACCTTCCCTCTCCTCGCACGCTCCGGCAGCTCCAAAGTCTGCAGGGGCGATCCAACTTCCTTCGACGCTTCGTTCCTGATTATGCCACTACTGTTCATGGTTTTTTGCGCCAACTCCATACCCACATACCCTTCGTCTGGGATGAGCAAGCAGAAGCTACATTCGAAGCCCTCAAGAAAGCTCTCACACAAGCCCCTCTCATCTCCCCTCTGGATTTTTCTCAGGACTTCATCCTATACGTCTCGGCATCCGAGCATGCCGTGTCCGGAGTCTTGGTTCAAGAAGATGCCTCTCACCAAGAGCATGTCATTTACTACATCATCCAGACCTTGTCTGGCCCACCCCTACGTTACCCCTATGAGGAGAGACTAGCCCTAGCAGTGGTCTTTTCCGTCCAAAAATTGTGACACTACATCTTACTTAGTCACACCACAGTCGTCGCCGACTCTAACCCCATGGTATATCTCCTAAACCGGCGGCTCCTGCAAGGTCGTGTTGTTAAATGGGTCATTATCCTCCAGGAATATGACCTTACTTTCCGAACACCTAAGAGCACTAAAGCCCTCGCGCTTGCCCAGCTAATTACTGATCTCCCTTCCCTTCTCCCGGCCAAACCAATCTCCGATGAGTTACCCGACAATCACCTATTCACTATCTCGTCTGATGACCCATGGTACGGTGATATTTTGTTATACATGCGCACGCAGAAGTTTAGAACCAAAGTCACCCGTAATGGACGTCGTCACATCCGTCACCAGGCCTCTCGATATCTCCTCTTAGGCGATTTCCTTTACCGGCGAGGGGTTGACACAATTCTTCGTCATTTCCTTACACGCGAGGAAGCTGAACACGTCCTTAATGACTGTCATAGCTGTGCCTGCGGAGGCCATTTCTCAGGGATGGCCACTGCCCAAAAGGTCATCTGCGCCATATACTTCTGGCCCACACTTTTCACCGACTGCATCATTGCGGTCAAGCATTGCCATAACTGTCAACTTTTTGCCCCCAAGGCCCGGACACCACCTGCTCCGTTACACCCAGTCGTCACCGTTGGTCCCTTTTGTAAGTGGGCCATCGACTTCATGGAGTGTAGACCCCCGTCTGCCAACGGTCACAAGTATATCATTGTCACTGTTTATTACTTCACCAAATGGGCGGAAGCCATGCCTACCTTCAATTGTACCGCTGACACTGCTGCCCGTTTCTTTTTCAACCATGTTATCACTCAATTCAGGGTCCCTAAACAGTTGGTCTCAGACCATGGTTCACACTTCGAAGATGCCGTCTGGCGTGAGTTATCCACCCTCCTCAAATTTGAACACCAATTTTCCTCTGCTTACTACCCCCAAGGGAACGGCCAAGTAGAGGCCATCAACAAAATCCTAAAAACCATCCTCCAACGAACTGTTGACAAGCATAAGTTCAATTGGAACAACATGCTGTTCCCTGCCTTATGGGCTTACCATACATCCACTAAGACTGCCACTGGTTTTACCCCGTGTCATTTAGTCACGGTGTAGAGTCTATCCTCCCCATCGAGTGTCAGATTCCTGCCTTACATATCGTCGTTGAGCTTCTCCCTGACACTTCCCCCCTCGAGCAGCGTTTGCTGACACTCGAACAAGCTGATGAAGACTGTCGTGCCACTCTCCAAAACATCGAAGCTGCCAAGAACCGCTCCAAAGCCGGTTATGACAAACATGTTCACCCTCAAACTTTCCATGAAGGGGACCTCGTCCTTGCTTATTACAAAGCCCACGACAAAACTGGGAAAGGGAAGTTTGAATCCATGTGGCAAGGCCCTTACATCGTAAAGACCTGCCTCGGCAAGGGGGCATACATCTTAGCCGACTCCGAAGGTCACCCTTTGCGCAACCCCCGTAATGGGTTGTATCTTAAGCGTTTTTACCCGTAAATGAAACCGCGACCTCATTGGTCCGCATTGTACAGTTTGCTCTCTTTTTTGTTTTTCACCTTTTTTACCATCATCTTACATTCATCATTTCTGCATGATCACAGATGGACCATCTTCCACCTTGTTACACTGGCTTCGCTGATGGCGCAAGCTGCTGGTCTCCCAACCTGGCTTCTGCAGCATGGGTCTTGTACTCCCCTTCCAACGAGATGATTCACCTTGACGGAATATGTATAGGTGCTGCTACCAATAACCAGGCAGAGTATGATGTTGTGACCGGTCTCTTGACTATCGCCCTCCAGATGGGCATACGTTACCTTCATGTGTTCCTTGACTCCCAGCTAGTTGTCTCCCAGCTCAACAACTGCTACCAGGTGCGTGATCCCTGCCTTTTTAGAAAATTCCTACGCGCAAAACAACTCAGCCAACAGTTTGAATCCATAACATTCACCCATGTCCCAAGAGCTCAAAATAGTGTTGCAGATCAAATGGAAAACAACATCCTAGATTGGCATATCAATAACACCATGTAACACCTACATCATGCATCATCATCCCATAACATCTCATAAAAATATATCAAAAACCCAAAAAGACTGCATTGCATCAACATTTGCATCCATGTACATAAACCATAAAACCACATTCATATCCATAGGGGCATCCACGTGCCTAATCATACATACATCATGTTGCATCACATAAAATACACAAGGGACATCCACGTGCCCAACATCCTAGACTACTTGCATCCACATGTAGTACAAACATATCACACATCATAAAGCGCATCCACATGCGTACAACTAAAACAACATCATAAAAAGGTGCATCCACGTGCATATATATATATATATATCAAAAAACACATGTTCAGTGCTATACATGTCCTGAGTACCCCTGTACTCAGCTATACAAAAAATGGCTATACATCCTTAAAGCCTCATCAAAATACATGTCGTAGCTACAAAACTCGGGGGGAGTCCCCTGCACTCCCTAATGAGAGTCATACCCTGCATCACTACCTACATCTGCTACCTCTGAGTCCTCCCCTCGCTCCTCCTCAGACAGATCCTCATCCCCTACGGGCTCCTGTGCCCATGCCCTGTCCACCAAGATCGCCACTCGGATCGCTATGGATCTGAACTCTCGGGGTGCCCTCATGCAATCCTGAACCACGTCCGGATCGACATCCCACCACCCCTCGTCGGTCACCCCTATTAGCAAATGGTCTAGTAGTGCCCGTACAGACTCCAGTGTCCCCTCCGCATCGCGGCGACGGACCTCCCCTCGCCCAGGCAGAGCTGGAACGGCCACAATCCCCCTCCGTGCCACATGTCCTGGTGGCGGCCTCGGACCCACATCTGCAGATCACCCATATGTCAGTAACAGTATATCAATGACCTATCATATATATAAAACTTGACATCCATAACATGCAAGCAAAAACATACGTACCATCGGGTCCCCATGCCTGTCCTGGTGCTCGTGGCGCCTCTGGACCTCCAGTGTAGTCCATGTCCCTATACGGGAAGTCGTCCAGTGTCAATGGTATCTGGAGCCACTGCAGGTACAACTCCTGCGTAAAATACCTACCCACGTCGCCGCCACCACGGCGACGCATCATCTCGGCCCACCGAACCATCCGCGGCTCCCTCAAACCTCCTGCTCTGATCAGCACCCGCGGCCGCAGTGTGGGTACCCTCTCCATGAAGAACACACATAAGAAAGAACCATAGCAAAATCCCTTGCCAGATTCCTTCGCTGCTGTCAGCTGCCGCTGAACGCAGGTGAGGAACATTTGGCCCCACGCATAGTAAACCCCATCCAGCACGTGCTCTACCAGCTACATCTGGCCCCCCGACACCTTCTCAGGTGACTGGGACCCCAATACCCGAACCACGCATGCCGCTATGGCCTGTACTGATGGCTCCTGTAGGTCTCTCACTAGAAGTGCATTCCTATGCACCCACACCTCTGGACCGCAGTACCGCTCTAGCATGTCCTCCATGTCTATGTCCGCAGATACCCGTGGCTGTGTGTCTGCCACCCTACCCAGACAGGGCAACCCCGTCAAGAAGTATACATTGGTCAGGGTGAGGTCCACCCTCTCACCCTGTACTCGGAAAGCCTATATGTCTGGCTCCCAGAAACTAATCAGTCGGTTCAGCAGCAACGCTGCTGACCGTACATGGGTATCTGTGCGAAGTTTAGTAGTCCACACAGTCCCAGAACTAATCGCACATGGCGATCCCCTCGGACCACGGCCACGATCTCATTTGGAATCTCCCGTTCTCTCCACAAGACCTGCGGCATCCTGTAAATCACACAAAGTAGACTCATCAGACTCATGTCAAATAAATAAGTCCTTCCCCTCCCCCCCGTAAGACCCTACTAGCTTGGCCCAAAACCGTGGCTTTAGGGCTCCCTGCCACGGTTTCTGACCGCGGTTGTTAGGCCTACACTCGCGGTCCTTAACCGCGTCTGTTCGGCCTAACCTCGCGGTTTGGCACCGCGTGTTCCCCCATGGAACACGCGGGTACCAGACCGCGTATCCAGCCGAGAAACACGCGGCACCCAACCGCGTGGTTCACCCTGAAACTCGCGGTCGCCAACCACGGTTTCATCCCCCTAACCCGCGGTCCACCCCACGTGGACCATACAAATAACCCTGGGACCCACTACCCAACCCCCGACCCTAAAAAACATGCGGTTGTGAGTTTGACGGAATACCTGTGTCTCCCGGATCTAGAATCGGCCGGTCGGATCGTCCAGAAATGACACCTCAGCTCTGGTCCACTCTGATCACTAGTCAAAGTCAAATAGTACAAATGACACATGTCATGTTGGACCCACTCACTATTTATAGTTAGTTGACTTTTTCTTGTTTTGGCCATTCTGACCCCATGCGGAGTCCATTTTTCGAACCGTTTCCACCACTGGAATCAGCACGACGAGACCATCATGATGGTCACCTCGTTGCATTATTTTTGCCCCGTCATTTTTTGCCCATTTTTTAGACACCACTCGTCGCCTCGGTTTGCGTGCCACATCGTCCGTTCTCCATTATTCGCATATTTTATATCATTGGATTCATTTTTCTGAGCCGGTGATGATGCTTGAGATCATTTCTCTCTCTCACCCCCATATTTTTCAGGTATTTTTTCCAAAACGCCCCCATCGCCTCGGTTTGCGTGCCACATCGGCCGTTACCCATTTTTGACACTCTTTATATCGCCGGATTCTTTTTTCCAAGCTCGTGACGATGCTTGAGATCATTTCTCGCTCTCACCTGGTACAATTTCAACATTGTCTCCCGACACCTTGCTACCTCGATTTGCGTGCCACATTGGTCGCCATCGGATTGTTCCACATTTTTACATGAGCCCTCCACTCCTGTCATACTGCAAATATTTCGTTATTTTGCCACCATTCCATTCACCCTGCAAGGAGGCCCACCAGTGTTCCCCCCTACCTTCGTTCGTGGTCATCATTACTGTTCCTTGATTGAACACTTCCTCCTTGCCTGGCCATTCCTTTTGTTCGATATAATTTTATCCCTTTTTCGGGCCGGACAAATCCTTTACGAAAAAGGCACTTAGGGAGTTTCCGTTAAGCTCTTTTCTGACTCCTAAAACAATGAAAAGATCGTCGAGCAATCTTGCTTCCTTTCATGCTCGTTAAAGTACCTGAAAGGGTGTCTATCTGGTATAAGTTTAACCCTTTTCCGGACTTGGTAGACTAATTACGAAAAAGGAATACTCTAGTCACACCAGCTAGAAGAGTTCTTCATTGCATCCTTTTATGCTTCTTTGGGCCTTGGAGACTAACACACGAAAAAGAAACCCCCTGGAGTCTTCTTATTTGCTTTCAGACACTCTAAAATTGAAAGCAACCACGAGCATGAACTGTCTTGGACTCATACAAATCCACACGACAGTACCATTCCATCACTTCAGAGTCTTCTTATCGCTTTCAGACTCCTTAAAATTGAAAGCAACCACGAGCATGAACTGTCCTGGGCTCGTATAAATCCACGCGACAGTACCATTTTATACACACTTCTTCTAGTTCCCTAACCCATGAAGAAGTCCCCCCCCCCCCCCCCCCCCGTGCTTCCTGGCACTCTGATCGATCATCTTGGCAGCACCCCCAATCAGGTCGCCTTTGTTCAGAGTATTCTGCAGTCTCCTACCATTTTACCACAGCTTGAGTCTCCCTCAACCCAGTCACCCTCCCAGATCCAATACAGCTATGATCCCTTTCCCCTCAGTCAGTTTCATATGTTGCCCGATCATCCCCATTATCATACTCTGAACAAAGGAAGTTTGAGTCCACCCACTCTACTTGCCCAGTTGTTCCCCCCACAGTTTGTCAGTCCTTCCATCAGTATTATCACATTTCGGTTCTCCACCTCGCACTCCTGTCAAGGAAACATCATTGCCTTGATAGTTGCAGGTCTCCCTCTATCGACGACAACCCCTCTATTCTAGAGGATAGGCCCAGAGGTCCCTACGCCTTGGACTTATCACCATCTGTGGTAAGTACCTACAGACCATTCTGAGAGGAGTCATCATTACCTCTCTGAGTGGTTGTTTCTCACATGCTCGACTTCAGCACCTTGATCGCATCGTCGAGAATCGCGTAGGGTTACACCCCTTCCATTATGTGTCGAAGACCTCGGATTTCCCCCGACTCTAGCACATTGGTGAGTCACTTCGGAACGCCCAGTTATATGTTCTCGTGGAGGTCCGGGCTGCGTTGGCGATTGTATTCGGAAGCCATCCAGTTCAGTGTACCACTGAGGTTATTGCTCCCAGTCATTATGATCGAGCAGCTCATCAGTTCCTCTGGTACCCCAGTCAGCAGCACTGTTGATATTCCAGTGCACCAGTTCTTCAGTTCACACATGGTCCGCCCAACAGTATGTCCCAGATTTGTGTCCCCTCTGGCCACTTATGATGTACACAGCGGTTATCTATGTATCTTACAGGTCCCCCTTGTCGGGCCTCACAGTTCTGTTTATGTATCTTGATACAAGCATGGGTATGCCCGCCTCGTCCATATATTGAGATTATTCCTCAGTCAGTATTTGAGGTCATGGATATTTCAGGTCCCCATTTTTTGGACCCCATTGTTATTGTTATGTTATATCCTGATACGAGCATGGGAATGCCCGCCTCGTCCATATGATCAGATGATTCCTCATCCATTTTTGAGGTTATGTACTTTTAGTTCTTGCAGTTTGTTCGGGATCGTTGTTTCGGGCTTCAGTTTGTTTCTTCTCTTCTCTCCACACCCCAGGAAAACCATACATGACTTATGATGTCCATCGTCCATACAATGAGCTCCTGCCCTCACACATCAAGGGGCAATCTGTTAACACCCAAAAAGTGTTCACTACCTCATCTACCACATTACATGGCTCATTTGTCCATTTTCCTACCATATTTCCCTTAAAAACCCTAAAAATCCCACTAAAAAGCCTCTAAAAAGCCTAAAATGCCTCCAAAAGGCCACAAAACCATCAAAATAGCCTCAAAAAGGCTAAAAAACCCCTTTTTCCTCCAAAAATATTCAAAATTCCTCTAAAATAGCAAAAATCCCCTAAAAAGGGAATAAAAAATATAAAATAATGAGGAAAATGAGGAAAAAACCCTATACAGCTGCCCTAAACCATATGGTTCCCAAAACCATGGGTCAGCACTCCACCACCAAAAAACTATAAATAGGTGATGGAGACCCCTTATTCCATATCCACAATCATAAGCACCCTTACTCTGCCAAAATCTCTCTTGAAACACTAGCTCACCATTGAGCCACTTTCACCTTGAGAGCCCCTTTTGGCCCATTTCCACCATTGGAGAAAGAGAAGGAGCAAGCTGGAGCTTGGAGCAACCCTCTTGGACATTGCAAGAGCTTCACCAATCTCCACATTGGAGGTAATATCAATACAAAAACCATTATTTACATTTTGTTGTTTATGTTTCATGCACATGTTTTAGAGTAGTTTACATTTCTGTTTTAGCATAATAATTTCCATTTACTGAACTGCTACTAAGGAGTCCATTCTCCTTAGTAGGTGCTCATTTGCACAAGCTAGGGGTAAAACCCTAGCTACAATGTCGTGTAACTTTAACTCTTTTTGGAGGTACGGTTTAAGACCTCCTAAATAGGTTTCGAGTATTTGCTTGGCAAACAACCCAAATACTCGTGTCGACAAGGATTCCCACTAATGTGTGAATTCCTCAACACTTCCAACTTGTTGTAATCTCATAAGTTTACTGAAAAATTCATCTTCCTTGATTCATTGAAACCTATTAAAAAAATCATTTTTGAACAAGTTCCAGGTGTAGGCAAAATTGTCTCTCTTCCACCATAAGTACCAATTATAGGCGTACCCTTCCATATGCATTAACGCATATTTCACCTTCTCCTCTTCAGATTGAATATTGTAAATGTCGAAGTATTCTTCCGCTTTGTTTAGCCAAGCAACGCATTGGTCTTCACTTCCATTTATTTCGACAATTCTATTTTTGCCTTAGGTGGGTACACTATGTAAGGATGATATTGATTCCCTTTTGCTTTATGGTTTGATGGTGTATTAGAACTACTAGACGATGTAAGTGACATATTTGACCTGCTTCGTTGTTGGCGGTGCTTTTTATCTTTTTAATTCTCTACTATCTTACTAATAGCTTCTATTTCGTTGTTTAATCGTGCCTCCATATTTGGCAGTACTTTTGTTTCTATCTCTTGCTTAAGCGTTGCATTGTTAATCTTTATTTCTTTTTGCAATTCTTCTTGATTCTTGGCAAGTGCTTCCTGTGTGAAAATATGAAATGAGGCATCTAGCATGTCTGCACTGCTGACTTTGTCTGTCTTAAGCGTTAGTCTTTGTAACACCTCCATTAATGTATTATGGTTCTGCATCATGGTGCTCAAGTTCTGGGTTATGGTGTTTATGTTTTGAGTCATAGCACTCATTTTGTCATCCAAGTTTTTTTGTTTTTCGTTCAGAGTGTCAAATTTTTCACTCAACCTTTTTTCTAGTACCAGAACAACTTCATCTTTGATTTCTTTTTTAAGCACAGCATTGTTATTTTTCATCTCTTCCTTTAAATCTTCTCGAAACACTTTTTCAAGTTCGTCCATTCTGGAGTTTAGACCTTCGACGATTTTTAAATCTCTAATTTGGTCTTTTTCTAGTTTTTCTAGTCGGTCTCGTAACTCGGCCATGGTTCTTGACCTGGTGTGGGGAGGTGAATTTTTGGAATCGATTTTGGTAGGACTAAATTAGTTAATAAGAATTATTGTAAAGACAATAATTATTATAAGGATAAAATAAATAAATATAATAATTATTATATTTAAATATTAAATATATATATATATATATAAATATATATATTTTTAATTTGGAAATCTAATTTTTAATAAAATTAAATATTAATATAATAATATTAATATAGTATTTCATTTTTTATTAAAAATTAGGGTTACGGAATGGTGGAGCGAAGGGATGGCCTGGCGTGGAGTGGTGGTGAAGCGTATGAATAGTAGCAGTGTATGGAATGGAGAGTGAGTGCTGGTGAAGAGCACAGGTAGGAAGGACGTGAGGGATTGAGGATGGTGGATGTTGTGAGAGATGGGTGAAAAGAGGAAGGAGGGTGGCGATGGAGATGGAGTTGGATGGAAGAGGGTGGCGCGTGGGACGAGGGGAACGCAGAGCGCGGGGTGGAGTTGGGGGTAGAGGGGAACACAGAGGGCGGGGGAGACCTGCGCAGGGAGCTGCACGGGAAGGTCGTGATGGAGGGAGGGAAGGAGAAGTGGAGGAGGGAGGGAGAAGAGTACGTGGAGTGGAGGAGGGAGGGAAGAGATGGGTTGCAGGTCGCGTGGAGGAGGATGGAAGGAGGAGATGGGAAGCAGGTGGATGAAGAGAGGAGGTGTGGAGGAGGCAGAGAATCCTAGAACATATTTTCACCGAGAGAACTTCACGCAATGCGTACTAGAGCGAAAATGTGCTGAGAGATGAAACCGAGCTTAGAGGAGCGAGACTGCCGCAACTGTATCCGATTGGATTTGGAGGGAGAGCCGAAACCGAGCTTTGATACCAAATGCAGTGAACGTATCCGTTCACTAGGTTAAGAAGACAATCCGCCTTCCATATTTGAGATAAAAGATAATAATATATTGATTGATGATGATAAAGTTACAATAAGCTCACCTTTATAGGGCTTGAGCAAGAATAGCGAAGGGTTACACCCTTTTGCTTATTAACCTAATAATCTATTCAATATATAAATAATAATATTAATTAAATATTCACAGCATCCGTATAGAGGAATAATACCATCTCTATAGGAGTACAATATACATATATGAAATACATTCCGAAGTTACATATACATCAACACTCCCTCTTAACTAGGAAGGTATTTATTGACCCGAGTCATCTAGCACAAGTCTTCTTCTCTGGATCATTGTCAGTGGATAATCGTCATCGAGTCATCATCATCGGCACTGCCGCTGCTATCTCAATCAATCTCTAAATCTACTCATCATAGGAAGTTCTACAGAGCCAGTCCTTTTTCATATTGGATGTAGGCCCACCACTTGCAGGTCTTCAACATCACTGTCCATACTGTGGAATACTCAAGACTGATTATGTGCCTCAACAAAACCTCGAAAGAGCATCCCAGGACTGATTACGAGCACACTGCTCAACCTATCGGATCTCCTAGGATCTTTTACATGTTGACCTTCACAAAACCTGCTCAGAGCATCCCAGGATGTTATGAGAAAACTGCTCTACCTATCTGGATCTCAATAGAGCATCCCAGGCTATTACGAGCACACCGCTCTACCTGTATGGATTTTAAAGGATCTTTTCTATGTGAACTTTCGCAAAACCTACTTAGAGCATCCCAAGCTGTTACGAGCAAACCGCTCTACCTGTCTAGATCTCGATAGAGCATCCCAGGATGTTACGAGCACACCACTCTACCTGTCCAGATTTTAAAGGACCTTTTCTATGCTACCTGCACAACCTGTCCACGGCCACAGAGTATCAACCCGATACTCACCATACATCATCCTAATGTACATCATCACATGATCAACCTAATCATCATCATAGCATCAACCTAATGCATATCATCTGGAGCAACATCCTGAAGCTCGTCATCTGTGATCATCCTGATCATCATCATAGAATCAAACTGATGCATATCATCTGGAGCAACATCCTGAAGCTCATCATCTGTGATCACCCTAATCAACATCATAGCATCAACCTGATGCATATCATCTGGAGCAACATCTTGAAGATTGTCATCTATGATCATCCTGATCAAACAATACATCCATCTTATGCATACAAAGTATCTACCTGGTACATATCATCATACATGATCTACCTGATCATACAATGCATCCACCTGATATACATAATGCATCCACCCGATACATACATAAGTACATGATCTACCTGATCATACAAGTATCCACTTGATACATATACAAATACATGATCTACCTGATCATACAAGTATCCACCTAATACACATACAAATACATGATCTACCTGATCATACGATGTATCCACTTGATACATATACAAATACATACACATGATCCAACTGATCATTTCCAGCATCCAACATGATGCATACATACATATAAATGATCCAACTGATCATATCCAGCATCCAACATGATGCGTACATACATTTAAATGATCCAACTGATCATATCCATCATCCAACATGATGCATATACAGAGCAGTAACTGGATCATCATCCTGATGCTCATCATCTAGCGCTTACATCCATAGCCATGGAAGGATCCTCCTCTCACCATGCTGCAACATACTCTGCTTCAACTGTACTCGGTGCTACGCAGTACTGCTTCCTGCTAAACTAAGAGATCACACCTGATCCCATACTAAAGTAGCACCCAGATGTGCTCTTCCTATCTACAGCACTACCCAATCTGAATCAACATAACCTTGCAAGTTAAACTTTTGATTCGCATCATACTTGAGCCCATAATCAACTGTACCCTTCAGGTACCTCAGAATATGTTTTACAGCAACCAGGTGAACACCTCTGGGATTCGTCAGGAACTGGCTCAATGTGTTCACCGTAAAGCAAATATCCGGTCTCGTGTTCATTAGGTACATCAAGGACCCAATCATCTGACGATACCTCGTGACATCAACTGGATCAGATGAAGCATCACACAGAAGCTTCAGGTTTGATGCCATAGGTGTGGCCATGGCCTTACAATCCATCATCCCGAACCTCTTCAGGATCTCTACTGCATACTTCCCTTGTCCAAGGAAGATACCATCTGCACTCTACCACACCTCCATGCTTGGAAAATAGTGCATCATCCCCAAGTCCTTCATCTTGAACTCGGTTGCAAGCTTCTCCTTGGTATCAGCAATCAAACTATCATTACCTATTACAAACAGATCATCCACATACAGAAGTAGTATCACTAGATTTCCTTCCTCAAGCTTGTAATAAAGGTTGGAATCTGCTTTGCTCTTGGTAAAGCCCAAACTGGATAGGAAACCATCCATCCTACCATACCAAGTCCTGGGAGCTTGATTCAAGCCATACAAGGCCTTCTTCAGTCTGCACACATATGACTCCCTGTCATGTGTCTCAAAACCAAGTGGCTGCTCCACATACACTTCCTCCTCGACTACACCATTCAAGAAAGCTATCTCGACATCCATCTGGTGTATCTTCCATTTCATCACTGTAGCCAGGGGAAGTACTGATCTGATGGAAGTGTACCTGGCTATAGGAGCAAAAGTCTCTTCATAGTCTATTCCCTCTTGAAAGAAGCCACAAGCTACGAATCTTGCTTTGTATTTCTCTATGCTGCCATCTGCAGTATGCTTGATATTGTAGATCCATTTGGAAGTCACAGCAGACTTCCCTTCAGGTCTTGGGACTGCATCCCAAACATCATTCTTCATGATCGACTGATCATGGCATTCTTCCATTACTTCATCCCAGATCCTGGGAACTTCAATATCTTCAATAGATATCTTTGTTGCTGGAACAAATGTTGTAGTCCTTCTTTTGTAGGTGAAGGTATACGATCTTTCCTACAAAACAAGTTAAATTGCATGATTAGAAACATCTCATAGTTTTCAGAACAAATTCTTACACATAAAAAAATATGTCATACAATCATGCAATTATTTTAACCAATGCTTCAATACAACATTCATCCATATCCTGTAACTTTCTAGATGCCTTCCAATCTCTACCAGAACATTGTTAAGAGTTTGCACTACTCCCAACATGTCAGCAAAGAGGTTTCATTCTAGATAAGTAGCAATGGAATGTTGTACAGTGCCATAGGCCACTTACCCATTACATGAATATTAGTAGTATGTTGTTCATTAATGCAATTATTTTAATATGCCAAAAATACACAGCCTAATTCTAGGAACATCAGTATATACATCATTGAACAGTATTATTTAAACAATCAAATATGCAAGAAAATGATAATTCAAATACTTATCTTTGTTTGGTTGTTGGGTGGACTCCCTCTGAATCTTTGCAACTCCATTCTAATGTGGATTGTGAGAAGTGGTCGACTCCCTCTGAATATCTGCATCCTTGCATAAACTACTGGAGTGTGCTCCCTCTTGATCTTTGCTTCCTGGATTACCTATCCTTGAACTTATATCCATCCTCTATCACTATGCATGCTTATAAGTATCATTATTGTAATATCCTCGAGATCTCATACATAATCATACATTTATTAGTATATTCTCAATACTATCAAAGCACAATAATCTTAAGCATGTATAGTCATGATCATTTCAAATAGAAATAATAAGCATTAGTATTCAAGGACTCTTATGGTTAGTCATATCATAAATTAAAGTAAGAAACATAATATGCCTAAACCTGTGATTACTCAAACCTTTACTTTCATGACTCTTCTGGTTAGTCATATCATCAATTAAGGTAAGAAACATAATATGCATACACCCATGATTATTCAAACTATGAATAATCATTATCAATCATGCCATGTATACTTATATAAGAGATCCTATCACAAGGTAGGATTCTAACTTGATATAGGAAAAACATACCTGGATTAGTATGTTAGCTAGTTATGTCTAACATACCCACATGATGTCTTCTTGTTCTCTTCAATGACTTGTGCTATTAACCTGCATATCTCATAAGTTAACCATTATAGAACCAAGTTATACATACCTCGTAAATAGATCTTCTATGTGATCCATGACAATGGATGAATCTTTGTATTCATGTCACCATGATCATACGTTCTTGAACTAGAACATGATTTGTCTTTCTTGGTGTACCTTTCATGTTAGCGGACAACATAAACCTCATACAACACCATAATGCATTAGTACAATCATAAGTGTCAACACCCTAATCAATGAATATCTTCTATCATGCATTCATAATTTTATTAAGGTGATACGACAAGTCTAAATTTAATCAAGATTGTACTAACCGTAATAATATGAAGACAAACATACCATAGACTTAATCATGAACAAATATCGAAACATACCTGGATAAGTCATACCTGTCGGTATTGCTTGTAATCTTCTTATGTAAGTCCTTAGCCTTATCTCCCTCTGAAACAGGAACTTCTTCACTTATGCAGGTGACCAATCCATTCTCTTCTAGGATTAACCCAATCCACTTGATTTGCAGGAACTGGATCTGGAGCTGGATTAGGGTTTGTCAGAGAAACCCTAAAAATTAAAACTTTGAATTTCAAACTTCTGAAAGCATAGAAAGATGCGCATTGATGAGTTGATCAAGCTGGTATACTCAGAATTTGAAAACTGCAAAGTTTCACCCCTCAAATTTGCCTTTGAAACTTTCGGATTCGCTGGACATGACCCCGAACTAGGGTTTGATAAAGCCCACCCTTCTTCCCAATCAAAAGGTTCGATCCAAAGCTCTAAGCTTCTATTTTTCTGAGGAGCTTCCAACCGTAGTCACAGATTTAAAAAATTCCCATTTTTGCAGAAGCCCTAATTTTCCACTTTTTCGATCAAAGTCCCGAACTAGGGTCTGATTAATCCCAGCCTTCTTCCCAACCAAAAAATATGATCTTGGTCTCTAAATTTCGATTTTGATGAGTAGCATTAAGCCGTGGTCTTCGATTACAAAAATTCCAACTTTCTCCGAAACCCTAAATTCCCGAAACCATGAATGAAGGTGCTCAAAAATAATTTTGTTTTGACAGAAATATGCACCTGATTGTTTCTGGTGTAACTCCGAACTTTTCGATCCCTAGGGTCTAAAATTTTTTTCTATGGTATCCTGACCTGTCATCTTTCCAACCCCATAGGTTTGACCTCAAATGGATTCTCTGAGAGAGATTTATGCCAAGTTTCGCAACGTGACCGGTTTATGGGATAAAACAGGAGAGCAAACTTGTATGGCATTCCACGTGTCACTGGTTTAGTTTCGGCCTCTGAAAAAGTTACCTGCAAAAGTACAGTCTGTGCACTACCTGTCACTTTTTATGAAATTTCATTTGGAGCTTCCTATCCCAAATTATGACCTTTTTTCCTAGGTCATCTGTTTATGACTCAGATCTAGAAGAGGCAGAAACCCTAGATTGTACAGATCATAAAACACAAAGTACAACGAATTAGAAGTTTTCCTTTGGACACAAAGTACATGGGGATCTACTATTCGACCTGTAAAATTTTTAAATCCAAAAACTTCGCCAAAATGGATTTGTAGTGACAATGCTACGATGACTGGTTTTTTCTATATCAAGCCCTAGCATCGCAAGTGCAACAAGTGTCATACATGCCATACCATGCTTTCTTTCAGGATAGCTCTGATACCATGTTAGTTTTTCAGAATTTACTTCAATCTGATCTAGCATCTTAACTGAGAGAACAACATGTACAGCATATCTACAGCATATCAATCATGGACACAATAATGCAAGCACACAAGAGACACAGAGTTTACTTGGGGAAAACCATAAAGGTGAAAAACCCCAATAACTTCCTCAGAGATAGATAGAGCAATGATACATCCCAAGCATAAGAGATAGACATCTCTTAGCAGCAGCTTCTCTTCCTCCACAAATGCGCCACTCTCCAAAGAGTGTGTGTGAGAATAGAATGATGAAATAGAGTGCCTCCTGCACTCTATTTATACTTGACTTGACTTTCCTAATAACCTAAACTAGGTTGGCCTTAACTTAACCACATAACATAATGCTGACTGGGCCGACACCCAATAGGGTGGTCTAATAACCCTTAGACCCACCTAACTTATACAGGGTCAACCCCAACAAGGTGGTCTAATAACCCATCAAGTATAAGTTACGACACTTATAATATAAATGACAACACTTCCGTATAGAGAAATAATAACATCTCTATAGGAATACAAACACTTCTGTATAGAGGAATAATACCATATCTATAGGAGTACAATATACATATATGAAATACATTCCAAAGTTACATATACATCAACATAACCCATGAGTTGGATTACCCATTTCAGGTGCTGGGGAAGAGACCCATTGGTCCAGGGAATTTTCTAGACTTTGGAGATCATTCTTGATGCAGAAATAATTCCCTAATAGGTATGGCTGCCACTTCTATACTGCATGCATAGCCATCATTTTCTGTTGAGATGTAGATGCAGCTAAATTCTTACCAGAAAGGTCTCTTGAAGGCGACAAGCCCACTGATTCAGCAAGGACACCTACATATCTATCCAAGGAAGTAGGGGAGACCATTGATGGGTGCATCTGAATGGAATGGAGTTGAGAGATGACACCATGTGAATTCTTCTTAAGGATCTTTTCCAGGCGATGTGAAATGATGATGCATAGAGACCCTTGTTGTATGCCCTTAAATTTGTGTTGTTTCCCATTGACTGAAAAATGCATCCAAAGTTCAGCGAAATCCCATAAGATGGGGCCAAGTGTGCGTAACCATTGAATGCCCAAAACCACATCACATCTGCCTAGGGACAAGGCAAACATGTCAGAGCGTAGGTTATAATATTCCAGAGAGATACGCACATTGTGACACTTCCCCTTGCAAGGTAAGGTGCCCCCATTGGCAACCATGACTTCACAGTTGGAGCAAGGATGGACAAAACAATTAGCTTGTTTGGTGATCTGAGGATCAATGAAGTTATGAGTGCTACCACAATCAATGAGTATTGTAAGACGAAGCTTCTTGAAGCAACCCATGTCCCGCATTGTTTGGGGGTGGTGACGCTGGATAAAGCATGGAGAGATATCTCTGGTTGTTCATCCTAAGATGGGGGGTCAATAGGCGGCTCCTGAATGTCGACCTGATCATCCATTGTATCTGGAGCTTCTTCACCAATTTTAGAAGCAGGTGGAGAATCCATATCCAAGAGATAGATCTTTTGTTGAACACATCCATGTCCCCGAGTGAATTTTTCATCACAATTATAAAAAATCCCTTTTCTTTGCGTGCCCGCATCTCTGTTTCAGACAAATGCTTGATAGGAGTTGGTCGAGGAGCTGGTGGGATGGGAGGTCTTTGAGAACCCATATTTTGGAAGGGAACAAAAGTGGGTTTGGAGCGTTGTTAGGCTGCAATCTTGTCTTCTGCCAACTTAGCCAACCCTAGGACTTCCATCATGGTGTTGGGACAGAACATTTTAACCTCTACCCGAATTTCATCCTTAAGACCACTGATAAAACAACTCCTGTAGAATTCATCAGACAATCCTTCTGTGTGATTGGATAGTTTCTCAAATGTTGTCTGATACTCTCTCATAGTGCCACTTTAACGAATTTTAGTGAGTGCTCCGGTGGAGTCATCAAAAGCACTAGGACCAAATCGTTGCAAAAGGAGTTGGCAAAAATCTGTCCATTTTGGCTCGTCATGAGCCTTGATGTACCAACGGTACCATTGAATGGCTTCCTGTTCCAAATGAAAGGATACAAGTGGAACTTTTTGGACATCAAAAGTATCATGCAGACTAAAATACTGTTATGCATGATATATCCATCCATTCGGATCAATACCATTGAAGTGAGGAAATTCAAGCTTCAGACCATGGAAATTGTTGGAAGAAGAGGACCCATTGGCTACAAAAGATTCTTGATGTCGGTTATTGTTCATGGCTAAATGCTGAAAATGGAGGCTGAGAAATTTTTCATCCAAATCTTGGAGTTTGGTTTGGATGGCTGCAAGTGCTTCCTCCATGGTTTTTGCTCCTACGTGGGTGACAACCATAACTAGCAGTTTTTTTTTGTGGGGGGGGAATGGATAGAAAAACACAAACAAAAGCTTTTTTAGTAAAGGGAAATTTGGATTTGGGAAAAACTCGGATGGGTAATTGGGGTTTGACTAGGTTTTGGACACTTTCTGATGGATAGGGAAACAAAAAATGGGGATTTCAGAAGTGGGGTGAATGAATGAAATTTTTTTTCAAAGAGGGACAAAGAAGCAGAAAGAGGGAATGAACACGGCGGTGAAATTTGGAGGCGAGTGGGTGAAAATTGAAGAACTTATGGCAAACCCTAAAAATAGACAAATGTGAGATTTCTAGCTTTGGGAAGTAGAATTTGGGATAGGATCCTCATGAAAGAAATATGCAGAATGGGATTGCAGGGGTGTCCGGGAAGTTTCAAGGGAAACAGAGTTAAAACAAGGGAGATATGGCGAAAAAATGGAATTTTATACGAATTTTTTATTTTATTTTTAGAAATGGATCTGCAACGACGTGGAAGGGATCAAAACAATTGGATCTAAAACAGAGTGGAAGGGATCAGCAATAGATGGATTTGAAACGACGCCAAATGGATAGAAAATGGCTGGATCTGAAACGGATTTCAGAATAGATTTGAAATGGATGGATGTGGAACGACTTGGAATGGATCTGAAACGACGCAGAAGTGATCGGCAATAGTTCAGCTGAAAATAGATATGGACCCCAGGTATGTTCGGCTTCCTAACAGTTCAGGGGTTTCACTCGGCCACCAATGTTGTCTGACATCTTGCATATTGGGGAAGTACCCCTCACTCCATGGCTCAGGTAAAACTGATAACCGCTTTGCCACAAACGACAGCTCTTGGTTTACCCCATGGGTGGGAACTAGTCAATCAGGTAGGGTTCGTTGCTTTTTTCGCTGGCAGGTCCTCTCAATGGGACAACTACTTTTGGGTTCCTGTGGTACTCCTCACAATGAGTTTTAGGGCTTATGCCCAAGTACTTCCCACAGTTAAGCGGATAGGGATCATTCCCAGATCCGAACTTGCAACAGATGCGAAAAAAAAAAAAAAATTGGCAAAAATTCCACCCAACGAGCCCAAGAAAGTGCTCTGATACCAGATGTGAAGAACCTGCAACAATTAATTAATGAAAATACACAAGATAGCAGAAATAATAGAACTCAAAATCGCTTTTATTGATCGCAGGCCACTTCGAGGGGGAAACCTCCTTCGAGCAAGCTCAATACAAATAACTTCATGGTACCATCATTGGTCTCAACACAAACTTATATACTAAGTATAGGCACCAATACCATGGGTCAATACCATGTGTCAATACAAACCATGGGCCAATACAAACTATGGATCAACAATTACTATGGGATGACTTACAAAGCATATGCATCCAACAACAATAAGACAAACCATGGATCAACAAATACTACGGGACGAATTACAAAGCATATGCGTCCAACAACAATATACTAACAAAGTAAATATAAGGGTTGACATGGGTTCCTAACAGCCCCTATGAGCTAGCGGGTTGTGGTCTTGGCTAGATCAAGCAGGGATACTTCGACCCACTGATCAATGAATGGTGAAACATTAGAGAAAGAAATTTTTGAGATGGCATACAGATGAGAACAAGCTCAGGAGGAGGTGCCAGAGGTAGTGGTATTTCTCTTCATCATATTGGGTTGTGACGTTGGGGTTAAGGTAAAATTAGGTGTAGAAGAACGCAATAAGGGGACCACAAAGAAAAAAAGGGAAGTCAAACTCTTACTTGGAAAATAAGCACTTAGAAAAGAGAAGGCTGAAGGTTTTGGATATATACTTGAATCTATTGTGAAACAATGCACAAGTTTCTTTGCTCAATTTTGTGCACCTACCGTTCAACTTCATGAATGATTAGGTCAATACGAGTGTTTTCTCCGGAATTCTCAATTGTATCATTTGAAAGAGAGATAGGAGGTAATTGAATCATCTTGGGGAATTTGATGCATCATAAGCTTTAAAGGAGCATTAAATATCCTTTAATATTCATTTTAATGTTTCTCTGGGGGCGCCTAAGATTTCTATGAGTTGTCAGTATGGGAATATTTTACAATCATTAGAGTGTTGAATTGGTAGCATACACCCCATTTTGAATTTGGTGAACTTATCATCATAATGGAAAAATTTTGGGAATTAGCATTGCCTTTTCCTGCCAGACCCTTTTCAAGGATATGAGTCAAATTATTCTGGGCAATGAATTGTTTTTTCCCTGGTAGTGACAAGGGTCCTTCTATGTGAAAAACTTAGATTGCTTCTAAAGAACTCTAATGTTTGTTCTAATTAGTAGGTGCGGAAAAGCTTCTTGGAACTTGATGGTTTTCAAGACTCCAATGGTTTAGATTTGCTTCATCCCAATGTACATTTTAATCATGAATGTTGGTGAGGAGGACATCCATTTATATCTGTCATATGCTTCAAATCCACTGATGCCTAATATTTAGCTTGGTCAACTAGGTAAGTCAATCTGAGCCATCCATGGGATACTTTCCTTTCAATTTTGAGAGTAATATATTTTCCCTCTTACAATTTAGATTTATCCTTGGTAAGATGCATTATTCCATCTAGGTTGTCCATGGGAAAAATCATCTTTTATCTTTGCTACATGTCTTGGGGCCTCCAATGGTCTGAATATTCCTTGGCAAGTTGCAAGATTCAATCTGGACCATTAGAAGAAGGTTCTCATATTTATGTCCACTACCTCTTTTGGGGCCTCTAACATTCCATATATATTCCTGATAAACTGTGAAGTTGCATCTAAGCCATCGGTGGGAGGAATCGCTCATTATCTGGTTGAGTTGTTACCTCCCATGAATGGCTCATATTTTTTCTATCTTATTTATGATCTTTAGTCTTCTTCTTGATGGGAGCATAGTAGCGTGACAATTATAGGGACAAAGAGGGAAACGACAGCTAGTTCTGACTAAGTGATGTAGAAGCAACTGACTGTATGTGCATGCAAATCCCTAAAATCACTCAACTAGGGCACTTAGGTTTTGTTAGGGCTATCTAGGGTCAGTTAAGACCTAGATTAAAACACCCATTCAATTAGATATAGACTAATTCAAGTCCAAATTTATTTGTAGAAATACCAAAAATAATTTTTCTAGAGCCCTAAAATAGGTTTTTAAATCCCAAAATCATTTGAATAAAAAATTGCACGTTTGAAATTAAAAATTGCGCTTTAAAAAGAATATTTTTGGGATTTAGAAATGTTTTAGTCCAGATTCTATTGAATAGTCCATATTTAATGAAATGGGGGTAAGCACATCTAGTTCTCAACCAATTCCAGGCTCAATCACACCTAAAATCAAGGAATAGTTCCTTAAATAAGGGAATGCATCCCCAAATCAAGGAATGTGCTCCCAAATCTAGGAAACCAACTCATGGTTGACTTAGGTGATATATTTGGATGAGGTTTGGTCCACTAGAGTCATCAGTTCAAGGCCCGGGGATGTAGGTAGAGGTTTATTATTCCACTATTAACCTAGAATGTACACTTAGCCTCAACAATAATCATGAGCACAAATAGAACATATGTGAATAAGCATAAGCACAAGCACCATGTAATGGACATCATGTTGCTAAAGATATTTAAACCTTCAAGATGAGGTGACATATCAACTTCAATAATTAACAAAGGTTAGGATAACATTGAGGTGTAAAGTCAGGAAAAAATAAACTCCTCAATGATGAAAATTAACATAAATATTAACCATACATTATTCTTATAATGTATTATCTTAATATTAATGATCAAAATTAAAATTACAACTATGTCAACAAACAATGCACTATTTAATTAATTTGATTGCTACCACATAGATTTTTATTAAATTGATTACTCCAACACATAGATTTTTATTAAATTGATTACTCCAACACATAGATTTTAGACTCTACAATTTGAAAATTATTAAAAGAGGTCATGTATTAAAAATGAACATGACACTACCAAGTTACCAATTAGCATTATCCTTATAATGGCCCAACATCACTCATCCTCCGTCCCTCGTGATTGATGGATGAAAAGGAGATATGAGACCAAAAAAATGTATTCATTGAGATTGAGAGGTGTTTATAGAATCGGTCTAAATGAAATTGTAGAAAGAAGGTAGTCTCCAAAAAAAAGATGACAACTTGTACCAACCACATTTCTTCATATCAACTTAGTATAAACTAAATTTCTATTGAGCTTTATTGTGTGATAAATATAAAGATATTAAATTTATTGAACATATCTGTCCAAAGAAGAAGAAAAATCAGGTTACATAAATAAAAAAGTATCGTGTGATAAAAATATAAAGAAATTAAAGTTATTGAAACATCTATGTTTAAAGAAAAAAGAATCAGATTGTATAAATATATATAAAAAAAATGAATTTTTAATACTTAGTCTAGTGGAAACGTAATAATTACAATCAAACACATGATACATAGGCATGCAACAGTTCATAGAGATATGTGTAATGCAACAGTTCATAGAGATATGTGTAGAATGACCCATTATTATTTCCATAATTTCCTTGCTCCGGTTAGAGCTAGATGGAGGAAGGCGCCACCCAAGTTTAAGAGAGAATAGCTTTATGAAATCTATCCGGACAAAAGCCAAGATTTTTTATTTTTTGTTTGCATTGTTGATTGCAAATGCAGATGGAGGAATCCATGAAACAATAACTTATTAATATTGTAAAAAATTCTCATTAGTTTTTGTAAGAGGATTTTAATGGGTGTATTAATTAGGGAAAATTTTAAGGATCCATAATATTTTGAAAGTGTAAAATTGTGGCGAATCTTACTAATATTTAAATTTGCAACCATAAAATGTTTATGACTTTTTTAAAAAATATTTCAATTTTGAATGACTTTATATAGTTTTTGGAGAATTTTGGCAATTTTTAGAGTTAAAAAAATTTATCCTATGGAATTTGGGTGAATCATCTTTGAAAAAAAGGAAAATTAACGAATCTTTTTTGGAAAAAAAAGGTCCAAAACTATCCCATGGGCTAAATTTTGCCCCCAAAATTTTCCCTGCCATCACTTAGACATTCCAGCAAATCACAGTGGACAAACTAACAAGAATGGAGAAGCAAGGGTGGGAGTAAATAGAACCATAAAGCCAAGCGAATGAACAACAAAAAAATTTCAAGTTTTCCTTACATTTAAAACCCTAGCATGTTGCAAACAGATCCATTAACTTGGTAGGTACGACAACAAAGCTTGGTTAATGTCATGGAATGATCCTTTAGGATTGAAGTGGGCCATTTGTAAAAAAAAAATCAAATTGTTTTTAAACATAAATTTCTCCAAAGGGTTTACATCAAAAACCACATAAAAGCTATAAGTATTGGTTGAGAATTGTCAAAGCATTTTCCTTTTCAATCATTTTCTCTAGGAATTATGTCTACCACGAGAATAAGATAACTCTACAAAACTATATGTTTTTTATTTCTAAATTATATTTTGTGTTCTCATATTTTTTTAACAGTCCAATAGACATGTTGATATTTTTGGAATGGGTTAATGATGTAGTCACCTCAACCATAGGGAAATTTTCTATAGGCCTCTCATAAACTATGACAAGCAATATAATAAAAGCAAAGATTCATTGTGTTATTTCCATTTTCAAGATCTTCCTAAACAATAGGCAGACTGCATTCACTTCAATTCACCCAGAATAAGCACTTACTCTGCTATTTTTCTAGACGCTACGTCACATTCACTCTTTTATGCAAGCAGGTAGATGTTATCAATACCCATACCTATATTTTTTATTGAATGCTTTGAAAATTAGCTATCATTGTTGAAGGGTTTGATAATGTAGTTAATTATTGTAGTTGAGTGCTTTGATAACCTAGCTTACTTGTCCCTGCCTTAAGCTCCTAAGCCATAAATTGTCTGCTAAAATTAAATAAAAAGGAGCTGACGCTTGTAATTTGAATATGTTTTTTTAACCTTGTTATCCAGTTCCTTCTGTGTGTTATCAAGTGCAACTTAGTATGCTTCATTTCAAGCTTGAGCTATCATTTCAAAATTATATTGATACCATGGCTTCTGCACATTTGAAATTCTTAGTAGGGTGCACCTTGTCCAAGGATTTATAATATACCGTGGGTGAATCTCACCAAGGTTATGAGGTAGTAGTAGTGGCACATCAAGGCGGTGAATGCTAGTTGGTTGAGGAAGGGAAATGGTAATATAAATAGTGCTAGTTGTGACACATCAAGGCAGTGGGTGGTAGCCCATCAAAACCAAAAGAAAAAAACATAAAATGTCTTAAATTAATGCTAAGTTACCTATAGCATTAATAGAAACAAATGCAATACAAAAACCTAGACTATCACTCTATTTAAATCATGCCCACCTCAAAAAGAGGCCAAATAAGTCCTCAAAGTTTTTGATTGGAAGAGATAAAGTGTACGAGGATATGATTAGTGAAGAAAAAGCATAATTTCTAAGTCAAGCTAAAAATTTGATTATATAGAACTAAAAGCTTTGAGTTTTGTGCATAGAAAAATTACAAGTCCATTCGTGAGGTCCCTACCATCCTCGAGCCAAGGACTAACAAAAAGAGGTGGACACAAGGACAAAAGGTCACAGTTTGGACCATGAAAGGTTTAGCCTTGGTAGGAAACTCAGCCCTCTAGGTCAATCTCTTTGTCAATCCTACTCATTCTATCATTTACACATTAAAAAATTAGTAAGGATTGAACGCTTCTTGAAATAAAGATATAAACAAATAGATACAATCAATTAAAGTAATAAAAATCTTCCACGCCCCTCTTAACATAACATATACCCTCACCATTACATTTATATTCATCCTCGAGTGCCAAAGTTATGATTTCTACTTTTAGTGGGAATTTAATATTTTAATTGTTTGTGTATGTAATGATAAACGTGTAACATCAATATAAAGCATTCACAATAAAGTTTCTAAAGTGATATATTGCACTTTCTATTATAGCCGTGATTTAGAAAGCCGACAAGGAACAAGGAAAATATTCTATGATGATTGTTTCACAGATCTAACAAGTTTCTTTTATTGGTACCACGGTTTCCATGGGTTTAAGGACCACAAGCGCAATAAAATTTCCATAAATAGGTAGTGCACCAAGGGTAGATAAAGTGATGTTTAGACAAGTAGTGGACTGAGGGCACACAAAGTGATGTTAAAACAATTAGTATACTTCAACTTTGTTTATTTACTAAAATGCTTAGAAGTCAACATTGATTAGATTTGTCCTAATGTATCTAGGAACAAATACAATGCTTTATGAATTCAAATTTGATTACATTTATCCTAATGTATGTCTTTAAGGACAGATACATTGGACTATGATTTAAAGACAAGAAGTGGGGAGTAGCAAATGCACAACTTCAATTTTAATATTAAAAATGCATACTTTCATCCATTTCTACTCTTATCATGGTTCATTTAGAGTCTTGAAGTAATAATTAAATTAAAAAATTAAAAATTATAATTTATATTGGATATAATTAAATCTTGAGTTCATACACATTTATGATCTTGCATGGTTCTGGATCACACAACATGAGGATTCTTTCACACATGGATAAATATGGATGAATGTACACAACATGGATCACAATGTTAACTCAATCAAGAGTGGCATTATTTTTGGGGTGCTTATACACAACTTGGATCACACACAAAGTCAATTAAAGGTGGTCACAAGTCTAAATCACATATGAGTACTAGTTATGGGAGCCTGTATATACCTTGGATCACATATTTTATTTAATTGAAGATTATGTGGTTCATGGGTGCTTACATGTACTTTGATCATGACATTCATTTAACTAAGGTTATAAGGTGATTGTGTACATTTGTATTGTAAAAGTACTTAGTATATATCTAACAACTTCATTGAATATCTAACTGCACAACTTGAACTTTATTATAAATCTGTATATTTGTGTATGCCTAGAATCCACTTACACACATCGATGAGACCACTTGGTAGGATTGTTTTGTAATTTGTAACAATAGTTATGCACTTTGAATCAATTTCTCGAGAAACACATGGTGGACTAGTTGTAGTGTGATTATTCTTGTTACTTAACCCACCCCCTTCAATCTATGTAAAAATCAATTACTAAGAAATATACAACTAACATTCATGTATACTAGAACTGTTTCTATGCCATAAATACCTCTCTATAAAAAAATGATACCCCACATTGATTGAGAGAATTGATCCACCTAATATATAAGGTACAATTACCATGATCCTTATGTGAATGAGGGCATCCACGATGATCCTTATGCATATCCCATATTTGTTGAGAGAAGTGGTCGCTCATGGTTGGTGAGTTACTCATATAACATAGAAATAAAATTTTGTTTTGTGCTATTTTTTTTTCAAAATTGTGGTAAACTAGAGGATATTAAAATAAGGGAAAACCTCTAAAGCCAAAACTTATCATCAATCAATTAAGTAGAATAATTCCTTTAAACAAGATTTCTTTCAAATTTGATGATAATTTTGAGCTAAAAAGTCCAATTATTCACTCTTATAAGATAACATATCCTCAAATTAATCCAATATAACATCATAACAACAATGTTTGAATTACATTTCCTTCTTTCAATCATTCATCAAACTCCCACCAAGATAAATATCATAATTACCTTCAATCTTATAATGTAGCATGGTTGTTTTCATTTGCAACCATACATATGTAAGATAGAATAATAGCCATTAAGAATAGATATACACAAATCAAGTAATGTATGCCTCAAATCCAGATGCACAATTAAAAAAAACACAAATTATTATTACTTGTCATCATTTACTACAAGACAATAACAAGGATTCCTATTAAATTAACATTTCCTACCATAAAATAAATTATTATTAAATCAAGATTTATTACATTATAACAAGAGATGTTCTCAATTCTTAATTCTTGTTACATCAACATTTCTTATCATAAGTAAGAATAACCAATTCTCTTTTGTCATATAACTATAAATACAAATACAGAATATATGGTGTTAAATGTATATGTAATTGATTAAATGTCGTGTATTAGTGGTTGTCTTAATAAATGACCCATATGTGAAATTAATGAGAATAGGTACTTATAGAGGCCAATATAGTCAATATGGGGAGAACATATTATTTGGATACGTGAATGCACGAGACATTTTTGTAGGCAGATCTCCTATCCCCCTTGAAATGATTGTGTAATCCATCTCTATTTTGGAGTTATGCTCCATGTTCACATCTTGTGTTAACTGTGTGTGATTTGGTTATCATGTTTTTTAGGTAATTGATATATAAAATTTAGTTATAATATTACATGATACCAATTCACTTACCTTTCCCTTCCTATATCTCTTCACTTGCAAACAAAAAATACCACTCTAATAAGAAAAGGATTGGATAGGCATCAATGGAAACTCTAGATAAAGCCTCATAACATTATGCTCAAACTTATTATTCTCAAACTTATTATTGATATTATTATATTCAACACTAAACTCAATAATGTTCATGATATATTCCAATTCCCCTTTAACTTGATTCATTGTTGGCATGTCCTACCTCAGCTCTTGTAGGAAACCCAAGGTCAAACATGTAAATACCTTGATTATACCCTAAACCACTTTAAAAAGAGTCTATAGTTATCTCCATAATCTTACCCTATAATGACCTCTCTACCACATACACTGTTAAGTTCACATGATTGGACCCTTGAGGCAAATATATGAACATATAGGACATCACAAGTTCAAGTAACACAATGTGGAACTTGTAAACATTGCTCTTATGCATGAGTCAATAGCTACAATAATATTTTGGATTCAAGTATCCCATGTTTACCTAAGTGCAAGTGGACATGTGGATTAAGTCTACTTTGTAATTATTGAAAGGCCAATTGGATAGGCTGGTCATTGATACTTAAAACAAATTCATTATGTTTCTTATTCACCATTTAGATACATAATTTATAACCTTTTCATGCTATGCACTATATTCGTGATCATGAGATTCTTATTATTCCATGCACACAATCACCATGTCATTAATATAAACCATTCCATCATCATCTTTCATTGTCACTAAAAGGAAAACATTTAATCAAACTGCCATAATTTTTCATTATCACTAAAAGGAAAACATTTAATCAAACTACCATAATTTAAATAAGGGAACTTTGGCAGGCATAAAGAAGAGGTTCTTTTAAATCACCAAATTATCATGTCATAAGGTAAGCAAAGGATCCTTGAATATTATCCATCGAAGCCACAAATCCATCGGGTCAAGAATTTTGTGAAGAATCTGCAACAATTAATTGATAAAATGGACGATATATTAGATTGCATAATATTTTATTGATCGTGGGCCACTTCGAGGGGGAAACCTCCTTTGAGCAAGCTCAATACAAATAACTTCACGGTGCCTTCATTGGCCTCAACACACACTTATATACTAAGTATATGCTCAATACTATGGGTAAATACCATGGAACATATAATAATACGGGACAACTTACAAAGCATATGCGTCCAATACTATGGGTCAATACCATGGGCTAATACAAACTATGGATCAACAAATACTACGGAATGACTTACAAAGCATATGCATCCAACAACAATATACTAACAAAGTAAAGAGAAGGGTTGACACGGGTTCCTAACATCCCCTCTCCCTTAGAAAAAACTTTGTCCTCAAAGCTTTAGATGCGGAAATTGATGTGGAATCTGAAGGAGTGCTCCCCTTGTAGCATCCCCGGGTTGCATTCTCTACCACTGAATTAATACCTCTGTGATAGATTGACAGAGAAGCTGATGCCTTTTGAGCTTCAGGGAGGATTGCTTGGAAGGATGTAGACGAAGAAGAACCATATCACATGCTTGAAAAGTACACTCAGAACGGTGTTCATCGGCTTGTTGTTTCATTCAAATTCTTACCATATGAAGATTGTCCTGCAAAAGGAGAAGAATCTGATCGCGGTTTCAAAGAACCGAGTCAATTGCCTAAACTGGGGAACTGTTGAGGTTGTATGCCAAAGAATAACTGGCGGTGCCTGTCCATATGTTGCTTCATATGGTATCATTTTAGATGTGGTATTGTACCACCAGAGCGCTTCAAGGAAATCCATAGAAATAGTTGTCCAAATATGTGTAGGGAGGGGAAAGGGTTTGAGCAGTCCCGGAAGGAGTGTCATTTCACCCTTGTTGACTTGGAAAGTATCACAGTCAGGCACCATCTGTTGAATTGTCATTTTCAGTCCCTTCCAAAAGAAGTTACATTGTTCGCGGTCATACGTTTTGAGGAACCCAGAGTGCCCTGCCGATGGAGAAGCATGGAGTTCATAGAAGACACAGCCCTATTGAACAGATTCCAACCAATTTGGAACAAGCATAGAAATAGTTGAAAGAGAAGCTGGGGAATGAAATGTGCGAGAAGGAGCATCCGCCACCAGATTGTACTTACCCTTCTTGTAAGTGATCGCATAGGAATAACCCATGAGTAGGATAACCCATTTCACGTGTGCTAGGGAGGAGACTCGTTGTTCCAGGTAATTTTTTAGACTTTGGTGATCAGTCTTGATGCAGAAATAATTCCCTAATATGTATGGCTACCACTTCTATACTGCATGCAAAATAGCCATCATTTCCTTCTCGGATGTAGATGTGGCTAAATTCTTACCAGAAAGGTCTCTTGAAGGCAGCAATTCCACTGGTTCAGCAAAGACACCTGCATATTGATCCAAGGGAGTAGTGGAGACCATTGATGGGTGCATCTGAATGGAATGGAGCTGAGCAATGACACCATGTGAATTCTTCTTAAGGATTTTTTCCAGGCGATGTGAACTAATGATGCGAAGAGACCTTAGTTGTAAGCCTGTAAATGTGTGTTGTTTCCCATTGACTGAAAACTGCATCCAAAGTTCAGCAAAATCCCATAAGATGGGGCCAAGTGTGCGTAACAATTGAGCGCCCAAAACCACATCGCATCCGCCTAAGGACAACGCAAACATGTTAGAGTGTGGATTATAATCTTCCATAGAGATACACACATTGCGACACTTCCCCTTGCAAGGTAAGGTGCCCCCATTGGAAATCATGACTCCAAAGTTGGAGCAAGGATGGACAAAACAATCAGCCTGTTTGGAGATCCGAGGGTCAATGAAGTTATGAGTGCTACCAGAATCAATGAGTATTGTAAGAGGGATCTTCTTGAAGTAACCCCTGACCCGCATTGTTTGTGGGGTGGTGACTCCAGCTAAAGCATGGAGATATATCTCTGGGTGGTCATCTGGAGACAGAAGGTCAATAGGTGATTGTTGAATGTCGACCTGATCATCTAGTGTATTTGGAACTTCTACACCAAGTTCAAAGGTAGGAAGAGACTCCACATCTAAGAGATAGAGTTGTTGCTCAACACATTCATGTCCCTGAGTGAATTTCTCATCACAATTATAACAAAGCCCTTTTTCTCTATGTGCCCGCATCTCTGCTTCAGACAAATTCTTGATAGGATTTGTGCGAGGAGATGGCATGATGGGAGGTCGTTGGGAAACCATATTTCTGAATGGAACAAAAGTGGATTTGGAGTGTTGTTGGGTTGTGATCTTGTCCTCCTCCAACTTAGCCAACCCTAGGACTTCCATCATTTTGTTGGGACATAACATTTTAACCTCTGAGCATATTTCATCCTTAAGACCACTGATAAAACAACTCCTATAGAATTCATCAGACAATCCTTCTGTGTGATTTGCTAGTTTCTCAAATTTTGTCTGATACTCTCTCACAGTGCCAATTTGGAGAAGTTTAGTGAGTGCTCCTATGAAGTCATCAAAAGACTAGGACCAAATCGTTGCAAAAGGAGTTGGAAAAAATCTGTCCGTTTTGGCTCATCATGAGCCTTGATGTACCAACAGTACAATTGAAGGGCTTCCTGTTCCAAATGAAAATATGCAAGTGGAACTTTTTGGACATCAAAAGTATTATGCAAACTGAAATAATGTTATGCTCAGTATATCCATCCAGTCGTATCATTACCATTGAAACGAGGAAAGTCAAGCTTCGGCCCACGAAAATTGCTAGAAGAAGAGAACTCAGTGTTCATGGTTGAATGTTGAAGATGGAGGCTAAGAAATTTTTCATCCAAATCTTGGAGTTTGGTTTTGAGGGCTGTAAGTTCTTCCTCCATGATTTGTGCTCCTGCGCGAGTGACAACCATAACCGGGAGTTTTTTTTTTGTGAATGGGTAGAAAAACACAAACATAAGCTTATTTAGTAAAGGGAAATTTGGATTTGGGAAAAACTCTGATGGGCAATTGGGGTTTGACTAGGTTTTGGACACTTTCAAATGGACAGGGAAGCAGAAAATGAGGATTTCAGAAGCGGGGTGAAAGAATGAGAAAAATGATCAGAGAGGGGCAAAGAAGAAGAAATAGGGAATGAACATGGTGGAAAATTTTGAAGGCGATTGGGTGAAAATCAAAGAAGTTATGGAAAACCCTAAAAGTAGACAAATGCGGAATTTCTGGCTTTGGGAGTGGAATTTGAGATAGGGTCCTCAAGAATGAAATATGGAGAATGGGATTGCGGGGATGTCAGTGAAGTTTCAAGAGAAATGGAGTTAAAACAAAGGAGATATGGTGAAAAAACATATATTTTTTTTTGGAATGGATCTACAACGACACGGAAGTGATCGGAAACAGGTGGATCTGCAACGGCACAGAAATGATCCGAAACAGATGGATCTGCAATGAAGCGGAAGTGATCAGAAACAAATGGATCTGCAACGGTGCATAAGTTATCGGAAACAGGTTTGGACAGATGTAATCTGTGATTTAGCAGCTGGAAATAGATATGGACCCCATGTATGATAGGATTCCTAACGGTTCAGGGGAGTCACTTGGCCACCAATGTTGTCTGACAGTTTGTGTATTGGGGCAGTACCCCTCACTCCATGGCTTAGGTAAAACTGATAACCGCTTTGCTACAAACAACAACTCTTGGTTTACCTCACGGGTGGGAACTAGTCAATCAGATAGGGGTCATTTCCCTTTTCGTTGGAAGGTCCTCTCAATGGGACATCTACTTCGGGGTTCCTGTGGTACTCCTCACAATGAGTTTTAGGGATTATGCTCAAGTACTTCCCACAGTTAAGCAAATAGGGATTATTCCCAGATCTGAACCTGCAACAGATGCGAAAAAAATTGGCAGAAATTCCACCCAACGAGCCCAAGAAAGCGCTTTGATACCATATGTGAGGAACCTGCAACAATTAATTGATAAAATGCACGATATATTAGATCACATAATATTTTCTTGATCGCGGGCCACTTCGAGGGGGAAACCTGCTTTGATCAAGCTCAATACAAATAACTTCGTGGTGCCTTCATTGGCCTCAACACACACTTATATACTAAGTCTATGCCCAATACTATGGGTCAATACCATGGGCTAATACAAACTATGGATCAACAAATGCTATGGGACGACTTACAAAGCATATGCGTCCAACAACAATATATTAACAAAGTAAAGAGAAGGGTTGACACAGGTTCCTAACAAATTTAAATGTAATCCAAGTACTAATAGAGTAGGCAAACAATCCAATCAAAGAAATCATGGTGGACATTTGTTTTACCCTTTGTAGGTTTCCAGAGAAAAATGAATCTAGGAGGATGCAATGGGCCAATGAGGACCCTAATAGTGGTTCAGAAGCAGAGCCCCTAAAAGAAAATTTTGAGTCCATTTTTTATATTTTTGTGCTTTTGCAGCCAATAGTTTTGTGTCCCATTGTAAACTAATTTTGGTTAAGGAATTATGGTTGTAATCTAATTTGGGTTACTGGATTAGGGTTTTAGATTTTATACTATTGTATTATAATGTTGAACATACTAGAGTGAGAGAGATAAATGAATGACTATAAGTTATAGTCTTCCCAATTAAGGGAGTCCATAGTAAATCTATATGTGTGTGCATGCACATGTTGTGTTCTTAGCTTATCTCTATACTTCGACCCAGTTCCACAAAACTATTCACAAACAAACTTGAAGATACTGGCCCTTTAGGCATCACCTGTGAACAAGTGACATCTCACCTGAGGTACCTATGGGAACTATATGAACCAGGTTTCTGCACCAGCGAAGGGGAATGGCCAAAAATATACAACTAGCATTTTATAGCTTCAACATAACAACCAACATTTCCCAAAGTCCATATAGTGCAAACATATTACTATCACCAGGTTCATACATTAGATTCGCAGCATGCTAACTTACTTCTCATATATTATCATATCGACATCATTATAACATTAGAATGCATGGAAACATAATAGTAAATTAACACACATCAATCATCAACACACATGAACACCATAAATTACATGAAAACCCAATGTGGGAAAAACCACATAAGTGATATTATTATCCATGAGTTACAGCAAAATTAGCACTTCAAGTTTGTTCACACAACCAACAAACTTTCTCTCTTCATTACAACAGACCTGCGCACACAACTTGCATATCACTATAACCTCTTGCAACTTGCTTATACATCAAAACTACAACAATATCAAAACATGCTTCTCTTCAGTACATATGGAAAACTATATGCTCTCTCTCTCACTCAGCCTAACCAACCCCAAAATTCCAAACCCATTACATATATATAGTACTTATTTGTATCCCTCCCATCTCCCACTAATTAAACTCATTAATTTAACTGGACAAAAATTGTAACTGCTCTTAACTAAATCCGCTATTAACGGAGTCAAATTCCCTTTGATCCTTATTCTTCGTTCACTTCGATAGATTCAATGGTACTTTCATGGACCACTTCTTCCTATGTTCGTTCATACCAAAACTCGTTAACGAACAACGCCGAAAATTTCCCAAGCCACCAACACTCAGATGTGGCTCGTACCAAGCCACTTTAATGTTAGTCATGTGGTTGCTTCCATTGCATCAAAAACCAATCATACTTTCCCTTCATTGAGACAAAAATATCCTTCACTTTCTCTATTTTTGTGCGAGATCCTCAACCATTTGTGCAGATATACCACCCTGAACTTGTTCTTCAATTTGCTTGACCATATCCTTTATTTGCTCATGTTCTTCTCGAATAATGTCAAAGACTCAAACTGCTTCATTCTATAGATACTCAAACTGCCAGCTTCACCTCTATTGGTGTTTTCTTAACTAGTTAATTTCATCCTGTAGCCACTTATTCTCAGCTACCTGCGTCATGCGTTCTTGTGGTAGAAGTGTCCTAATGACATCCTTTAGCTTCGCAACTCTAGACTATGCACTTTCCAACTTAACGGTGATTTCTTTCAAACCCTCATCATCCATTATTGTTTTCCAAGCCTACGGACTTTCGTCAAATTGCTTCACACATTCCACCTCTAAGGCCTTAATTCCTTCAATAGAAGCTTTAACTTGCTAAGCTCATTGGTCCTATACTTCTTGTGGAGTCCCTGGCACAACTTGTGCTTCTAAATCAGTGATTCCTGTTTTAAAACCTTTTATGACTTCCCCCAAGCTAGACAAGTTGCTCTCCAATGGAGTTGTTTCTTCCAGATCTACTTTAGGAACTTCGCTACAGACTTCCTCAATAGATTTATGCAGCCTATACCTTTCTTCTGCTATAGCATCCCTCTCTTTTTAAAGTCACTTTCATTTTTCAGTCAACTGATCACGTTCCGTATTTTGCTTCATCATCTGACTGTAAATAAGGGTATTTTTTAAGGATTCTAATAGTATACTTAAGTGTAGTATTCTAGGCGATTATTTTGGATTGTAAAAGACATACATACAGATAGGTAGGAAAATATTAAATATGAAACATACAGTTTACTCCTGAAACTAGTAAATTTTGGCGAATATTATGATAACACAATTTATTTTATGTAAATATAGGCGATATTAGAGTCTAAAAATGAACAAATAGCGAATTTATTTTTTGAAAAAAAGCCCAAAAAATAGCCAATTGGCTAAATTCCCCCCCTAAAAATGTCCCTATTGTAACTGTATTCTTCCAACCCCTTTATCTCATTAGCAATACTTAAATGCAGTATGTATAGGAACATTGCTAAATGTAGATCAATATAGCTCAAACCTTCGACACTCACCTGAACTTCTTTATCCTGGCATCTTGATTCCTTTGGTGGTATAGTTACAATTTGGGGTTGCACAACCGAATGTAGCTGCGAAATTGATCCCTCTTGTCCTTGACATCCGACCTCTTTATCAGTTGGTGCATCCTTTGAGTTGGAATTTGAACGCATTCCTTCTAATGTTTCTTTGAGCATATGGATAAAAAAATGGACCCACTCCTTCTTAGGTATATCCTTCCATATATTAGTACATGTTACCAAATGCTCCACTATTAGAAAACAGGATCGCGGAACAATATCATACAACAAGATGCATAAATAAAACACATAAACACAATACAAGAGAGACACCAATATAACATGGTTCACCCAAGATGGGATATGACCACACAAAAATTGCCAGTCCTTTCTATTAAACCATCCAACAAAATGAAGGGATATAACATGCAGCACATCTGCTGCAACTTCCTCTTCACTCTCTCCCACAGTCTCATATTTCACAATACAATACATAGTCGTACTACAATTCCTCATACAAAAGAGGTTTTCCTTCTAGGTATAAAATCCCTAACATAATTTCTACTGTCAAATATGAGAACTAATGAATGGTTCATATTGACTTCGAAATTACAACATTTTACAAGGCAATTTTCGCCACATTTCAATGGCAAAAAAATAGACAAAAACCCCCCTTATGTTCGTCGGCCAGGAATCCAAACTCGGCTGAAATAATAATTAGGCTCCACACCCAACATACATAGGAATAGTTATCCCATCATACTTTGTGCCAAAATATGGAATCCCTTCTCCAAACCTGATCTCCATTAGCTCGCGACACTGCAACCAACCTTGTATATATTGCTTATGGAAAGACCACCATCTTGCTAGGGTATCCTTTAGTGTGACATCCAAGGCTAGCAATCATTTCTATTCAGGAATCTTAAGTTCAAAATAAGTAATAAAATCATATAAATTAGGTAACCCCTCATAAGTAGGGAGATCACATACCTCAACACCAACCTGATGTACTGACTTTGTAATACGGGCACACCTCCTCATTGATACTTCATGCAGTCTACTTTGCCAATTTTCCAATGCTTTGTCAGAATCCGATGAACATGAAATAATGCTTCGCCAACTCAAAGTTGTGGGGTCTACATATTCATCTACCATTGAAGTTAAGTTGTAAATGTTTTCTAGGTCTCAAATATCATCTTCTTATTTTACAGGTTCAATATACCTTGGACCCTCCAATGGATCTAATGGTGTAACAACTTTGATGTTCCCTACATTGAATGTCATAATCTACTTTTTCATATTTATGATAGCCTAGTTTTCAATATCCCAATCTATACCAAGTAATGTAGGATATGGATTAGTATCATCAACTATCTATATAACTTCGAAGTTTGCAAAGCTTCGCAACCCTTCCACTTCGACATGAACACCTTCCATTCTTCTGAATGGAATCACTTTCATTTGATTATCCAATATTAACTAAACAAGTGACCACACGAGTTTAGGTTTCCCCATATGTTCCCAAGTCTACTTCGTGGTGATATTCACATCTATGCCCAGATCTAGAATAATAAAATCCATGTCATAGTCCCCAACATGTGCATTAAGCCTCATTTCCCTCCTGTTTTTATGTTCCTTTGACCTATAACAGGATGCACTAGTTCCCTTTGTCCAATTAAACTATGTAATTCCCTTAATGCTTATTCATCCTTAAATAAATACAGACAACTCTTCAAAAATATTTTCAGGGCACATACCTTTCCTTGAGGTCTTCCTGGAACTGAGCGATCATAATAGAGTGTAGGTATGGACCTTATCATTTATCGGCAATGAACCATATGTTGAATGTCCCATGCGTATCATAGTAAATTATCTCCTTGATTCAACAAATGTCTATTTATCTTTCTAGACATCGAATGGAGTAGGGTTCTGCGCTGCAATTCTAACTTTAACATCACGGTGGTTATCATATATTCCCTTGTCAGCTCTTGTTGTGGCTCCTCCTCGTGTAACTACAACGAAAGTGGGTGGTTTCTCTCTTAGTTCCACTGATATCTTATGAACATTCAGATTCTGGTTTTGATTCCATTTTTCTTGCCACTTTGTTATTAGTTGTGGGAAGTCTTCAATGGTATGATCCAGTGCTCTACAATACGTGCATGTCGAACATGGGTTCGAAAAATCTCTTGTGAAATATCCTAGATGACTATAATTGTAATAGATTACTTGGCCTCTACCTCGACCAAATCCTCCTTGTCCACGTCCTTGAAGCCCACCTTTTTCAGTTGGAAATGCGTACCACTCCCCTCACCTTGCTCTTCCCCTTTCATTCAGTAGGCATCAGTTGCACGTTCTAAAAGTAATTGATATGCTTAGCAATATTTTTCATCATGATCGATTTATCTACAGAATTTACAGAATAAGTTATGGGGGGTACTTACAATTTCCTGCAACAAGTAGCATTCTTCTGGTTGATGTCCCCTAGTTTGAAAGGTCCTACACCAGACTCTAGATCCCTGATTTAATTGGTTAGGATCCTCCATAGCTATGTATTCCTAGAATGTTGGACACTGATCCATAGAATGGCCTTCTGATTTACACCTTGTGTACAAAGCTTATTCTCTTTTATCTTTCCCTTTCTTAATATATTCAATTTGTAGTGACAAGTTTGCTAGCTGCGACTGGATTTGGATCATATATATATTCTAGTTTCTCCTATAGGTGATGCCTCCAATTTCATAGCTAATTCAAGAGCCTTGATATGCATTGCAATCTTATGTTGCATAAGTGGAACTCAAATATGTGGTAAAAATTTGGTTATGAACCATTCCTTGTATTGAACATCTATCATTTGGAAACTCACACGAGCCATCAATGTCTTGAACCTCTAGCAAAGTCCCATCCAGACATAGCCGGTAACTGTTTAATTTCCTTAAGCTTAGTAATGCATTATGACTCAAATTTTGGTTTTTGGAACTCATATTTTAACACTACCTTAATCTATGCTAATGTTTTATTTGCATTCCCAGTAGGTACATTTGCAAACTTCATAAACCAGTCTAAAGCACGGCCCCAGAAGGTCTTAATTAGTTGCTCTCTTTTTACATTCCCATCTTGCACTTGTTTAATAGTCCAAACAGCTTCATATTGTAGAAACCATTGTTGGTATGGATCTTCCGATCCATTCCCATGGAAAATGGGTAACTTCATATCATCCCCAACCATTTTTTTCTCAAGGGTACCATCAGACTTTGTACTAAAGAATTGACACTTGCAACTTTATTACTAGTCGAAGTACTATTCTGGCTACTACTACTATTATGACTTGTTTGTATAGAGTGTAATGATAAATTATTGTCTCTTACCTCAACTTCTAAAGATACGCACAAGGAATTAGGTTTGTCGAAGCGTCTAGTCTATGATGGTTTGTTTGGTTCTTCTTCTTGAATGAACTGGTAATTCTCCCCTTCGGTCCCCTTTATATCATAATATACTTCCTCAAGCTATGGTATAGGTTCGTAGTCCCGTCCTCCAGTCTCATTGCCACTCTCTTCTTATGTCGTAATATTCATTCTCTTATATGATCAAAATATTCTCCCACTTTGCAGTACACTACATTCTTCATTTGTATCACTATATTCTTCCCTTATCATCTCATCTCAGTCCCTTTTGAATCTTCCTCAGGACCACCCTCTCTTCGACACCCAGATATGCTGCACACGAATAGTTTACTCCTCAGATTCCATCTGCATAACCCCTTTTTCACAAAGTAGCATTTTAATCCACAGGTTTAAATATTTCAAGTACTTACCTCACAGACCTTAGAAGAAATCTCGTTGAACAACATTCTAAGACTTCATGGTGTCTACATCAAACTCAGTAATGTACCCTTCTAGTATACTATCCAACCAGTAATCAACAACACGAGAAATATTATTGTTAATGCCTTTAACGACCCGGACTAACTTAGGGGTACAAACTGTATGCTCACCCCCTTGAAAACACCTCTTTTGTATAGTTCACCTCGACAACCACTCAGTTAATAAAATGGGAAATTATGCAAAGAAAAATTCATGAATATCTGAAAAGACATACTTACCTAAGCAAGTCTCCCAACTCAAACGTCTATTTTTATTTTTATCTTCGGCAAATTCCTTCCACTTCCTATCAATCAAGTCTTGAATATTCGGCTTAGATGGATGCCACATCCCCCTTTGACACAAATATCAGTCCCAACAATGGAACCATTTGTTGGCTTATCTCTATAGTTCGACCCAAGTCCACATGTGTGGCCTCCAACACTTGGTAAAATGCTTTTCAATTAATTAGCAGAAATTCTCAAGCAAGCAACTTTGGGCGCAATTTTTGAGAAAATGTTGAGGTATTTTAAAAATATGCCAAAACCCACTTGTAGAACATGCCCATTTATCCGACACATGGGCTATTTTTGAAAATTCAAAACAGTTTGGGAGTTATGGCTGGATCTTTAGCGCAAACCTATCCAAATGGACTGTTACACCCAAAATTTTATGAGGCCATCTTTTCTAAATTTGGAAAATTTGTTGAATGGATCTGAGGGTGGGGGATCAATTGTATATGTAGTAGTAGCATGTGAAGAGTTCACTTATTCTTCTTTTCTTGGGAATAGGGAGGAGGATAGCATAATTTTGTTGTTTTATTGAGAAAGAGATGAGCAACATTTTGTAATCTGAAATCTGATTTTAATGGAGAACTGATCATTGTTGAATTTAAGCATCTCCTTGATCTGAATTAGCTTCTAGGCATGTTGCCTAGGTTAGGAAGGCCCCCCTGACTCAGGTAAAACATTGTTGGTTTTCTTATGTTTTCATTAGGGATAGATTTTATTTGGTTTGCATTAGTCTAGTTTGCTTTGCATGTTCACTTGCAGTTCTGTACTTTAATTCTACAATTGTTTTATAAGTTTGGGAGACATGTCTTCAAATTGTATGCACCCACATTCTCTCTTGCTTTCTTTTCACATATAGACTAATTGTGTTTATAATATATGTGCCCAAATCTGATCCTATATATATTGTTCGCAATCACATTTTTTATCCTCTCATTGCCTTTTGTTTCTGTGTTTGAATTACATTCAAACATCGCTCAACAAGAGTATCTTCTCTCTATACTTGGTCCATCACTCAACACTCATAACACTGCAATTTTTTTGCATAGTTAAAATCTGCACCTCTCCTTCCTCTTTGGCTTTCGAACCCATGTATTCATGAAGTTTCTCTCATTTTGTCAACACCTTGATCTCTTTCATGTTTTGTCTATGCGAACTATGTAATCAAACTCATTATACCACACCTTCATTACACACTCATCTACCAATTGTATTATGCCTTCATCAGGGTAATTTTTAGAGGCGAAATTTCGTCAATTGGCTATTTTTTGAACTTTTTTATTAAAAAAAATTCTCCATTTGGTCATTTTTAGTCTCTAATATCGCCTATATTTACATAAAATATGTTTTTTTTATCATAATATTCGCTAAAATTTACATGTTTTAGTAGTAAATTGTAGGTTTTATATTTAATATTCGCCTACCTATCTATATATATGTTTTTTCCAAATTATCCAAAATAATGACCTAGAATACTATACTTAAATATAATATTAAAATCATTAAAAAATACCTTAATTTTCATCTATATTATAATTCAATTCAATGTATTGATTATTTTTATTTTTTATATAAGCTTTTCTTTTGGACTAACTTGTAGATATCACCGTAATATTATTGTGATAGTGTTATTTTTATCTGACATATTATGGATATATGAAACTGTTGTAAATCATTACAGGTGTAAATTATTATGTTTGTTTTGGTATTTAATGTTCGATATATTTGTTATGTATTTTTTTAGCATTAATTTTTTTGTTTATTATATTACATGTGTAAATTATTATATTTGTTTTGTTAAAACATTTGTTACGTATTGTTTTAGTATTATTTTTGTTTATTATATTGTGCATAAATATATTGTTAATTATTATTCACTTTATATGTTGTGTTCTTAATTAATACATTTGTTATATTGTTATTTTATTTCACTTGTTATTTGTTATAATATGTGTAAGTAGGGATATGGATGTACATTGTTAAATACTGTGGTTAAGTATTGTGATATATACATGCAAATGAAATTGGTCATTATTAAGAAATAATTGTATCGGTAGATAAATTGTAACATAACAAAACCAATTCTATTTTGACATACATTGTTTCTTTTTCGCTTCTAGTTTATTGCCTTTCTTTATTTTTGTTTTTATTTCGTCATTATTTTTTATTTATTTCTTGGGTGTATCTTTTCAAAGACGATCTCTCAAGTGTGTGTTTTAACATTTTTGTAGCTTGAGTTTAGATTGCTTTAATTATATTTTTCTTAGTTTAGTTGTGATTGCTTTGATTATCTTTACATTCATTTGTTTTGATTTACTTTTTTTTCCATAGTTTAGTTAACCATTGTAAGAATAAGCCATTGAAGATTGAGATTGAATTCGAGAGATAAGATACGGCAATTTAATAGCTATATTTTCTGGTGTTAGTTTTCTTATTAATTTCTGATCAATTTTCATTCATAACATTTTGAAGTGTGTTTGCAGGCATTATATTAGGCTAGCTTAGAAGATCTGGTCCTACATTTCCTATGCCTGCATCTCTAAGTTTACAAAATCCTGGTTGATAATTTAAAGTTCAAGGTGAATTATTATTGAATATATTTTTCCTGACAAGTGCCTCCTTTTAGTTGGTTCTAGAGAAATTAGTGAGTTGGTGCTCACAAGGGAGTTGGTGCTAGAAAAATTAGGGAGTGGGTACTTCCTTTCAGTGCGTTTTGATAAATCAATTTAATGTAATATTTGTATTATATAAAAAAAACATTATGTACTTTTCTCCCATTTAGGTTTCCACCTAAAATATCTTGTATAATGTGTATGATTTATGTCACTATGAATGGCATTGTTAATGGTTAGTATTTACTTGTTCTATTTGAAGTTTGAAATGGTAAAAAGTGCTCAATACTGATTCACCCCCCCCTTAGCTCAATATTAGTGAATATTCCAAAAAGGGGAAATCAACTAGCCACTGCAAATCATGATGGGGCCACAAAACTATCCACTACAAGTCATGTAGGGAGTGTTGACATAGTTGACAAACATAAAAAATAGAATCTTAAGTTCCCTTCTAAGATTTGCAAGGGATGCCATCTTGCTCATCTATGCCCTACACTTCCATAGGTACAAATAGTCTGGTCCCTATCTCAAAAATATTTTTCTTCTGAGCAACCAACCACTATAAGTCATGTTGGGGGGAATATGCCAGCCAATGTTAGTCATGTCGAGAATATTGATATTGTTGAGAAACCTAAACAAATAGGACGCAGACCTAAGTTCCCTTGTCAACTTTGCAAAGGAGATCACCTTACTCACATGTCCATGTCTGAAGGATCTCTCTTGAGTTGTCTATAGTTTACCGACATCCTGTTCAACCTTTGGTTGTTAAAGCAATCGAACTTGGAGAGTGACAAGATTCAAGTGGTCGAACTGATGCAATCTTCAATCATCCCCATTCTTCCTTTGGAGAGGAATGTAGCTATTGCTCAAGTTTTCTTCATTGCTTGTTCATAACTTTATGGACAAGGGAGAAATTCATTCACTTCAAATGAAACCCCACCAAGTTCTAAGATCATTTCCTTTGATTGTAATAGTCTAGTTGGGTTTCTTATTGCTTCATATACACCTTTCCAAATAAAGGTTAAAGTCAAATATCAGATTGTTCATCGTTGCATTGTATATGAAGGAGCCTCTATTAGTATTTTATCGAAATATGCTTAGAGAGGTGTGGGTTCTTTCCACATTGTGTCAGTTGTCAACAAAAAGTTGGATTTTGATAGAAGACCTAATGAGCCTCTAGGGTTTCTCCCTCGGTTTCATATTACATTCAGTGGAAATACTGTCTTAGTCAATTTTATGGTTATAGAGGGCCCGTTGGACTTCAATATGCTCATTGGGAATGATTATGTATATGTTATGAATGTTGTTGTGTCTACACTCTTTCGTGCGATGCATTTTCCTCACAATGGAAGCATTTTCAATATTGGTCAACTTGCATTTGTTTATTCATCCTCATGTCCTGACTTTAGACCAAGTACCCCCCTTTGTATGTTTCTAGTGTTTCGATAGACACTACCCTACCATGGGTGAATTATGTGGCCTCATATCCCTCATGTCTAACTATTATTGATAAGAATCCTATGCTTTCATGCTAACCTTCTTGGGACTTGGTTCTTGCAATTGACCAATTCATTGATCCAATGGGGGAATTGGATCCATCTCTCCACCTTGTTGGTCCAACTGAATGTCCTGACATGTGTTCTCTACGCGATGACATAAATTCCTTAGATGAATCTCTCCTAGAGGCTATGATTGAGTCTAGCATTCCTTTGGATACTTATGTTCTTTCCAAATATCATCTCCATAGATTCAACACAGTTGTAATCAAATCCAATCCCAATTTACCTTTTGATTTTGATCTCACTATTTTTTATCCTCATATAGTGGCACTTTTGAGTCTTTGGACTTTTCCATTGAGCTAAAAGTTGGTAGTCTTGATGAGTTTGATTATTTTCGTAGATTCTTCGACTCTGGAAATGATGGGTCCATTCCCATTGACTCCATTATTTCTTCCAGCTTTGATCTTCCTCATGAGTTTGATATTGTTGATTACAGGACCTTAGGCCTTACCATTGTTGATTCTTCACTGGAAAACTGAGACTTGGTAATGAATATTGTTGAAGATATTGAAATTGAAAATACACCTACCAAAGTGGCCCTTATCAAATCTTTATTTTCATATTTTATAGGTATGTTCATGGTATTGTTGTTTCTTAGATACAAGATTTTAAACTAGATTCATGGTTTCTTAGGGATCATTCTTTGCACATTAATCAATTTGGGAAGGTATATTCAACAAATTGCATATAGGTATAGACCTCCCATATGTTACAAATGCATTTGAACCTTTCGCCACCCAACTTTTCCATAGGGTTGAACCAGTTGGATATTGGAGCACTATCCATCTCTATATGCATTTTGCACCAGTCCAACAGTAGAGACTACCTAACATGGGACACCATAGTAAAAAACCTCTTGAAATTTTGGTGCCCATGCCAATTTTTTATCATAGGCTTGTGAGCCTTTTTAGTTTTACCATGAAATTGAGAAGAAGTTGTATGCCTCTATTTCTCATTTATTTATGGACATTCCCTATAAGGTTCCCATGATATTTGTTTATTGTGCATTTTTCTTTGCTCAGAACTACTTGCACATCTATGCCTAATGCTTCATTGTAGCATTCATACTTCCATTGCATTCATCATGTTGTTCATCACATGCATCTGTTGCATTTGCATTTTGGACTATATCCATGGAAGAAACATGTTGACGAGTGTCCACATCTTTCCCATCACTTTTTTTTCATTTTTTTTGTTGCATAGGTCGGTGTGTGAAAAATAGGACCGCGGAGAAATAAAAATAAACAAGATGCAAATATAAATCACATAAAACACATTATAAGAGAGACACCAATATAACATGGTTCACCCAATATGGGCTACGTCCACACAGAAATTGCCAATCATTATTATTATTCCATCCAACAAATGAAGGGTTACAACCTGCAACCAATCCGCTGCAACTTCCTCTTCACTCTCTCACGGTATCTCTTACACAATCATAGAGATATTTACAATGATACAATTCCCAGCTGTATTACAATGCCTTCCTTTTAAATAGGGATTACCATGGGAAAATACTATGAGACACCCAATACCATGGGCCCGTAAATCACCCATTATTGACCAAGCCATGACTATGAAATTACAACATATTACAAGGCATTTTTTTTTATGAAATATTTGCTACGAGGTGTTGCCCCTGAACCCCCGCCAAGGAGGCTCCTAAAATGTAGTCGTCTCCTCCCCTGGACCCCCCATGGAAATTATATTGGGGGGGAAGTCCCCCCAAACCCCCCCATCATGGGATAGGATCCAGACACGGCTGAAACACGACCTCTGAATAAGGAAGATCAAGCTCCACAACCAACAATTTGTTCCATGCACTTGGAATGTAGTTGCATGCCTTGCAATGCTCATTTATTCCACTATACAATAGCATTCTTTCATTCTTCTTTAGGATTTATAATATGAAAAAGACACTAAAAATAAGATATTATAAAAAAAGAGAGAGGGGGGGGAGATCTCAAATATCTATTATTTGGTGGTAGCAAGTCAAATCGTCCTTGAACATAGCACTAGTCTTGAGTCTCTTACCAAGTTGGGTTTTAGCTTTCGACCTTAGGATTTAATCCTTGATCTCATAGTTTTCACTTCTCCGATTGGTTACTCTTCCAATCATATGGAAAATCTATCAATGTATCCTACATTGTGGATTTATATTTTTGGTCCCTTTGTGTCAAAAGCTTCCCAAGTCACTATTGTGTCATCCTCATTGTTCTAGGATAGTACTAACCTATGTTATCCATTATGAAGTTTCCTTGAGCTCATGTTTCAGCCATTCCCTGATGCCAATTTGTTCTTAGCATGTATCACTAAAACTATTGTTCGGACTCATGCTTGTGTGGAAGGACTTATATATGTTAGAATGGTTTGAAGGAAGTTTTGTGTTGTCTATCTGTGTGTAGGGAATTAGGAAGTAGAGCTAGAGAAAAATCTATCAGATCTGTAGAAGCTAGGGACCTTCTTCACCAATGGATTCCATATGATCCAGGTATGTTCATTCTTCTTCCTTCTATTCTCATATTCTTGTGTGTGAATGAATATTTGGATCTTGGGATAGAAATCGTTCATGTGGTCTACCCCTCAGTCTATCCTGGATCTAGGGATAAAATCCAAGGGAGTTCTCACTTGTCCGCAAGAGAGAAATCTACACAACAAGTGGAAGGATACCTCACCAGAAGATGCTACTTGAGAACCATCAACAATTTTGTAGTAGTTTCCCCATCTCCAGCATTGAGGACAATGCTGCTTTTGAAATGAGAGGACATGTTAGGATCCTACCCTAACCCCACTACTTTATCTATGTACAAGGACATAAGGCCCATTAGTGAGTTAGTGGATAATTTTTTAATGTAAAAGGGAATTCCTTATTGAGTAAATTCCCTTAGGTGGTCGATCCTCATTAATAGCGGGACCACAAGTAGTTGGACTTGGGATATTGAAGTACTATATATAGAGTAGTAAGATATGTAATGTGGAGTCAAGATTTGTCATTGTATTTGGAGATAATGCTCTTGGAGGTTGCCCCTTGAAGAGGCAAGTGAACATTGTTATCTATTTCATCTAATTTTCCTTGGATTTTCTATATTTTCTATCAATTTTTGGGTTTAAGCATATTACAGTATTTGTGTGGCACCATAGATTATATAATCTGCTTCCAAGGAAGACCTAGACTAGATAGAGTAATAGATGTATAGGAATTTTTTTGATGCAGATTGGTTTGGAGATATTGATCACATAAAATCTACAAGTGGTTGTGTGTTTAACCTATTTAAGGAGCTATCAGTTGGATGGGCAAGCGATAGGAAGTAGTTGCACTCTCAAATATAGAAGTTGAATACATGGTGGCCACTCATGCAAGTAAAGAAGTTGTATGGTTGCAAATATTGTGTTTGTTGGTTGTGGAGCCTGATCTCCAGATTCAGAGATATTATTGTTCAGCCGTGTTCGTACCCCGGGTTTGGTTATGATCCCGGCATGATCCCGAGGGGGGTCGGGGGAGTGGTTGCACTCCCCCAGCTTGGGGGCGTGGGGAGCAGTGGGGCCCCGTTGGGGGTTTGGGGGCAGCGCCCCCGAGAAAGGGGGTTTGGGGGCAATGCCCTCGAGAAAATGGGGGCTCGAGGGCGTACCCCCCGAGAAAAAATTTTGGGGCTATTTTCGCCACTAGTTTTCGGGCCCATGGTTTTGGGTAACCCATGGTATTTTCCCATTGTATCTCCCTTATAAAAGAAAGACATTGTAATACAGCTAGGGTTGATGTATTAGGTATTATGCATTGTAAAGATCTTTGAGATCAGAAGAGAGACTGTGTGACAGTGAAGAGGAAGTGCAACGACTGTGATGCAGGTTATATCCTTTCACTTTGCTGGACAATATAATAATAAGGACTGGCAACTTCAGTGTGGACGTAGCCCAAGTTGGGTGAACCACGATATATCTGTGTGTCTCTTGTAATGTGTATATGTGATTATATTTGCATTGTTGTTTATTGTTATTTCTCTGCGATCCTGTTTTTCTAACAGTATTCAGGTATTGGGTTTCTACAAAAGGCTATAAGGTTAGCTTGTGATAGTCATAGTGCAATTTTTCTAGAAAAGAACCATGCTCATCATGCTAAAACAAATCATATTGATATACAATACCACTTTGTGAGAGATATGGTTGAAGACAAGAAGTTGTTGCTAGAAAAGGTTGACACCTTAAAGAATGTTGTAGACTCATTGATCAAGTATGTCAATATTAATAATTTCTCTTGGTGTAGAGAATCTAGGGACATTGTTTCCCTAAACTTGTGATCCTACCAGTACATGGACCATTATTCTCCAAAGAAAATGACAAGTGGGAGAATGTTCGGTATTTTTTATATTCTTTGCATGTGGGTTGCATCACCTTATGATATCGATTAAGGGATTGGGGTCTAAATTTAACCTGGGTTAAAACATTAGGGTTTTGGATGCTATAGAATACCTAAATATTGTATTGTGAATGGTTAAGAAACGCAATGAGAAAGGTAGAGGTGCAACTCTAAGTTTTACTAGTTTTTACCATTAAAGGTTTCCAAGGAAAATCTTTGTGTAGTGTGTGCGTGCCATTGTTTAATCTCTATTTTGCTTAAGAATCGATATGCATTGTTTCACTTCGTAAATTTAAAACTTGCAAAAATATGCACTAGTCAATTTTTTTGGATCATTACTAACATTTTTTTCTTATAAATATTAGCTTTTTAAGATTCTATTACAATATTGTATAATTAAAATATAAATTTTTATTTAATATAGAGATAAACATTATAATTTAAAAAAAAAAATCCATTAAAAAATTATTATAAAATAAACTTAAAAACAATGCTAATAGAATATAATATTAGTTAATCAACACATGTTAAATTGGAAAAACCTTTATTTTAAAATAAAATTTAGTTTTTAATTTTTTTTCAATAATATGATGAAATATATTAAAATAAATCCAATTTTTTAAATTAAAATTTCATAACAAAGACTTAACAAATAGAAATTTAAGTTGTGTTATAGAAACCACAACCAAAGGAAGTGGGAACTGCAGGAAAATTCCATCTTCTTCATCATCCTCCTGTGAGATAGGGTTCACCATCACTTCCTTGCTACCATCAAATATTTCATTTTGACAGGAGAGTCTTAGATGACCAGTTTATATGCACCGGGAACATCGGAAAGGTACTTTCCATTTATCTAATCGCTAAATGAAGGAACCTCTATCCCAAACTACCTCAACATCTTCTGGAAGACCCTCGTAAACCTCCAATTCAACCATCATCCTAGGAAATTATCTATCTATCACCATGAGTGTATGTTCCTCAATCATATGACCAGTTTCTCTACACCTAAAACATTGGAAAGGTACCTTCTAGTAATCTAATCTTTGAATGAAGGAACCTCCATACCAAACTACCTCAACATCTTCTGGAAGACCCTCAGAAACCTCCAATTCAGCCATCATCCTAGGCAATTTTCTATCAGTCACCATGAGTGTATGTTCCTTAATCATAATACATCTCTCAATAGTGTTAGCAACCGACATAAAACCCTCAAAATTCCAACAATGCAACAGGAAACACGATAAAAGAACCCACAAATGCTAATGGGTTAATTTTTTATGGTTCCCATATTGAAGATTGAAATACATTCCAAGAAATTTTAACTCAACTTTTACTGCTCTAATTCCTAAAAAGGATAATCCTGAGACATTCAATGACTATAGGTTGATTTCCCTTTGCAATCTCATATATAAGGTCATCACTAATATTATTGCTAATAGGTTGAAGCCTATTCTAGCAAAGTATATCTCGAAAGAACAATTTGGTTTCTTGTCTAATAGGAAAATACTCAATGCAGTGGGTGTGGCCTAGGAAGGTCTACATACTATAAGGACCAGGCAATTACAAGCGGTGATTCTCAAAATGGATTGAATCAAGGCTTATGATAGGGTAGATTGGTCTTTCTTGAGGTTTGTACTTATTCAAAGTGGCCTTCCAGTTGAAGTTACTAACTGGATTATGGCTTGTATCTCTTCGACTAAATTTGCAGTACTGTTAAATGGTTCTCCTTCCACCTTCTTAGATTGCAACACGGATGTTCACTATCTTCACTCTTTTTTTTATCAATCATCGAAGGGATCAGTAGGCTTATTGATGATGCGAAGAAGGAAAATAAGATTAAAGGTATTAGAATCTCCAATTCTCTTTATATTTCTCATTTACTCTTCGTAGATGATGTTCTAATTTTTGGAAGAGGTTCAGTTGAAGAATGTCAATGCTATTATGCTTTAATTAAGGTTTTATGTGCAGCCTCAGGGATGGTTGTGAGTACTCATAAGTCTTCTTTTATTATCATTGGCTTGTACCTTGGGGTATCCGAGCAAATATCATGTCTTTTTCCTTATCATATGAAGGAGTTGGATGAAGGAATTAAATATTTGGGGTACTATATAAAACCAAATTGCTATAAAAAAGAAGATTGGAATTGGCTATTACAAAAGGTTGAGTGTAGAATTTGCAATTGGTATTACAAATTGATGTCTCCTAGAGGTAGGCTTACACTTGCATCTTCAGTTCTACAAAGTATTCTGGTATATTAGTTTTCCTTATTTAAGGTTCCAGCCTCTATCATTACTAGCATTAGATGAATATTGATTAGATTCATTTGGGGAGGTAATATAGATTCTTCTAAGATGCATCTATCCTCTTGGGAGATCATATCGTTTCCCAAACCCTTGGGTTGATGGGGTTTAAAAACCTGGAATGGTCTAATTTGGCTTTGAGGGTTGAAAGCTTGCGGAGAGTTTTAACAGGGACAAGCCTCTAGAGTAAGGTAATTAAAGCTAAATATATTCAGACTTGGACCCTCAATCAGTGGATTAGGGATGACAAGAAACATTCTGCAAGTGCATCATTGATTTGGAGCAACCTATTAAAAGTATACCATATTTTCAGAAATTCACACAGTTGGAATATTGGTCAGGGCTCACAAGTGGTTATAGGGATTGATCCCTTTATCAGATCAATGGATAATTACAGACTCTCTAATAGGCTGCCGCATTATCTTCATGGAAGAAACATTAAGTATCTCTCTCAGGTGAAGAAGGAGGGGGGGAACTCAAATTCGTATTGGTATCATGTGACTGATTTGGGTATTCTCTTGGAGCTCCATGGAGAATGGGAGAATTTCGTGTTGTATTTGCATAGAGTTGGCATAAAGTTAATGATAATCTAGATGTGCTGGTTTGAGATAGAAATGGTAAAGATGGTAATATTACTACAAAACTAGCATATGAGGCCCTTTCATAGGATTTGGTTACTACAAGTCCGGAATGGTGGTCTAAAATACTATGGAAATGGAATATCCTGCTAAAGACTAAATGTTTCATTTGGTTGTCTTTTGAGAACAACATTTTGACCTAGGATAATTTGGTTCAACGTGGATTCATCGGTCTTGGCATCTGCATCTTATGTTAAAGGATTTGGAATCGATTTCTCATTTGTTTTTCTCTTGTCCATATACTTGCTCGATTTGGCAAGAGATTAGAAATTACTACAACTTTTAGGAGCAATGGGGCCTTGGTATCTTTAATGATAGCATGTTCTAATGGTTCCAACAAAAAATTAAGTATAAGGAACTTCCTATTTTCTCGGTGTGGGAAGTATGGAAGGTAAGAAACAAGAATATTTTTGAAGGTATTAAACCTTCTATCAAACAAATTGCTACCAAAATCATTAGTCTTTTTAATGAATTTCATCAGGATTATGCTCCAAAGAATGCTAGAATTCTTAAATGTCCTTCCTTGAATGAGTCTCTACCTGCAGGATATTTTGATGGGCAGAAAAACAAGGCATTTGTGGAGCCGGAATGATTTTACATATTAGAAAAGACCATGTGCTCAAACTTTGGATGGGTGTGGGGTCTGAAATGAACACCTTGGTAGAATGCATAGCTTTATGGGGCTTGCTAATATTTGCAAAGAAAAGTTGCATCCTCGCTCTTCAAGTTAGGGGGGATTCTAAAGTGATTATAGATTGGGCAAATGGATCTTCAAACTTACAAGTCCTTCATCTCACTCAGTGGACAACGAGGGTTAAGGAACTTATGAATTGGTTTGATATGATCATCTTCAAGCATATATATCGTGAGTTCAATGTGGAAGCAAACAGATTATCCAAGATTGTCGTGGGTAGTATGGATGGAAACATATGTTTTGATGAATCTGTGGATAACAGGATTGTTGATTTAGGCTTACTAAGTGTTTTTTGAATATGGTAAAATGCTTATTTTTGTATGGATGAAGACTTTTGGATGTAGAATTGGGCATTAGGTTATTAAATGTGGATAGGGAAATAGTATGTTTTTGCTTGGCTGATATGGCTGTCCTCATTTGCTTGAGATATTCGAATGTATGTCAAAAGTGTCCTCATTTGCTTGAGATATTCGAATGTATGTCAAAACTTTGAATACTCTGATTTTGATTATATAACTTTGATTCTGATTAGAATAATAACACGTTATAGTTTTTTTTCTCTGAAAAAACTAAAAATTTAATTTTTAACATTAAAAATATTCAATATATTTAATAATAATAATTGATAAATTTAAGTTTTTAAATATTTTAAAAAATAATATTTATTTTTAATTTTCAAAAGAAATTGTTAATAGGTAAGAGGTTAATTTGCCATTCAAAATAGTATATGATTTTATATGAAATAAAGCTTAGGATTAAAATTATTCTCACATAATGGGATATTGTTTTGATCATGTGTGTTTGTTTATTTGTGTATCTGATTTTATATGAAATAAAGCTATATATTCTTACGATTAAAAGTAAACTCAAATAATGGAACACTCTTTTGATGTGATAATGATGTGTTTGTTTATTTTAAACCTAAAGGATCAGGTTAACAAATCATTTTAAAAGAAGAGATTTTATTAACAAATAATTTTAACTAATGAATATTTTTAAAGATAATGATAATAAATCAATCTTCATTTTAAAATAATTTTTTTCATTACTATACATAACAACTAAATTATAATAAAACTTTATACCGTGAAAGAATAAAACTTTTATCTATTCTTTTTTAAAATCACTCAATATCTTACTATTCATCAGAATCCGATCAAGAAACCCATGCCATTACCTTCAATCCACTAGCGTTATCCAGGTTATCTTTATTTACAACCATAGATATTTGGATAGATTAACAGCAATTAAAAATAAATATTCAGGAGAACTTTGTGTGAATAAAACCCCATAAACAAATGTTTACAAACCAAGCAGAATACAATAACAGAGCTTATTATTAAATCAATATTTACTGCAATACAAAGGACATAGATTCTTATTATTAAATGCACGTTTTCAACCATATCAGTATTATTATTCATCATTATTATTATTCATCGCCATTTACAACACAACAACAGAGAAGCTTATTCAATGCACATTTTCTACCATTACATTATATTTTTAATCAGCATTTACTACAATACAGCAATAGAGAGATTATCTATGGTTGTTAGATCAACATTCTATCCAGTTACAGTCTTACATATAACCACCAATTAACCTACATTTCTCAGTCCTAGAGCTCTGTACTTTTTTTTATAGCTCTGTACAGCTAGATAACAATAAGCATAAACCTAAAACAGAAGCCACTCTAATGAACAAAGAAGTCAATACGGCCAGTTGAGGCGGAAAATCATACTGCCATTCTCGTCAAACTTGTCGTTGGTGTCGTTACGTTCAACAGTTGCCTGACTAATATTGATGATATAATGCAATTCCTCTGCAACTTCCTTCATGGTTGGCCTGTCCTGTCTCTTTTCCTGCAGGCAACCCAATGCCAAACATGTAAACGCCTTCACTGTATCCAAAATCACCTGAGATGTGTCTGCAGTCAAGAGAGGATCTACGACCTCCATAATTTTCCCCTCCAACGATTTCTCCTGCACATAAACCGCCAGGTTCACATGGTCGGGCCCTCGGGAAAAATCTATGGCCTTCTGGGACGTCACGAGTTCGAGTAACACAACGCCAAAGCTGTAAACATCGCTCTTATCAGTGAGCTGATAGCTTCGGTAGTATTCGGGATCCAAGTAGCCCAGGGTTCCCTGAGCGCAGGTGGAGATATGTGTTAAATCCGTCTCTGCAAGCCTGGAGAGGCCAAAGTCTGCGACCCTGGCGTTGAGTTTATCGTCCAGGAGAATATTGGAGGACTTGACATCTCTGTGATATATTGGAGTGTAGGCCGAGGAATGGAGATATGCAAGGCCTTCTGCTGTCTGGAATGCAATATTCAAGCGCGTGCTCCAATCAAGAAACCCGTTCTTGTGGAGGTGATGATACAAAGTCCCGTTGGGAATGTATTCATAGATCATCAGCGGTTGGTCTGCCTCGACGCAACAGCCCAGCAGGCGCACGAGGTTCCTGTGGTTCACCAGAGACAGGATTCGAACCTCGTTCAGGACTTGGTCTGTGCCCTTCGTGTTGCCCACCTTCGCAGCCTTCACAGCTATGGCCGTCCCGTCTTCCAGCACGCCCTTGTATACCTCGCCGAAACCGCCGCTGCCCAGTACTCGGTCCGGGGAGAATCCGTTTGTGGCCTTCTTCATCTCTTTGCTGCTGAAAATCCTCGCAGACTTCCCTCCACTGTTTGAGCGTAATATGTCCCCTCTTTCTTTCGCCAGTCTTGCGGCCTGTGCCTCTTTCGCCGCCTTTTTTCTCCTGTATCTTATCAGGACTACGGTAGCTATGGCTAAAGCTGCAGCAAACGATACCGAAACCGGGCCTGCACATCATAATCATTCAGTAATTATCAATTAGATCGATAATTAACACACAGCACAGCATGATGGATGAATAAACAGAGGCGATAGACATTATATTCCAAGCATACTCAACTGACTGACTTGGATATTGTTCAGCGGTGAAGTAGTTCAGAGATTCCAAATAGAAACAGAAACAAGGTAGCTCTGGCTAGAATTATAATCATTACATAGTTAAAGTGGGCTTTCAAGAGTAAGTGTCACAAAGTTAGATTTGAAATAGAGTGGGGAGGATAACAACATTCCTCTCAACCACCCCATCTACACTCAATTGACAAACTATTAGTTATTTATGTATCAATTACCATCAATTATTTTTTAATTGTTTATTTTAAATCAGTACATTTGTCAAATCTTAGTGCAATTTAAGTGCAATCTACTGATAGTATCATAATTTGAGTATTAATACTAATACTGATACAAATTGGAAAAAATAAGTAATAAAAAATTATAGTACAAATAAAATAAAGAAGTAGACTGCTTATATATAATATTTTTCATCTAATATTCACAAATATACTATAAATATACATACATTTATACAATAAAATCAAACAAATATTAAAAAACAAAAATATAAAATCTCAACAAAGTGTTTATATAGTGGGTTTGAAAAAAGCGGAAACTATTTATTAATAATTATCTTAATAAAAATATGAAATTGAATCATATTTCTGTTTTATGGTGTTTAAATAATTACAGTTTGTTTTATTTAAATTAGTTTTCAAAATTTAATTGTTCACTCATAAGAAGTATCCATATTAACATTCCAATTTGTTCCAGATTTCTAGACAAGAACTACCAAGTATCCATATTAACATTCGAATTTGTTCCGGATTTATAGACAAGAACTACCAATATGGTGAAATTATGCTACAACTAAAAAAACATAAATACACCCAACTCAAATTCTAAAATATAAATATTCATGTATAAAAAAAACATAAATATCAAAATAAAAAAATAAAAAATATACAAAATAGATTTGTTAAAAAAAGTTATCAACTCAACTATTTAGGATTTGGTACATAGAAGTTATAGAAAATAATTTTGATGGAACATGAAAATAATGCAACTGTCCCCTTTCATAATGACCTACCAATACTAAGATGCATAAATCCCATGATTCACCATTTCAAGAATCTATCACCTTACAGTAAGTCTATACAACAGAGTAAATTTTATATATTTTCTCTATAACTACCTAAAATGCTTTAAAGTATCAAGAAAAAGGGTATGTTTTAAAATTTTATAACAAAATATTTTAAAATACCATGAAAAAAAAGTATGAACAACAGTTTAAATTGGCACAAATTTATCTGCTCTGTTGAACCACCATTCTTATCAGTCAAGCCCTCTACTGAGAGAGTTCTAAAGGAACCCAAAAAAACATTATACAATCTTATCTTCTGCTCTGTTGAACCACCATTCTTACCAGTCAAGCCCTCTACATTCACAACACTCTCTCAAGGAACCCAAAAAAACATTATACAATCTTATCTTCTGCTCTGTTGAACCACCATTCTTACCAGTCAAGCCCTCTACATTCACAACACTTCAGTTGACTTGTGTAGATTCAAAAAAACAAAATATACTGGAACAGTCACATCGGTGGTTGACTTGTATCAACTCAAACAAACAAACCATACCGGTTAAATCAATACATAGAACTCAGATAGCTGGTATACAAATTCAAGAGAACTCTATTAGACCTCAGGTGGGTGTAGACAGTAGGACAAATTTAAGAGAGGCAAAAAAACCGTCAAACCTGGTAAAACTGAACCAGAAATATATGATAAGAAACAGCATAACAATCCCAGCTATAAATCAATCTATGTTAAAATCTATAAACAGTTTCAAATTCCCATAAACTATAAATATAAAAACGATTCTCATAAAGAAAATAATTCTGAGAAAAGACAGCCAATTAAAAAGCTATAAACTGTACACATTTTTTAACATTAGAGGATCTCGAAACCCCAATGAGAGGCCTTCACCTGCAACTAAAAGCTCTTGCCGACGACAACCTCCACGAATTCGGCACCCATCTGAGTTGTTAGAAACGAAGATATTTATATCAATTGCAAGAATTTGAAATTTCAATGACAACAACAACAACAAATTGAGAAAAAGGAATGAGAGGAATCTTCAAGTCCAGTGTATGGATTCAGTAACATACTTTTGGCGCAGGTTCCTGATATGGGATCCCAAAAATACTTGCTATTGCAAAAGCACCTTTTTCCACCGCTAGATTGTGCAGGGTCTCTCAGCTGGCAGGCAGAATTTGGGCCGCAGTCTCGCTGCGAAAAACAAGAAGGCTCCGGTGGTGAAGCCCACTGTATTTCCATTCCATCGCTCCACTTCGTTGCAGGCACAGCCGGATTCAGATCCAGGATGGTCGTATAAGCCCTGCAACCCCCGTTCCATACATGTATTTTGTGCGAAGAGGACGAACCGCCGACCAGATAAGTGCAGCATAGATTACTGAAACTCCTGCAGGCCTTTGCTTCCTCCACTTCTTCCACATACTGATGGCACATACTACTTGAGCTACAGTTCAAAGGGGACAATAACAGCCTGGGCGAGCAATTCAAGAGCAAGACTGTGTTCCTACTTGTGATATTGAAAGGCAGGCTCTCGTCCAAAGAAATCCCTTCGCTCCCCAGGTCTTTTGTAGAGCAAGTATCATTGTGCAGTGGCGAGGGCTTGATGACAAACCTTTGAGACCCAGGTTCGATACTCACAATAGGATACAAAGATCCATTAACAGACCTCAGTTCAAGCTGCTTCTTTTCTGAATTACAGAATACTCTGTAATTAGGCTCACCGCAGCCATGCCCAGTGCTAAGAGGATAAGGAACAGGAGTACTGCCACAGTTGGGGCATGTTATACCAGAGCTGCTGGAAATTAACAGAAACATTAACAGGCTGATCAATAACATGGTGACAGCTCTGAAAGGGGCAGATGCTGTAAGAGCCTGATCATGGGACTGAAGATGGTAAGCAGCACCGGATTTATATCTTTCAAAGCCGGAACAAAGAATTTCACTTTTTCATTGTGATGGAGTCCAGCAAAACATGAATCAGATTCAGGACGGACCGCAGGGCTATACTATCCGGGGAAAGATGGACGCAGGGGAGACTGACTCTATCTATATAAAGTAATAACGTTAGCTTCCTTACGACATGAGTATCGAATAACAATTCCAGTCCTGATCGATAGTTATCGAGATTGATGTATGATATTCAGTATGAGGAATAAAATTGAGACGGATCATAGGAGGAATTGGAGCATGTTCGGTAAAAGTCGGTGAAAACAAACAAAAGGAAATCGAATCGGCCAGGATAGGAAATAAAGCGGTGTCATACGCAGAAAGAAAGAAAGAAAGAAGGTGCTGTTGAGAAAAAGAATCCATATCCATCCAACCCTGCCATGGATCAAGAGATGCGAATGCGTGGGGATCCATCATCGAACGACCGCACATAATTTTGCCACCGCCATTGCAGAGCCCTGTAGATTTCAATAGTTGACCAGGTGATGAATGGCTGGCGCAAGCAAGTGCGTGCACTATGCTCTGTAATTATAGAATTTGAAAGTTATTGAACATTCGACAGTACTCGCAACTGATTTTTCTGTAGCTGGGCGAGCGGATGTACCAAGCTGATATATGTGCATATTTCAATGATGACAAGGTATATATATATATATGTATGTGCGAGAGCGGATGTACCAAGCCTGATATATGTGCATATTTCAATGATGACAAGTTATATATACACACTCGGATCTCATACATCTTTGCACATACACATTTGATATCTCTGCAAGCCAACAGATGTCTTGACGATGCTTTATACAGAGTTACTGTATAATGCTACGATGTGCAGTTAAACTGGTATGACTTTCTAAGTTTTTTATATTTTATGGGTATTTAATATTCTATTTTTTTTTGTTTTTTATTTTTTATTTTTTTTATTTTTGGGTTTGTTTTGTTTGGATTTTTTTTATATCTTAAAAAGAAATTAGAGTCACATATATTAGTTTGTGAAAATTATATTCTTTATATAGAGTTACTCTATAATGCTATTGTGTGTAGTTAAATTGGTATGACTTTTTAAGTTTTTAATATTTTATAGGTATTTAATATTTTATGTTTTCCATTTTTTTTTTTTAGATTTGTTTTGTATATTTAAAAAAAATTAGAGTCACATATATTAGTTGTGAAAATTATATAATATAAATATCATAAGATATATAAATTGTTGAATTCATTTCTACATTAAAAAAATACAATTTAAATACTTTCAAATTTAAATTTAATCGACTTCCAACTAACTTAACCACTAAAAAGTCCAGAATAAATAAACTACTCTTTTTATTTATAACCAAAATACAATATGAATGCACTATATCCTAAGTTAACTTTTATTTGAAAAAAATATATTAAAAATATAAAAAGGTTATACTTGCCTATAAAGTTTCTCACTTATATGGAGCTTCGGTGGTGCCCCTCTTGCAATGGCTTTATGAACCTTTTTGGATAAAAAGTTAGCCAAGTTCAAAAGTAAAATGTATTCTTTCGTTTTATTCAAATATTTATATTTATGTAGGGATTTATTTTGAAGTTATTTTTTCTTATTGGTTGTGAGTATTCATATATGATACATATTTTAATATATTATAATTATTATCTTAAAAGAAGTATTAATGGCTTTATGAGCCTTTTAGGATAAAAAGTTAGCCAAGTTCAAAAGTAAAATGTACTTTTTTATTTATTTAAATATTTATATTTATGTAGGGATTTATTTTGAAGTTAATTTTTTTTATTGGTTATGAGGATCCATATATGATGGTAGATATGTTTTAATATATTATAATTATTATTTTAAAAAAATATTTATAAAGTTAATGGTTTATATTAGCATAATCGTTGATTGATTCTTTCGTGATTATATAATTTTTTCTTCTTCTTCTGTGTGTGGTCTTTATGTACATCATAATAATTAGCAATTACTCTTTCTTTAAGATTTGGAATAATTTTTATGATTATAATTTATGTTTTCTTATTTTTATTAAATGTTTTAATTGAAAAATAGTATATATAAAAAGTATAATAAAAAATGGTGTGAGTTTAGAGATTAACGATTTTACTTATTATTTAAAATTGTTAATATTGCACTTTTAGGTTGTTGGATTTGCATAATCGGGTGCCCTAGGGGTAATTGAGGGTGTTGATGCAATCAAAATTGTAATTTGGACAATGAAGATCACAATTTCAACCAAAAAGACTAATCACAAAATTATAGCAAAAATCCCTAGAAAGATACAAATTGTCTACCTTTTAACTTACTCCATAACAAACATAAAAGAATGACTTACCTAAACATTAACAAGTAGTAATGTGGTTAGACCAAACCTTCTCAAAAGCATCCTTAATGTGTTCTCTTAGTGGAGTTTTGTATGAATTTCCCACTAGAATATTGCTACAGGGAAAAGCAAAATCTAAAATTTGGTTTGAAAGGAGAGAAAAATATATGAACGGCTCATGTTGAAAGAGTTAGAGAATGAAAAGATCATTTCTCTTCTCTACATTATCAAACCCTAAATTTGACCCAAGTATGAAAGATATAAACCTTCTAATAAGTTTGATGATCAATGAGAAAAGGAAAAATAATTCAACTAGACAACATTAAATCAAGAATAATAAGATCATACATTTGGGGTATCAGAATAGCTAAAATAATTCCCTTCTCCTTGATTTCATTTCTCTTAATGTTTTCTATAATCCAATGTCCTTCTCCAAGTCTTCAAGTATCTTCCCCTCCAAGAATGAAGTTGGCAAGTAGAAGACAAGGTGCAAATTGAGAAACCTTTTGAATGACCAAAAAATAATTATAGTAGAAAAGTGCTCCAAGGACCAAGATCTATAATCAAGTAAAAAAGGAAGTGATGTTCTACACTTCAGGGTTAAGTGATGTTCTACACTTCAGGGTTCTCCCAAGGGAATACATAAAGAATAACTCGAAGATTCTAAAAATATTTGTGCTTTAGGAAAACCATACATGATCAAATATGACCAAATCAATTCAAGAGTGATTCTCGATCAAGGTTAACTATGTAATATGAGCATTGTAGATATCATTTCAAAGAGAAAAGAGCATTGTTCACTATGATAAAAGAAAATTAAGGTTTTCCAAAGATTTGACTTATCCTAACAATTTGAAATTAAATATCGACAATTCAAAAGGTAAAATTATTTGGTACGTGCAATCTAAATCTAAGCTATAAGGTATGGCCCATACTGTGAGATCAATAAAACATTGGATGACCAAAATACATTACATTTTTTCTTCAGCAAAATGTAATTTTAAAAATCTAAGGAGAAATTTACATACCAGATAGGGGATAAGGAAATCACCTACAAAAACAACAAAAATATGATAATCATAATTTTTTTATGAGTTGGAAACACCATGCAAATGGATCTGTGACTTAAAAAAAAAAAAATCATTCCAAAGTACACCAATATCTTAATATATCATTAATACATCATTGCACCGAGAGTAGCAAGGTGCTCTACAACCTATTATGGGGGTGATGGTGTAACATGTAACATTTTTTTTTTTAAGCAAAAGAGAACTTCATTCTATTCCATCCAAGTCAAGATTACATTCACAGTGTTTACAATGCATAAGGTGCTTAAACAACAGCCCCAAAGACCCCAAATCCCAAAACTATCCATAGTAAAACCCTCTCCAGGAGTACCAGATTTCCAAAACAAAACAACTTTGAGCAGTACAAACAGTCCTATCCATACTCGGTAAAGAAGCAAAACATAATTCCAAAATGATACATCTCTGAGTAGTACAAGCAGTCCTATCCTTAATCAATACAACAACAACAAACTAACAGAGTTTCCCACAGTCCCCAAACAAACAGAGTTCGACATCCCATTACATAACAAAAGCCGGAAGAGGCACCAACCGAAAAAATGGGTCCCATAGTAAAGAAGCATTAGCAAGCTGAACCAGCCCGACGACACGTCCAGAGACTCATCCCGCCGGCCCCGTCTCATCATCAATGTTCACAACCAGTGGGGCTTTCATCCCGGCAGCCTTGCCACGAAGATCAATAACCTTCGGGTTATCCACTTTCTTAGGACGAGTTAAGTATGAAATGCCCAAATCCATCGCAATGGCGTCCAGTTTCATATGGATCCAATGTGTTTCCTCCGCATGATCCTTGCAGTTATCCTCGAGCTTCTTCAGACGCTGTGAATCCTCCAAAATATCGACCCAGGCGTCCAGGGTCTGAGAAATGAGCATTTTAGTAACCCAAAGCATGACCACCACTTTGTTGTAAAGAGCCATAAGGCCCCTAGTGTTTCTTGGATCATGAATCCAGTCGGCCATAGCCACCGCTTACGGCGGCAGCTCCTGTTCCCCCACCATTCTCCACAAATTCGTTTCCATCTCTTCTAACTCCCTTTGTAACGACTGAGGAAAGAGGCGACGGAAGAACACCGTAATTGAAGCAGCTTGCCACTGCTCCCTGCTAGGCCCGGCCTGGGCTTCAACACCCCTGTGCAGATTACTCAATTCACCCTGACTATGACGACCTCGACGAGCAGGGCGACCTCTCAGAGGCATCCTCTCAACAACACAATTGCCACACTCAACCCAACAAGAAAACAAAATAAAACTCAACAATACACAGACCTTCTCAAACTGACTGCAGAAATAGCGAGAGTCGACCCTGTGGAGAGAATTTAAAGGCAAGACACCACTCGCAACCATTAAATTCCCCATAATTATACGAGCTCTGTAGTAATGCACTGCGTCCTTAGACAACGTCATGAGATCATAACCTAGATCATCAACTCCATTTTAATTGTGGGGACTCGATTTCCAGTCGCCATCCCACACTTCAGATCTCTGATCATCATTGACATCGAGGATGATGAAATGAGTGAAGGACATACAGTTAACTTTTCCAGATGATTACCATAAGGCCTCCCGTTACCTCTATAAGCAATAGTACACCATCGTTTATGAATCATCACTTCACATTACTTCAAATGCAGGTCAGTGACATCATTCATCACACATATGTCTATTTCAGCAGTTTGCAAACATTTATCCCGACACGTGCTCACCGGCATGTTGAGGGCCTCTCCATCCCATCCCTCATCGTGGCAGCTGGCACCCTGGTTAGCAAACACATCTGCCAAGCAATTCGCACTCCACCTTATGTGGTGGAAGGTGATGGAGTTCATCGACGTTATAATATTTTCCAAACTGGTCATACGCCACGCCAACCTCCAATAAGGGGCCAACTTGGCCGCACGAGTCCCATTAACCAAACTAGTTGCTAGCTGAATAATCAGTTTTGAGTCACCCTCCACGTGGAGACAGTTGATGCCATGCCGAGGTGCCATGCATAAAACCTGTAGCGTCACCTCACACTCGGCCACGTTATTGGTTTCCAGGCCCAAATGGCCATAATAACTATACAAAACATTCCCTTTGTCATCCCGCACGACACTACCATAACCAACATTCCCTGGGTTTCCCTTCGACGCCTCATCGAAATTGAGTTTAAGCCAGCCCGGTAATGGAGGAGACTAGACCACCGGACTTTCCAGAGATGTTCGACAGGGGTGAATGTTGCCGATATGGTTGGGTGGCGTCCATATGCCCCATTGATGCAAAATACTCACTTCATTCGTCGGCATGTTCATATCTTGCTCCATCCAAGAAGTTAATTGTAGAGTCTCTAGAATGCCACGCTGAATTTGACTCCATAAAACTTTGCTTATCTGATGTTTTCCTGTGAAAATTATTTTATTACGTTATTTCCATACTTCCCAAACAAGAAAACCAGGGAATAATTCCCAAATTCTATTAAGAATTCTCCCCTGGAACGGATCCTTCCTCCAACAATTGATCGTTCCCATAGGGTCAGTTCGAATTCTATTCGACAAACGAAAAAGAATGGATCCCTTATCCCATAAGCTCGAGGAGAACCTGCACTCATTAAGAAGATGGGAAATCATTTCCCCATGAGTCCCACAGAGTATGCAGTAAGAGGGTCCCTCAAAGCCCTACTTAGTGATATTATCCCACGTCATAATTCTTCCTCTCAACACCAACCAGAGGAAGAGAGTGATTTTAGGCCAGATTTTAGCTCCCTAGAGACGCTTCCATTTACTGTCAACAATGGGATTATCCTGACCACCCTGGATGTAGTACACCTCCTTCATAGTAAACATACATTTAGGTCGATGTCCCCACTGTAGAAGGTCCAATCCCAACTGAAATTTGATTTGACGCTGTTGTAAGATTTCATGAATGTGATTGCCAACCTCCTCCCCATAGATGCCCGTGCACCAATTCAGAGGCTTCCCCACACGAAAACTTGTGTCATTCGGTTCCTCCTGCCAATAATGCTCAATCGTCTACCAATTATGGTTAAAAGCAAGTGTGTCCGGAGGGATATCATTCACCAGAGTTAGAAGAGACGGTTCTTGTTGCCACGCATCAGACCACAGATTAGCCGAAGATCCTTGGCGAACCTCCCAAAAACTGTGTTTCCTGATCAAATCACGCCCCTTCCTACCCATATTCCAAATATGCGACCCTTGCTCCGGACCATCCACCCTGACCTAGTCCTATTTTTCAAATTCCAGAGCATACTTCTTTCCCCCAAAACTAGCACATTGCTCGTTAGTATGATTGATCCATCGCCACCAAATCTTAGCTCCACACACAATACTCAGCTTCTCAGGATCCCAGAGCCCAAGACCCCCTTCAGGTTTAGATTTACACAAAGTCTCCCAATCCACTAGGGGCCACTTTCTATGCTCTATAGTGCCTCCCCAAAGGAAAGAGCGTTGGATATCTCTAATGTCCTTCATAACTGATTTGGGAGCCGATAAAACAGAGAAATGATATAGAGGCATCGCTTGTAGCACAATTTTAACCATGACAACTCTTCCCAGAAAGTTTAGATCACGGAGCATCAAGTTTGATATTTTCTCACGCATTTTACTTAAGAGTTCCTCCCATGAAAGCTTCTTTAGAACAACATCAGATAGGGGATCACCCAAGTATTTGGTTGGAAGGAAACTCTTCTCGAAACCTAAAATCCTTACAATGTTCCTTTGACTAGCAGGAGAAGTATTAAAGAAGAAAATCAAGGATTTATCTATATTAAGAGTAAGCCCTGAGGATCTTAAGAAGAGATTCAAAGGCTGCTTAATTTTTCTAGCTTCCTGAACAAAGGAATGTCCCATCAGGAGAGTGTCATCAACAAACTGCTGATGCGTTATAGCCTTCTCATACGGTTGGAACTTGAGACCTTTGATTTTTCCCTGTTCTACAAAATGCGAAATGAGCCTGCCAATACATTCAGTCACGATCACGAAGAGAAAGTGTGACAGAGGATCACCTTGGAGAATGCCCCGCGTAGGCTTGAAGACCGCAGACGGATGCCCATTGATCAGGATAGAAAAGAACGTAGTGGGAGTAAGATTAGCGATCCACTTGATCCAGACCTCACTGAAAGCAAAGGAGCTCATAATCTCTTTCATGTAGGTCCAGTTAAGTTTATCATAGGCTTTGGATAAGTCTAACTTCAGTAACATCCCAGCTTTCTTAGTGCTCTTAAGGGAGTGTAAGACTTCTTGCGCTAAGATTATACCATCGAGAATTTGTCTTCCTTCCACAAATCCTGTCTGTTCCAAAGAGATCAAGGAAGGGAGAAGGGGTTTGAGTCGATTAGCCAAGACTTTCTGTTTGCACAGGATAGATCCGCCGGAAGTGCGGAAGCCGATGAATGCGAAAGGGTCATTCAGCAGAAAAAGGACCTTTCGCCGTTTTTGCGGAAGCATAAAGATTTGTTATATTAGTCAAGTCGTCCATGTGGACCATTTTGTAATAGGATAGAAGAATATAAATAGAGTAGGATTGTAATCCTAAGGACATCGAAGTTGAGGAGATTGATCTGATCTTTTGGGTTCGTTTTGTATCTGCGATATGATGAATTGACAGTTTCTGCGAGGTTTGTTCCATAGGTTTTGATGAATGAATGAGGATGTTCGGTTATGATATGAATTTTGTTGTTGTGCAATGATGCGATGATGAATAATGGGTTTTGTGAATGTTTTCTGTTAATTAATGCGCATATGTTTTTGAGTATGTTTTGAATGTATGTATTAGAAATTGTGAATGATTTAAGATGCGAATGACGAGTTAATAATATGTTATGAATATGCTAATCTCTAGTTAATGTGAAAGTAATGTGCACATATCCTCTACACAATTGCGGAAGCTTGGTTCCAGCATCCCTCTTATCCACCTCGGGTGAGACTGCACTTGCTTCGCAAGTGTTGCTGGGAAGGGTTACACCTTTCTGGGACGGTGTATAAGGGAGTTAGGTTGATAGTTTGTTGGCGACAGTGCGGAATGAACCCCTGTCGATAGACTCTGTATCAACACTTTCGTTATGAGTTTATAGATGATGTTGCACAAAGAGATAGGTCTGAACAAATCAGATCTCTCAACCACCGGATTTTTCGAAATCGGGGTGAGAAAGGTAGAGTTTAAGTAGGGAGAACCCCCCTCATTCTCTGTGATTCTTCCACCACCTTCCAAACTTCAATTTTGATCAAATACCAAAAGTGGTGAAAGAAATTTGCCATAAAACCATCAGGCCCAGGGGATTTTTCATCCTCCATTTGATTAATGGTGATCTCAACCTCCTAGAATTCAATGGGATGAATGAGCATCTCATTCTGCTCATCAGTAATAAGCCTAGGAATTACATCCTTGATCTCCCTGCAAGATTCAGACCGGTCCACCTGAGGTTCCATAGTCACTTCCTTAAAATGAGAAATGAGTTCCTGCTCGATATCCTCATGAGAATCAATTAAAACACCCTCATTGGTACGGAGATTACATATCTTATTCTAGTGTCTATGTTGGATTGTTGCTCTGTGGAAGAACTTTGTGTTCTTATCCCCATCCTTCAGCCATTGGTTCCTAGATTTTTGCTTCCATAAAAGTCTGTCTCTGATATAATTGTTCAGGAAGGTTTTTTTCCTCCATAGCCAGTTCAGCTGTCAAGCCGATTCACATGATGATTTTTTGGACCTGTTTCATCTGTATTTCAATCTTAGCTTTATCAACCAAAATGTCCCCGAAGACATCTTTATTCCAACTTTTGATTTTTTGTTTCAACAGTTTCATTTTTTGTTGAAAACAGTACATCTTGGTGCCATGAAGGGGGATAATATTCCTCCACCATTCCTCCACACGAGTTTGGAAATCTTTATGAGTTAACCAAAAACTCTCAAACCTAAAATTCCTAGTCATTCTCGTCCCAATATTACTCCAGATAAGGGAAATCGGCCAATGGTCAGAGCCTGAAGAGGCAATCGGGATCGATGGCAGAGTCCCTCCTAAAAGCATAATGCTTTCTGAAATTAGGAATCTATCCAGACTCACAGCCACCAAATTCTCCCCTCCTCGTCTATTATTCCAGGTGAAACCATTGCTCCCCATATCAACATCAATCAGATTACTTTTCTCAATGAATTCATCAAACAGGGTATTCTCCGGAGTTAGGATTCTTCGGCCCCCTTTTTTCTCAGACAGTGACCGGATCAAGTTAAAATATCCTCCTACAATCCAATGAATCCCTTCAAACATGCTCCTAAGCCTAGTTAAATTGGTAATGAAATTATGCTTCTCCGGATAACTACTCGGTCCATACACATTGGTAATAATCCTCCACGCATTAGAGCCTAAAAGATGAAATGCAGCAGAGAGACTAAAATTGGTGGAGAGAAAGTCGGTGAGGGACACAAGCCGAGGGTCCCACAGGATTGCCATTCCTCCAAAATGACCAACAGCATCCAGCACCATACACTTACACTGTTTCCATATGCTACGAGCATTTAGTTCCAGATATGCTCCCGAACACTTAGTTTCTTGTAACAGAACAACAACAGGTTTTTCCTTCATAATCTTTCTTTTCAGAGTTTTTCATTTACGAGGACCATTAGCCCCTCTAATATTCCATGAAATAATTTCCATCAAGCACTATATCTCATAGGGAGAAGAGCTTCCTGTATCATGGGATACTGACCTGAGTCAACCAATCGAGCCCCAATTTCCCCTATTCGCTCCCTATTGGATCTCCTTCCTCTCTTTGATCCTCCTTCTTTGAATTTCCTTTTGCTCTCCTTCAATTTTAGGGGACCAATCCCCAGGCTTGAGGTAGGTTTTGTTTTAAGAATAGCATCCTTCAATAGCTTAATTTGATTATCCGGAATGGAGTGAACCTCAATGTTTTTGCAGTCCTCTTCGATGCTATCAAGATCCAGGTCTCCTAGTTCCATCTCCTCCAATTCCTCCTCCATATGCTCTGCTGCCAAAGGGCTTTTCCTAACAGATTTACCCTTATCACTGATCTCCGGTATCACTGCTGGACTATCAACCTCAAGATGAGGAGAATCCTGCGCTTCCATAGGAATAGGAGGGTCTAGCAAATTGGGATCCAACGCATCAAAGCAATTTGTACTAGGTCCTTTATTCCTCGCTTCAGAACCATTATGCCTCCTTCCCGCTTTTTGCCGATTAGAGATTTTGGTAAAACCTTCCGAATCAAGTTGTTCCTGAGGTTTGCTACCCAGTATTTCCACAGGGAGGTTCAAATGACAGTCCCGAGTCAGATGTCCATGGGTATGACATCGTTGATAGCGAAAAGGAACATGTTCATAATCTAGGGTTTGAAACCACTCAGATTCTTCCCATGTTAAAGTGATCCCCTCAGGTAGGGATTTAGAAATATTCATGTAAACACATACATGGGCATATGATATATACCTTCCTTTCTTAGTTTGATCATAGATTTTAACAAAATTCCCTAGGGCGCCTCCAATAGCCTTTAGTATGTCGGGGTCCCAGTATTCCGTCGGTAATGAATAGAGTCTAATCCAAACTGGAGCTATGGATAGATCTTCTTTGTTAGGGTTAAAGTGATCCTTCCACGTAAGTAAGAATAGCCCTGCCGAGTAGTAGAAATATGGTCCTCCCTCAAATAACCTGTCCTTATCTTCCACATTTGGAAAAACCACAGTAAAGAAACCCTTAGAGCCTATTAGGAGATCAAAGTGTCCTTTAGGTTTCCAAGTTGAATGAATCCACCACGTTAGCGCTTTCTCTAAGGGCCAGATGCCCATGAATTTACCAATTAACGCATGATCTGTCATGTGCTGAATTCTCTCCTTAACCCGTGTTGGATTCACGGAGATGGCAGGATTACTCAGCGACTTAGGAATACAAGACCCTTGCCCCACATTTCTTGGATCAGATGCTGAAATATCCACCTGAGGACTGCAACCCTCTCCTCCGATTCCTTCCTCCTCAAGTTGCACCTTCTTAATCTCCTTAATCATTTCCTTCTCAAGCTGTAGAGGAGGGGAGAGGCCCCTCCCCTGAGTACGAACCATCCTACCACTACTTACCCCGAGCCCCAGCACCACACCCGATCTTCAGACTGCAAGCACACGACCGTTGGAGGTAAGCACTTCTTGGAGCATTCTCAGCCGATTAGAACTTTTCTTTTTTTGTAATATTGTGTAACGTTATGTAACATGCCATTTCCATAAAAAAAAAATTGCAAATGATGTCAGCTTAAACAAAAGAATTAAATTATAATGATTTCATATTAAACTTAGATATATAAAGCACATGATCAAATATCCTGAGGTGTAATTTTTTTCTTAATGTATACAAATTTAAGATAAACAAAATTTACACCTAAAAAAATTGGATCCCTCTTGGTGCTTGATAGATCCGAGTTTAAGATGGATCTATGTTGAGTTAGATTTTTAACATAGCAGTGTAATTTTCATCTCTTTCAACATTTAATTTTATAATTCATTTCATCCCACAGTTATAGCATTTTCATTTGCAACTGAAATAAAATTAAGAAACAATGAAAGATAACCATGCACAAGAGACACCAAGTTTTTATCTTGGGAAACCCAATAGGGGTAAAACCCAACAAAATTTTCTCAGAGAAATCAATCAAATACAAGAACAATAACAATCATGAAGATGAACCTTATTACAAGAGAGGTTCTCCCTCCTTCATAAGAAACACTAGCAAGGGTGGTGAGTCTTCCAAGAGAATAAGAGAACCCCGAAACTTAGCTTCTTGCCTTAGCTAGTCCTTCCAGGGAAATGCGCACAAGTGGAGAGAAGATGTGTTGTGAATGTGAGTGAACAAATGAGGTGATAAGCTCTATAGTTATATTCTTCTGTTCACTAGAAGATTCATCAAATGGGGCCAACTTGTCTTCCTTTACTAGGCCAACTTGCTAGTTTTGATCTTCCACTTTTATTTTCCTTCAAGACGAATTGCTATCTTGTCTTTTTTTCTTCTGAAGCTTCTTGAACGTTCTTTGGAACTTCTTCAATGGTTTGTCTTGTCTTCATGGATTATTTCTTCATCATAGAAAAGTTCTCCTCGTTGATATCTCCTCACATGTGGGCACATTCTTTTTCAGTATAGCTCTAATGTTGGTTTGACCATACTCTAAGAAGTCCCAAACACTCCTTAGAGTCAATTGTCAAATTCAACATTAGATTAGACTTTGTCTAATATACAAGGAGATAAGATATGCTTGTAACATAGACAAGTCATCTCACTCTACAAGAATGGATCACTCCGGCTAAGGATCACTCCCACCTGGAGTACACAATGTGATCTCTAGCCTCCTACAGTCCAATCCACATGATTGAAGGAGGCTAAACATCCGAGACAAAATCAAGGGATAAAATGGGGCCATTCTCTTTGGGTCATGAACCCATCCAAGAGAATGATATACATACTTTTTTCTCGGTGCTAGAACCATGGAAAACATCAGCACTCCCTCTTAGTGAGGGAGACATTCTATGCTAAGTCGCTAACTTGGGGACAATTTCCATAATATACATCTCAAGTTTATTAAGAATATGCTAGGGCCATTTGTCACTAAATGAGTCATTCTCCATTACCATGGATTCCCGTGGAGAACATCTTCTTGATGCTACTCATATGTACTGCATTTGCATCTGTATGGCACCTATATTGCATCAGCATATGTACTACTATACTGCAATTGCATATGGAAGATCATCATAGTGTATGGGCCATTCATCTCTCCTATGAATTTTTTCCTCTCATCATCACAGAGACTGGACCATTCATCTCTCCTATGAATTTTTTCCTCTCATCATCACAGAGACTGGACCATTCATCTCTCATATGAATGTATGTTGTTCATCATCATAGTGTTACACATCCATCAATGCTCCCTCTCACTCAGAGAGGCATTCTCCATCACACCAAGATGGTCCCTAAAGTGTACAAACTTTTCCTTGGACAAAGCCTTGGTGAGGATGTCCACTATTTATTTTTCCATGGATATGTACTAGAGCTTTACTACTCCTTTCTGGACCATGTCCCTAATAAAGTGGTATTTGATCTCAATATGCTTCAACCTGTCATGGAACAATGGATTCTCTGAAATCTTGATATAGTTTTGATTGTCACATTGTAACATAGTCATCTCTATCTCTCGACCAAATATCCATGTAAGAATATTTTGAATCCATACTGCTTTGCGGATTGCAATATTGGCTACATAATATTCTTCTTCTGTTGTGCTAAGTGCAACAGAAGTTTGCTTCTTACTAAACCATGATACTTTCATGGCAGATACCAAGCTGAAACAACACCTTGAGGTGCTCTTTCTATCCACGATACTCCCTCCCCAATTGGAATCTGCATAGCATTGCAGCTTCACTTCTCCTCCGGAAGCATATCTTAGGCCATATCCAACTGTACCATTTATATATCTGAGCACATGCTTTGCTGCCACCCAATGTGTTTGCTTGGGCTCAACCATAAATTGGCTTAGGGTGTTTAATACAAAAGAAATATCAGGTTTGGTATTAACCATATACATCAATGATTCAGTCAATTGTCTATACATTGTGGGATACACTAAATATGAATCTGAAGCATATTCACTCAGCTTCTTCAGATTTGCCTCCATCAATGTGATCATGGATTTGCAATCCATCATACCAAATATCCTCAATATATCTACGGTGTACTTTCCTTGGCTAGGGAATATCTCATTTGGGTTCTTCCATACTTCTAATCCCAAGAAGTAATGCATCAAGCCAATGTATTTCATCTCGAACTCAAAGGCCAAATTCTTCTTGCAATCATCTATGAGCCATTATGTTCTCGTAAGAAACAAATCATCAACATATAACACCAAGATAAATGAATCACCATTGGAAACCTTAAAGTAGAGGTTGGAATAAGCTCCATGCTCATCGGGTAACTATCAATTCGGGCATACCAAGCTTTGGCGGCCTGCTTGAGTCCATACAATGCCTTCTTCAATATGCACACATGAGACTCCTTCTCATGTACTTCAAATCCTTGGGGTTGCTCCATGTACACCTATTCCTCAATTGCACCATTGAGGAATGGTGTCTTTGCAAACACATTATACAACTTGGAGAGAAATTTATACTCAAAACAAGAACTCTAGCCATAAAAAATCATAATTTTGCGTCAAAAACACCAAAAACAATCCTTGAATCGAAAAGTGACACTATCTGTAGTACCACCTTTTTTAGGGGGCTAAAATTATAGCTTTTTCAATTCGATTCGAGGGTTTCTATAGGGCGTCTCTCATGGGTAGCTCCCCCACAGTGTGGCCCCCTTGACTATGGAGGGGTGACGACTCGATTCTGAGAATCAAGTTGTCCCCTCCAGAACCAAAATTCCACCGTTTTTAAATTTTTTTAATGTTGAATTGTTTTTTTCAATTTGTTCTTTTGTTGTTGTTTTGTTTGATGTTCTAATTTCTTTATTTTTTTAATATATGCTATTTTTTTAATTATTTGAGAATATATATATATATATATGAAATTTTAAAAATTAATAATTTTATTGTTTTTTATGTAAGTATATTTTTGTTTTTTGTTTTTTTTAAACCATGTTTTTAAGAAAATAATTGAATTTTAAAAAAAGACAATTTAAAATAAAAATAAAAATAAAAACATATATACTAAAACATTTAAAAAAAACAAAAAAAACAAAAAAAACAAAAAAAATCATATAAAAAATGAACAATTTCAAAAAATTATAAAAAACGAAAAACGTAAACTTTTAAAGAATTAAAAAAAACGAAAAACGAAATAAAAAAAGAAGGAACAAAAAAAAGTTAAAAATAATGCTTTACCCCATGGGGCCGCTTCCCATAAGCGATGTCCCATAGAAACCCCTGAATCGTATTGAAAAAGCTATAATTTTAGCCCCCCCAAAAAGGGGTGCTACTGGTAGCACCACTTTTCAATTTTGGGGTAAAAATAAATGCTAAATACAGCCTATAAAAAATGAGAAATATTTAGATTTCTTGTCATGTTGTGTAATGTGTTTACATCCATCTGATGTAGTTTCCATCCCATTACTAAAGCAAGAGAAATGATAGATCTGATAGAGGTGTACTTGGAAACTGGAGCAAACGTCTCATCATAGTCTAATCCCTCTTTCCAGGAGAATCCTTTTGCCACAAACATTGCCTTGTGTTTGTCGATGCTGCCATCTTTTGCATGCTTAATTTGGTAGATCCATTTGGAAATTACCACTGACTTCCCTTCAGGTCTTGGAACAATTTCCCATACATAATTCTTCATGATTGTTTGATATTCTTCCATCATGGCATCCTTCCATACTTGTTGTTCTATTGCCTCATTATCAAAATCAATGATGTGACTCATCAGATCCATGTAGCTTGAAAATTTATGAGGTCTTTTGCTTTCCTTAAAGGTACCACTAGGAGAGGCATATTTCTATGCATCCTACAAGGTATCACGTCTCTTCCTGGTGATAGGCACATCTCTGGGTACATCTACTGGTTCTGTAATCTCTATACATTCCTCCTAATAATATGGATCAGAGGGTTGTGTTTCCTCATCTCTTGGAGCCTCTTGCTCCTCATCATTAGTTTCCATGTGTGATTCTATCGATCTTCTAAAGGCTTCTTCTTCATCAAAGGTAACATATTGACTAACTTCAATATGGCATTGTCCTAAAATATAAATTTTGTAACCCTTCGAATTTTCATTGTATCAAAAAAAGATACCTTTATTCTAGATGTTTCTAACTTTTTCCTCTTATCCTTCGACACATGGATGTATACTAGGCACCCAAAACTCCACAAATAGATGGCCTTTGTATTTATTCTTGAGAATGCTTCTTTAGGGTTTTTTTCTTCCAATATTCAATGAGGACTTTGATTTTGTACATATACTACTGTACTAGTGGCTTCTTCCCGTAAGAACATGGGTATATTTTGATCATGAATAATTGCTTTCACAACTTCTACAATTGACTTGTTCTTTCTTTTTGCAACCCCATTTTGTTGAGGGTTGTAGGGAACTGTTAGCTTCCTCTTGATCCTTGCTTCTTTGCAGAAATCATTATATTCCTTGGAGGTAAATTCTCCTCCATTATCTGACCTCAAAATCTCAATCTTCTTACATGTCTGGTTTTATACTTGAGCCTTGAATTCTTGAAATCTGCTGAAGACTTCATCTTTGGTTTTCATGAAATAGATCCATGTTTTCCTAGTGAAATCATCAATAAATGTTACATAGTATAAGAATCCACCCAAGGATGATATAGGAATGGGTCCACAAACATCTGGGTGCAATAGATCCAAGATCCATTTGGATCTGCTATCACTGTTTGGAAAGGAACCATTGACATTCTTACCAAGGGAACAACCTTTGCATATTCCATAATGTTCTATTTGAAGTACTGGAATACTCGTGACCATCTTCCTTAGATTTGGTAGAGCTATATAGTGTATGTGTGCAAATATTTGTGCCATAGTTCACATGGACTAATACTATCATGTATCAAAGCTTGAGATGGATGACTTATCACTTTGTATAATCCTCCCTCTCGATCTCCAATCACACCTCTTGAGTCTATGCTAGAACCTTTTGGCCATACAAGAACTTGGCCATCCACAAATGGAACTCTATAGCATATATCCTCCAAACCTGAGATGGATAGGATATTTTTCTTTAGTCTTGGTACAAGTATGTAACACCTCCAAAAATCCATCAAAATTTAAAAAATTTGTAAGTAAATAAACTAGCATTAAGTTCTAACGAACTTTGCTTAGTAGTAGTTTCTACTACTCACTAATCCGCGAAATAAAATACTTGTAATAATTAATCTTGTTGTTTATATTATATGCGAGTAACGACTCCTATATTAGTTACGACAAAGTTCTTTTATGCATGGTTGTCCTTGTTCATATTAAGTTGCGATACTTGTGCTTGTATCACTGTCCACACTTGCTTAATGATTAAGTCGTGAATTGTAACGTAGGTATTGTTATGATAATGGTTACTAAATGTATTCTTCTTTTGTTGAAGGGGTTCTTATGATGCCCCGAGGCTTACTTAGCTATTGTCAAGCTAATGCATGTTGATTCCCTTTGTCTAGGGTTATAGGTAAGGGCTCTCACATATGATTTGATTAATGTTTTTATACTTTTTAAGAGCTAGGGTTATGTAATAACCTAGCTAGATAGCTAATGTGCAACCAAGGAGAAAATGTGACCCTATCTTCACTAAAGGAATGGGTCGTTCTAGCCTAAAGTGGCTCTTAAACATGGTGATGGCATTAGTTGTATGTTTGAAACATAACAACAACCACGATCTGGGTGCGTCCCATACTGGAGCTCGATGGTAATAAAGGGAGTACCCTAACTATATGGAAGTGGGTAAAAATTTAATGGTAAGTGGAAGGCAGATAAGGAATTTAATGTGACCACATGAAGGCTCTGTGAATGAACTCCACATAGGGAAAAAACCCTAACTCCACGCCGAGGGTTTTGTATTGTCACTTGTTGCTCGTTTCGAAGGTTGGAGAGTTGAGCTCTCTCGTCCGCTATGGCCATTTGTGCACACCACGCACAGTATCAGTGTTAACCTATTCACAGAGGTGTTCTTTCAGGGTTCCAACGTTGTCTTCGTGTTAAGTTATTTACCTTTGGTTTGGTCAAATGGGGAGCTATGTTCTATGCTCTCGAAATTCTCAGCTGTTACAAAGGTATGGTTTGGAATTAACTTATATTTGTTTAGTTCCTTTCAAAATTTTGTTTGTGATAATATCATTCATCTTTTAATAACTGGTTGCGTACATTGGTAGGATTTTCTTTTCCACATTTTCCAGTTGATCCCTGGTCTCGACTTGTGTTCTCGGCGGCAACATTGTTGAGAGGTGGCAACTCCAGTGGTTTGGAAAACCACAGTAAGCCTTGGGCCTTCCACAACGACACCTCTGTCAACACTTGTTTAGCATTAATGCTATCGTTGGTCTTCGTTTGTCTTGTTGTAATCCATTTGTAATTTTGAGTGATATTGATAGCTTGTAAAGGTTTCCTTGATTTGTATCCAGAGTTGGGGTTTCGACCAACATTTTGTTAATAAAAGATACAATGTTATTCTTCTTCATTCGGCATTTTTTTACATCTCTGTCGAGACTGTTGCTACTTAGTTCTTTGTTATTGTAACTCCTTTCTGTTTATAAATGGTGAATGCGTAACTATTTGGGCATAAACCCTACTATGGAAATTTGTATTTTTGGTTATTGAGGTGTTGCTACTGATTCTGTGTGTAATGATATTTGAATTATACAGAAAAAAGGGTTCAAACCTGAACCATACTCAGTCGTTGTGTTAGTATTTTGGAAATATTTTATACCCGTCGATTTGTATTTAAAAGTTGGTTGAAGTTCTTATGGTTTATGAAGCCTAGTTTACTAATAGCCTGCTTCTTGAAAGTGACTTCATGGTCATTCATAGTTTTGATTTTTAATGGGAAAACTTATAAGGGATTCGATCCTGCATTGTATTTGTAAATTTTTAAAATTTGTTTTATTAGAACGAAGACTAGGCAATGCCCTAGTTTGGGAAAACGTTTATTGTCTCGACTTCTGTTAGTATGGGTCAAAGTAAAAATGACTTGACTTTATGTTGATTATCTTTGAGTTGTTATTTGAAGAAGAGTTTGATTCTAATTCCATTTTGGTTTATCATACCATTCAAGTCTATAAGCCTATGAACCTTTGATTTGAATTCTTAACAGTTGGAAATTCAATGTGTTTGATTTTATTAAACAAGGTTAAATCCTTAATATGCCTGGAATTCAATTTTCAGTCTTCGATATGTTAAAGGGTTTATATATGAATAATGGCGTATACCTGCAATAATGGGTGATGCCCTTGCTATGGAAATTATAACGTATGCTTAGGGTTGATAGGATAATATATTTGTTGAAATATTTATGTATTTTGATATGAGCTTAGTAACTAAAACATTCAGTTAAACTCTAATCTTATTGTGACTGTTTATTGCTTATTTATTTATTTGATCTAACCGAAAGGGGTTAATATGAAGACGAGTTGATTCTAACCCTATCTGTGAGTAGGATAAACACTTACAGATTATGAGTTATTCCTATTTGAAATGATTATTGTTTACTGTAGAGTTATAAAGTATGAAAATGAGATAATTGATTTGTATATTATATTATGTATGTAATTAAATAACCTAATTCTCAGGTATATAATATTGTTTACTAAGTTAGTATATAAATGATTTTAAACATTAAGAACTGTAGATTCTATTTGGATGATGTATAAAATGTTGATCCGATTATATGTGTAAATAGATATATAAATATCTTGTGTGAATGTTATATATTCCTGTAAAATATTCGTTTTCTTTCTAGGGTTTAGGTAACAACTGTATATTCAGTATATTATTTATCTATCCATACTTGATAAAAATCTATAAAATCAATCTTCTATTTACTGTAAATAAACCAGCATTCATTTTATTATAAGGAAATAATTTCTAATCTATATACCTAAACAGACTCTCTATACTAGAGTACATCACTTCGGTGAAAGGAAAAATATAGAGAGGATTATTATTCATCATTCTAATCATTCAATCATTGTGCAGAATAATATTATCAGTTTAGTGCTCTAATGGCTCAGGTTCCAATATAACTGTGTATTTGTGGCCAATTTCATGAAGATGAATGTTGGCTTAAGTACTGATCTAGAGGTTTCCAATGTAGATCCAGGTTCTTCGCGGTTTCAAGGAACCAACAAAACCCCTTCTCACCGGCCCTTTCGGAAACATCCTGAGAACAGGTTGAGGTCTCATCCGAGGTGTATCTATGGGGGCATTGCGGAATCAGGTTTCCATAGCAATATGATGATTTGTTCGTACATAACTACTGTGCAGTGCGCTGCGAATTGAAGACTGCGCGATGATAGGCTACGTCGCGGTCCACACTTCTATGAACTAACCGCTTGTGCAACCAACGCATCCAAGGACTGTGCGGTTCGGGCAGGGTGCGAATAATAGGACAGCGCAACTGACTTCTACGCTTCCTCTTTTAGACTTAAAAAGTGTTGAAGACTTCCCTTAATATTTAATCATTCATCTACTGCCTTAGATCAATTAGCCTTATAATGGATGTAAGAAGATGAAACACACAATACTGCACACCTTCGATGTTATGCGTCAAGAGAGTTACACAACCCTAACTCTACATGCACTTGCGATTGTCCAATAAAATAATACTTCCGTAGACTTAGAATACTACTAGCATAGATCCAAATCCTAGGCTCTATAAAGCACCGAGAGGTATCAAATCTCCTGAGGTGCAAACCTCTCCTTGAATAGCTCCTTGAGTGCAATACCTGAGCTACCTAATCCTAAGCTCTAAAGTCTCTAGTTTAAGTCTCATATTTACTTTTTACTTTGTATTATTCTTTTTTGTTTATGGACGACATACTATTTATTACTTTTTACTTTATATTATTCTTTTTTGTTTACTTTGTATTATTTTGTTACTTGGCAAACTCGACAAACACTCTAAATCTCATATTTACATTTTACTTTGTATTAAAAGTAAAAACTGAAGTCTCTAGTTTAAGTCTCATATTTACTTTTTACTTTGTATTATTGTTTTTTGTTTATGACCGACATAATATTTATCACCTAATCCTAAGCTCTAAAGTCTCTAGTTTAAGTCTCATATTTACTTTTTACTTTGTATTATTCTTTTTTGTTTATGGCCGACATAATATTTATTACTTTTTACTTTGTATTATTCTTTTTTGTTTACTTTGTATTATTTTGTTTATGGCCGACAATATTGACAAACAATCAACTTACAAGATCTCCCTCATACAAATGTTAGACAAACACTAGACTTACAAGATCTCCCTCATATAAATGTTATCTATGGCCAAAAATATTAACAAACACTTGACTAACAAGATCTCCCTCATACTGGGCTGTAGAGCACCTCTCGGCGCAATGAAATCATCATTCATCCATTCACACAATACTTAACATATTATTCCCATCTTTCTCCTATGGCGAATACATATAAAAGCATTAACATAACAGCTGATAAATGAGAGTACAACCATTCATTCTTAAGCAAACAGATAGGTGCAAAACATAAACAATCACACTACACAGGATTTAACGTGGTTCACCCCCCATATGGGAGCTACGTCCACAAGAAATGTTGTTGTATTAGTCTTTGGGAAGGGTACAACATTTCTTTGTCTGCGCACTCAGCTTTCAGACTCTCTTCTCTCTCACTTGGCCTCTGCCCACACAACTTGCAGAGCCTTTACAAAATGTTTCTCACAGAGATTTATCAACTCAATAACGAGAACAATAAAAAATGAAGAGTAATAGTAACCCGAAAGATCAACAATGAATATTAACCCTTTCCCATACAAAATATGCCTTATTTATAGATCATGCCCGTAGGTCATGTCTTTACAGTTCGAAGGCAAAAACCCTTAGGTTTACAAAACTGTCACGGTTTTCCCTTAACCGGACTATTGGCTTTTGGTAGCGAATATTTTTTCGTGGTCGTCTTCAGCGGATGCCTCACGTCGCTATCGGCCTTCCTATCGCACGCATGCCAACAGGTCGCTTTCACCGAGCCATTCTTCCTCTAATGGTCTCGTGCGACTGGTTCAGGTAGTGGTTCTTTCGCATGTGCGACTAGTCGCTTTCTTTCCGCTTTGCTCCTACCCACCGCTTGGTACTCCTCGAGCATCTTTACCAAAAATAAACCGTCGACGGTCTAACCGGAACACGTGCCGTCTTCCATCCAACACTCTACTTTTCTAGATCCACGTAGACTGGAAACATCGCAATGCTGTCTCCTTGCAGCACTGGTCTTCATAGCTCTTCCGACGCTGCTTTGCACTCTACTTCACAGCATCCCAAAAACTTATACAAAAAATGTTCCAACTGAACTATGCTCAGCTCCGCAATTCCAAAAATCCTTCTTGCTCAAAATTCCCCACTTGGGCAAGGCCCAATAGGCCCCTAACACTTACATGTGGCTCGTCCCTGAGCCACCTGCAACTTCTCCAAGTTGTTCCGCTGCCTGCGGATCTAGCTTCGCAGTGAACTCATTGTATGTGATAATTAGCTTTTTGACTGCTTCCTTTGTGTCTTGCTCGACTTGCTTGACTGTTTCCAACATATCAGGTGTTATCTCATCATCGATCTGACCTTCCACCTGTTCTTGATTTTCGTTCAACTCCTTTAACTTCTCCTCGATCTCCTGCGAGATCATGCTGGCGTCCTCTAGTAAGGGCTGCAATTTAGCGCCCATTTCAGTCTCTTTTTCTCGTAAGGCTTGCACTTTCTTCTTTAGCGCATTGATTTCCCGGTACTTCTGAAGCCTGTCTCTTGGTAGCAGGGCTTTCACTTCTGCATCCAACTTTTCTAGTGTCACTTGCTTATCTTTCACTACATTCTTTAACTGCAGCAATCATGGGTCCTATTCGAGGGCGGTGAATTCCTTCGACGCCACTTCTAAAAAATCTGTCACTTAGCCACTTTGGAAGCAATACTCTGTGCTGCAGCCTTCACCTCCTTTGCTTTTAACTGTTGTTGGTCTGGTGGGGTCTGTGGATTGGTCTGTTATTCCAAGGCAGCAATCTTAGCTTCATGGATGATCTCCATGTCCTGCATCTCTGTCTTAAGGCTGTTAACTAGTTCACCAATCTTAACAACAGTGTCCGTGGGGTTTATCTGCACTTCAAATTCCTCTATATCATCTGTGATCGCAGTGATCGTGGAATCTAGTCTTTTTCTACGATCATGCTCATCCTACAGTTCCATAGCTCTCTGTGAGCTAGACTCCTCCAACTTCCTATTGGCTGATTGCAGCTCAGCTTGTCCCTTCAGCGTGTCAGTAGTTCTCTCGTGCATTTCTTCAACAACCTGCAGATGCAAGTAGTGTAGTCTAGGAAGTGGTATCTTTGCAAGGTCGAGCTCGACACGCTTGACATCCTTCGTGTCCAACAGTAGTTGTTCTTGCAGTGGCAAGCTTACTGTTAATGGATCAAGATGGAAAATACGGGACTTCGCAGGCACGGTCATGGCTAGATGCGGTGTCTTTTGCTGCGAAGTTCCTCCCAACTTCCCTTCAGACTCTGAGTCCCGCGGCAGGGGTAATCTCTTGTGGACTTCTTCAATTTTCTCTGTAATTCCCTGCAGTGTGGTCATATTCTTCTGCAGACTTTCCTGAATCGTCTTGTCCTTTTTCTCCTTCTCAGTCATCATATTTTCCATCGAATCTGTGATCTTTGTCGCGATTGTTTCATAATCCTCATCGTGGAGGACTGTGTCTGACTGGCTCTTATTAGCTTTCTGCTTCTTCCGCACTCCCTTTTTCTGTCCTGGGCTCTCAAGTTCTTTCCTTTTCCCCGTCTCCTTTTCTTCATTGATAGGACATGGAACAGGTTCGTCCTCAACGGAGTCGCTTGCGAAATCTACAACTTCCACTCGGAACTTGGCAGGCCATTCCCTCATGATATTATCAATATCATCTTCATACATGTGGTAGTTTCCTGCGAACCATTCCACGTTCCTCTTCTGTGCTTTGGTTGAAATATGAATACTACGCATGTTAGCATAAAAATCAACAGTGCGAATTTATTTACTCGTTACCTGCTTTGATATCCGTGGCATGCTCAGAATTGCTTCGCAGAGCTAGCTATAATATTGGTAGAAAACCTTAGTTGTCGCGTGCTGTCTCTGCGAGTTCAGATTTTACCAAAGGTTTGAATAGCGTGCTCCTCTGCAGTCATTGGTATCCGTGATTACGCCAGCATAGTCCTTCGGCTCCTTCCAGCCTATAAAGGTGATCAGCACTATTATCCATGTATAATGGAAATTTCTGCCATTGACTTGCATGTCATTGAGTTCTTCCAGGAACTCATTCAATAGGTATTGACACCAGTTGAATTGCTCTCCCTCCGTGACCGTAGTGCCAGGTAGTACTACGCCCGCAGGTACCTCCAAAGGCCTGCATTTTCTTAGAATTTTGTCAGCTAACAAATGCGTGACAAACCGCATGGATTTATCATCTATGTCTTCTGTTTGAAAGCCCCTCTTTCCTTTGACAACAGTTAGAGTTTTCTTCATCTTTGCCACGACTTCTTTGTCCTTGCTTTTCCCTTGGAAAAACTGCTTCGGGTCTTTATCCCTTTTACTCATCTGAGTGATGCGGTGGATAATGTCAATGGTCAGGTCAACATTGCGGTCAAGCCTCAAATATCCCTGGTGAATGCATTCCATGAGAGTTCGCACCACCACATTCAGCTCCGGTGATCTGTCAAAATGCGGGAGTTTGAGCAAATTGAGTAGTCCCGACTTGACTATTCTTGATAACCAGCTTTCCGCGACCAAGGTGAGGTCGCCCTTCATGTCCTTCTTCCAACACATGTACTGGTCAGGCTAGAACTGTGGGAACCTAGGTTCATTGGGATCCTCCTTCTGCATCTGAAGCAAATCATAATCTTCCCACTTAAATTCTAGAATTTTACCCAGCAAATTTTTATCGACGTCGACGTGCTTTGAAATTGGCGAAAGCGAGATGTCATATTTGGCATTCTTCATTAACTTGAAGACCGGTGCATCCAGTGCACGCGGTGAAATATAGTCTAGGGTCATTGTCAAAGGTATCTCCTTATCAGCTACTGGCGACTTCTACACCGTCAAACCCATCTTTGGTACCTTCGTCCTCGGCCCCACTGGATCTTTGCCTTTATCCTGCATTTTTGGACTGTGTCTTGGTGATCTTCTAGACGCTTGACCTTGTTCTAAGAAGACCTTCTTGGATGGGGTTTCCATTAACCCTTCAATCCCTCTGTATTGAAATACCTTCACAGTCTCCCGGACCGTGAATTCTTCTTCAATGGTGGACCACTCAGACATCCACTGGAAAAATTCCACAGAGTTTCGGACAGCTTACTAAAAACAACTTGCAAAGTAATGTGCACCAGAAAATTCTTAGTGTTTGGTAACCCGCGAGTCTGAATAAAGCGTTACTTATAGGTGTAGCTGACCTCTTCCGTGCCCCTCAACGGCTAGATAAGCATTAAATGCAGTATCCGTTGGCCAAATCCAGCGGATTCTTTGGTCCTTTCCTTCATAAACTCGTTCAGAACGGCCATCTGTGCGTTAAATGCCCAAGCGGTCGCTGGCAAAGTACTGTATAACGGCTATTTTTTCGATCGACATTGTAACAACTATTTTTCTGGAGTGTTGCGTCGAACTACGCGACAGGTCATCATTGCTCCTGCGCAGTAACTTCTCGATGCCTGATTTCTTGCCTCTGGACTTAACATCTTTCCTCGTTCACCTTATCTTCGCAATTGCCTTTTAGACTTCGCAACTACGCGGTTCCTCTTTTCTTTTTCTTTTCTTCTTTTTTCTTTCTTTTTTTTGTTTTTCCGCAGCGGCACATCTTAACAGTGATGCACGATATATACATGTACCTCATCACACATTGCGTACAGACTCTTCCCCATTTCTAGTGCCCATTTCCAACTGTACTTGGCACTTAGAAATTTCCCTCTTTCCGATCATCACAAGTTCTGCAAAGCAGGACTATCTCAATAGGGTTTTAGTCTGCTCCCATTAACTAGACCTGGTAATTTATCTCCTGCCAATGTGGCTAACTGAACTGCGCCACCATTAGTCACATGTAAAACAATATATGGACCAAGCCAATGCATTTTAAAATTTCCAGGAAATTTCATGAATTTACTATCATACATGAGGACTAGATCACCTACCTGGAAAGACTTGTTCTTGATGTGGCAATCATTCCATGCTTTTTCTTTTTCTTTCTGCACTTGTTGGTGGAATCCTGCGATGAAACGATCCTCCTCCATACCAACCAAATGTAGAAGCCTTTCTTCTAGCGCATCGTGATCCTCCATTCCTGTGAACGCAACTATTCTCAAGCTAGGAACAATGTGCTCCATAGGCATAATGGCTTCCTGTCCATCGGCCAACCTAAACGGTGTATGGCCAGTCAACTTCTTGCATGTGGTTCTGTATGCCCATAACACAACGGGAATGCGCAGGTCCCAGTCATCCTGACTCACATTGCATACCTTGGTTAGCGCATTCTCCAATACTTTATTGAACGCTTCAATAGTTCCATTTGCTTGCGGATGATATGGTGTACTTTGTTGATGATGAATGCGGAATTCTTCTGTCAATGCCTCAATGGTCCGGTTCAAAAAGTGAGTTCCTTGATCACTCATCAAAATCTTTGGGCATCCAAACCTCATAAGGATGTCTTCAAATATGAACTGCGCGGAAGTACCTGCACTACAGTCCTTTACTGGCCTCGCTTCTTCCCATCTAGTGAGGTAATCAGTTGCAGTAATAATATAACTCGCACGTGTTCTTTTTCCTGGTGGGTTTATAGGTCCCACAAAATCAATTGCACATTTCTCAAATTCCTGTAATGTCAACTGTGGATTTAATGGCATCTCGTCTCTTTGCGACGAATTTCCCGTCCTCTGACACACATCGCAGCTATGGCAATGCTCTTTCGAGTCCTTGTGAATCGTAGGCCACCATAGCCCTGCCCGCAATATCTTTTGTGTGGTGGCTCTTCCTGCGTAGTGACCTCCTGCTGCTCCGGAATGTGCATCATCCAGTATTAATGGCTTTTTGTGTTCCAAAACACATCTGCGCAACACTTCATCCGGTCCCAATTTGTATAACTGACCTGCGATAATGGTGAAGTCTGTTGCTCATACTACCAGCTGCTTCTTCTGCTGTGTAGTAGACTCTATGGGTGTTAACCCAGTAGTCAAGAAGTCTATGATGTGTTTGTAATATTCATCAGCTATCTGGATAGCAAATAACTGTGCGTAAGGCAGATTGTATTCAAGGTTTGTAGGCTCTTCTCCTAACTCAATCCTTGACAGATGATCAGGTCCTAAGTTCAATCTTCCCGGCTTAACCACGATTTCAAAGTCATACTCCTGAAAGAGTAATAACCATCTACATATTCTCCCCCCTAACACTGGCATATTGACCAGGTATTTCAAAGCAGAATGGTTAGTGAACATAAAGAAGTGCGCACCAAGCAAATAGTGCCTGAACTTCTGCAGTGCATAGACCATGGCTAGGCCTTCTTGTTCAATAGTGGTGTAATTCTTCTCTGCAGATGAGAGATTCTTGCTCGAAAATGCGATGGAATGGTCAATACCTCCCTCTCCTGGTTGTGCTAAGACAACTCCCAATGATATGCATGACGCATCAACATGAACATGGAATGGCTTCTCCTAGTCTTGAAAAACTAGGATCAGCGTAGTGACCATTTTCTCTTTCAAAGTGTCAAATCCTTGTTCACACTCGGCATTCCAAATGAACAGTACATCTTTCTTTAGCAGCTTCTCCATTGCTGTGGTTATCTGCGCATAACCCTTTATAATTTTTCTGTAGTAACCGGTATGCCCCAATGTAGTGCGCAGTTGCTTGACTAAATTTGGTGTGGGCAAGTTTACAATGACTGCGATCTTCGCAGGATCAACCATCAAGCACTGCTTGCACACGATATGTCCTAACATAATTCCATAAGGTACACAAAAAAGACACTTCTTCAGATTTAATGACATTTGGTGCTGTTTGCACTTTTCCAGCATCATTCTGAGGTTGGAGCAGTGGTCCTTCAGCAACCCAAACACTGTCCAATCATCGAAATAATCTTCTAAAAACTTATGCATGAAATATTTGAATGCTGCAACCACAACGCTGGAAAAGATGGCGAGCACATTCTTCAGTCCAAATGGCATGACTGTGTACTGGAACGACCCCCATTTAGTGGAAAAAGTGGTCTTGTGTCTATCCACGGGATCGATTCTTATCTGATGGTATCCCGAAAACCCATTAGTAAAGGAATAGGCCTCATTTCCTCCGACATTATCAAGCACCTCATCAGTGAAAGGAGTAGGAAATGGGTCATGCATTGAAGCATCGTTCAAGTTTCTGAGATCCACACAGATCCTGATCTCACCTTTTGTTTTCTTATCCTGGACAACCATAGGGATTATCCATTCAGACTCTTTGACTGGCTCGATGATCCCTGCGTCGAGCATTTTATCAATTTCTGCCCTGACTCATTCTTTGTATCTCAGGTTCAGTCTATAGGGCCTCTGCTTAATAGGTTTCGCACCTAGCTTAAGAGGTATCTTGATAACCCCTGAATATCCCAAGATTCCCTTCATCTCCGTAAACTTTGTTGGGAATAACTCCTGATACTCATGTAAGACGTACGCGATCTCCTCGACAGTCTTATCATCCCAGTAGTCTCCAATAGCCGCGAACTTTGGCTCTTCGTTGGTGCCAATTTTCACCTTCCGCATTTTCACAGGTCCGCTCATGTCTGGTATTTCCAGCAGAGGTCCTTCTACCTCGCGCGCACCTTCTGACTCAGGTATCTTAACATTGCATGGGTCCTCCTCATCACTGTTTTCTTTTTCTTCAGTTTCCTCAGCTAAATTATAACATTCCATTGCATGTTCTTCTTGTTTGGTCCATTCCTGCTGTAAGCTTGTAGGTACTCCATCAGTTCCAAAGAACTCTTCCAATGTCATATTCTTATGTAGACCTTCTGGCCTAAATATTATTTCCTTAATAATCTGCAGCACATCATTTATTCCAGGGTTCTCGTCTTCGAAACTGAAATCCTTCTGGAAGTTCACAGTGAGGGTAGGCCAATCTGTAGTCTCCCTGCGCAACTCCATGTCTAAGTATCATTTCTTTGGGATTTCTTCCTACAGTGTGTGCACAAACAGATGCACCCATTCTGTCTTTGGTCTCTCCTACCATGCTTGTGAACAGACCACAATATGTTTTCTTGGATCTATCTGTCCATTGTACTTCTCGAATGATAGGGTAACTTTGTCGGCAAACCTGATCTGCATCTTGATTCTGCATTAATCCCATGTGGTCAATGTTTGTTTATGCGTAGCCCACCATCTGGAAGGTGTCTCGCACAGTGCCATATCTAATGCTGGTAAGCGGTGGTCATCTGCAATTGTTGCAGTATAATATTTGATAAATGAATAAACGTTAGATGAACCATCATATGTAGGGATTGGGCTTACCTCCTTTCCAATCCAGCACAGTGACTTTGTAACCTGCACGCATCTTCTTGCTGATACTTCGTGCATGCGACTTTGCCAATTTTCCAATCTTGTGTCAAAGTCTTAGATGCAAGAGCTGTCGCATCTCTAGCTGAGCGTTCCATCCACAGTTGGATTAATATAATCTTCATGGTTGGCAGTCACCTTATACAGTCGGTCGAGGTCTTGAACTCTAGATTCTTCCTGAATCGGCTTGCTATATCTGTCTCCGTCTGTAGGGTCCAATGGTGCAATGACCCTAAGATGCTTTCCTTCGAAGATCATCTTTTTTGTCTTTAAGTTTATGATGGCAAGGTTATCTATAGCCCAGTCAATCCCCAACAGTGCAGGAAAGGGTTGACTATCATCCACGATTTCTATAACCTCGAATTCTACATGACTTCTCACTCCATCAATGTCAACAACCACATTAGCTAACCTTCCGAAGGTATAACTTTCTCTTGACTGGCCATTCTCAACTGTATATGTGACCATAACAGCTTGGGTCTCCCCATCTGCTGCCATATCTATTTAGTTAAGACATTTACCTATGACCCTAGATCTAGAATGATCTCATCCATTTCATAATCTCCTATCTGGGCAGTAAGTCTCATTTCTCTGCCAGTTCTTTTATGTTTCCCAATATGATGAACTGCGCTATCAGTAGTTTCAGTCTCGCTGCACAGTTCATATTGATCTAACAACTTCTACAATTCTGCTATAGCATTTGGAATCTTCAGTAACTTAATGCAACTCTTGAGGAACTGCGCAATAGATGTGCAGGTCTTTGTTGCGGTGCTTGTTTTGTCATAAGCAACCGACATATCTTCTGTATGCGGTATTTCGCTGCGCAACGAGATTCTCAACGATCTTGATTCTGACTCTTTGAAGATATCCCACGCTTCTTCAAAGGTTTCTTTGTTTTTCTTCAAGTTGAATGTAGGTGCTTTCCCAACAGCTTTCTGTATCCATATTGTCTCAAGGGGTGTCTGCTTCATGTTAAAATCCCCCGAAGTCGAAGCTTCTACGCCTCTGTCTCTCCCTGTCGTAGCGCCACTTCGCGTCACTACGCTGATACTTGGATCCGCAGGTTTTCTTTCTGCTGCGATCAACTGAATATTTGGGTTCGACGCATCTGGCCGTTTTCGTTTTTGCATTTCTGCCTCCAATACTGGACATGCCTCAATGACATGATCAAAATATTTACAATAGTTACAAGTGGTACACTCATTGGTACAATATCTAGACACGTGACCCACTTGGCCATAGTTATAACAAACTACCTATCCGCAACCCCTGCCTTGCGTTGGGCCGTTATTCCTTCCTCTTCCACGGTATCCTTCGCGGCCTCTGTATCCTCCTTGATTATGCTGTACATTTTCTTGTTTCTGTGGAGTCTCTCCTTGGACTCTGTACAGTCCTCCATACATATGCTCAATATCTTTCTTTCTTTCTAGGATGAGCTCATATGCACGGAAATTGGACTCATCATGCCCAACTGACTTACAGAAATTACAGTATAGTTTCTTGGGGTGTTCTTACGTATTTATGTACTAGGTGATAGTCTTCTGGCCGGTGTCCTCTAGTTCTACAAATTTCATACCATGGCCCTGGATGTGGATTTAATGGGTTTGGTCCACCCATGCCAAGGAAGTATTGGAATAAAGGACAATTATCCTTAGTGTGTCCTTCTCCCTTACAGCCTGTACACCAGACTTCCCGTCTTTCCTGCTTTCCCTGCTTGATATCTTGTAGTTGTAGTGTCAGGGTAGCTAACTGGTTCTGGATCTGTGACATGACAGTGCTAGTTTCTCAGATAGGTGAAGCTTCCAGCTTCATCGCGATTTCCAAGGTTTCTGCCTACGAAGCCACCTTCTGCTACATCAAGGGTTGTCTGATATGAGGCAACATCATGGCTATAAACCATTCCTTGTGCTGTTGCAGGGCTATGACGAAGCTAACTTGGTCCAACAAAGTCTTAAATTTCTGGTCAAATTCCCAGACCGTGTCATTAGGTTTCTGTTTGATCTCTTTCAACTCTGTTATACATTGTGACTCTGATTTCGGCTTCTTAAATTCTACTAAGAGTGCAGCCTTTATTTCTACTAGGGTTCTATTCTGTCCCTGCGAGTATTTCACGAACCATTGCAAGGCTCTATCTCTAAATGCGGTGATGAGTTGTGCTTGCTTAACAACACAAAGATTTTTGTTTTAGTATTATCGTCATGTAATCAATTCATACTAATGAATACTATTTTTTTTTTTAAATTCAAAGATTTTTGTTTTAGTAATATGTTTATAAATATTTAATAGATAAAAGTTATTGCGCCGAGAGGTGCTCTACAGCCTAGTATGGGGAGATCTTGTGAGCCGAGTGTTTGTCGAGTTTGTCGAGTGTTTGTCGAGTAACAAAAAAAGAATAATACAAAGTAAAAAGTAATAAATATTATGTCGTCCATAAACAAAAAAGAATAATACAAAGTAAAAAGTAAATATGAGACTTAAACTAGAGACTTTAGAGCTTAGGATTAGGTGGTAAATATTATGTCGACCATAAACAAAAAAGAATAATACAAAGTAAAAAGTAAATATGAGACTTAAAGTAGAGACTTTACTTTTTACTTTTAATACAGAGTAAAAAGTAAATATGAGACTTTAGAGTGTTTGTCGAGTGACAAAATAATACAAAGTAAACAAAAAATAATGATACAAAGTAAAAAGTAATAAATATTATGTCGGCCATAAACAAAAAAGAATAATACAAAGTAAAAAGTAAATATGAGACTTAAACTAGAGACTTTAGAGCTTAGGATTAGGTGGCTCAGGTATTGCACTCAAGGAGCTATTCAAGGAGAGGTTTGCACTTGGGAGATTTGATCCCTCTCGGCGCTTGATAGAGCCTAGGATTTGGATCTAGGGTCGTAATAACCAAATCTAAAGGTTAGTTATATTAACTTTGTATATAATTATAAAAGTCAAACAAGTTAGATCTATTGATAAAGATTAAAGAGTTTTTCATCAACAACTAAAATTTAATTTTCATGAAGATATTTGATTGTTGAGGTTGTTATGGGGACTCACAAGTTGATTAAATGTGTGAATATGGCATTGTACTCTCCATGCATACATATATGGATCAAAACTCATTCTATTGTCATCCTTAAGATCAAACAATATCCATTATGGTCACAACTATAATTTTTTAAGGGAGTTGTAGGTGTTGAGAGGATGGGGGATCATTTATAACTTTGAAGAGAAAAAAATAATTGAATAGTTTTGGGGGATAGTCACTTGCGCAAACATTGCAATAGAGCTCGTAGTTGTTTTTGAAGGCCTAATCATCCCATAAAACAAAACATTGGTTAGGTGTTCTTCCAATCTATCACATATGTTTTTTAATTGACATTGCAAACCGATTAAATCTAATCCATCATCAAAATAAGGAATAAAAAAGATACGCTGAATCAATTTTTTATTAATATGAAAAAGCTAACCAAATGTAAAAACCTTAATTACTAAAATTAAAATTAATTAATGAAAAATGCTAAATTATGAAAAAGTATTAAATTATATTAAATGAAAAAGGATAAAGTAATTTACATGTCTTTAACTTTTTCAATTAATAATTTCGATTATTAAAAATTATGAAATTTCATTTTTCTTCATTATTCAAATAAACATTAAAATGTAATAAATGCAACAATCTCGGTAAGTGATTTTTCTTGAAGATATCATAGGTTTTCTCATCTATAGTGTTTTACTATGATATCTCCTTAGCTTTTGTTATTTGTAATTTTTATATTTATATCACTTGCTTTGTATTTTAAGTATTTATATTTATTGACAAATTTAAAAGGTTTTTGGTAGAAAATAATCCATTGTGTCCCATCTCAAAAGACATTAGGAAGTTCTTTGAATCCTAATTATGAGGAAATAATATAATAACCAAAATCATTTTTTTCTTTTCAAAATAGTTACATCTTACATTAAAATGTTTAGACATAATCTTTGGTAAGTTATTGATATTTTATTTAAAAAATAGTTGAGTAAATAATTTCAAAACCATTCAAAGAATTTATTTTTCTAGTTATGAAATTTTTTAAATAGATATCATTATCTCTAACATCTTTTAAGTGTGTTACCATATCAGAGATATTGCTAATGTTGAAAAGAAAAATGTTGAAGAGCATATCTGTTAAGTTTATACTAATTTGACTAGCAAGATCACTGAAAGAAACATAATCACAAGATAGACAGATATTTTACCCTGGGAAACCCTCATGGGGTAGAAAACCCAGCAAAGCTTTCCTCAATAAAGATGGTCAACCAAATACAAGATGTAGTCCAAGACTAGAGCTCCTTCTCTACCTCCTATGCAGACCTCTCTCTCATTTGTGCGCTACTTTCCGAGCGATGGAAGAGTGAGATAACTGAGGAACATCCTCCTCTACTTATACTTGTTTCCCGACTGACTTTTTACCCTATGGGGCCGACCTCTCCTAAGAGAGTCTAATAACCCCTAACAAATTAACTCAAGGCCGACCCCCACATGGGAGATCTAATAGCCCTAGTTTCCACAATCCATCGGAGGAATAAACATCTCCGGATATACAATAGGGTCACCTCGGAGGAAGGGAACATTTGCGGAATAATAAAGTACAAATATAATATTCTTAGAAGTTACAATATTTCAACACTCCCCCTTAACGAGAAGGATATTATAACAACATCTGTAGGAGCAAGGAGTCATCAACTACATGGTACATGATACATCTATAAATCATTGGAAGCTTTCTTCATACATCATCATCAGTAACTCAAACAGTTACTGGAACATCAACATCTTCAGTACTGGGTCTTCACCTTCTGCAACACTCGAACAGCCACAGTAACATCATCATCTGGATCTCTCAATCAATAGCCTCATCATCTGGATCTACTGATCATCATCATAACAACATCAACAGCATCACATCATCAACTGGAGCCTTCGATCAACATCATCGTCATCATGATCAGCAGCATCGTCATCTAAATCATCACGATCAACATCATCGTCATCTAGATCATCACGATCAACAGCATATGGATCATCTCGATCTACACACGATCCAATTCTATGATGATCAATCCTGCTCACTTTAAGACATATCTCATGTCTATGGACGATACAATCCAGATCTTACTTACAGGATGATCAATCCTTATCAATTTGAGACAAGTCCCATGTCTATGAATGATGAAATCCAAATCCAATTCCCAAGATGATCAATCCTGATCCTTTTAAGACAAATCCATTTCTAAGGACGATGTAGTCCTTGATCCATTTAAGACAAATCCATGTCTAGGGACAATGCATTCCTTTATCCATTTAAGACAAATCAATGTCTAGGGACGATGCAGTCCTTGATCCATTTAAGACAAATCCATGTCTAGGGACGATGTAGTCCTTGATCCATTTAAGGCAAATCCATGTCTAGGGACGATGCAGTCCTTGATCCATTTAAGACAAATCCACATCTAGGGACGATGCAGTCCCGACCACAGTGCTTGTCCTTTTTCATACTGGATGTGACCTAGATCAGATCTAGGATTTATCATGTACATTTTGAACTAAACGCTCAGGGACAATGCAGTCCTATCATCAATTTTTCAGAGACACATGTCTATGGATCACTTTAGGGGACCGAAGTCTAGGGATGATGCAATCCCTCTCGTCCACTAAGGACTTCTTTCTCGAAGACAGATGTCTATGGATCAATTCAGGGGACCGAAGTCCAGGGATGATGCAATCCCTCTTGTCCACTGGGGACTTCTTTCTCGAAGACAGATGTCTACGGATCAATTCAGGGGACCGAAGTCCAGTGATGATGTAATCCCTCTTGTCCACTGGGGACCACATTCTCTGAGACATATGTCTACGGATCCTTTTAGAACATGTGTTCAAGGAGTCTCTCCTTGGAATCTGTACATTCCTCCATACATATGCTCAATATCTTTCTTTCTTTCTAGCACGAGCTCATATGCACGGTAATTGGACTCATCATGCCCAACTGACTTACATAAATTACAGTATAGGTTCTTGGGGTGTTCTTACGTATTTCTGTACCAGGTGACAGTCTTCTAGCCGGTGTCCTCTAGTTCTAAAAATTTCATACCATGGCCCTGGATGTGGATTTAATGGGTTTGGTCCACCCATGCCAAGGAAGTATTGGAATAAAGGACAATTATCCTTAGTGTGTCCTTCTCCCTTACAACCTGTACACCAGACTTCCCGTCTTTCCTAATTTCCCTGCTTGATATCTTGTAGCTGTAGTGTCAGGGTAGCTAACTAGTTCTGGATCTGTGACATGACAGTGCTAGTTTCTCGGATAGGTAAAGCTTCCAGCTTCATCGCGATTTCCAAGGCTTCTGCCTGCGAAGCCACCTTCTGCTGCATCAAGGGTTGTCTAATATGAGGCAACATCGCGGCTATAAACCATTCCTTATGTTGTTGCAGGGCTGTGACGAAGCTAACTTGGTCCAACAGAGTCTTAAACTTTTGGTCAAATTCCCAGACCGTTTCATTAGGTTTCTGTTTGATCTCTTTCAACTCTGTTATACATTGTGACTCTGATTTCGGCTTCTTAAATTCTTCTAAGAGTGTAGCCTTTATTTAGACTAGGGTTCTATTCTGTCCCTGCGAGTATTTCACGAACTAGTGCAAGGCTCTATCTCTAAATGTGGTGACGAGTTGTGCTTGCTTAACAACATCGTCCTGTACTTATTTAACACTCCAAACGGCTTCATAGAGAAACCAGTGCTGATCAGGGTCTTCTAGACCCATTCCTTTGAATATCAGCAGTTTAATATCCTCTATCATGCCTCTTCTATGTGGTGGAGCGTTCTGTGAAGGCTGCTGAGCGGAAAAAAATAAATGGAATTGCCTAAGCGCTAGGGATATTCGTAATAGGGGGGTTCTGAATGGGATGATTTTGTGCAATGGAAGTCGCTTTCTTTCTGCTTTGCTCTTACCCACCGCTTGGTACTCCTGGAGCATCTTTACCAAAAATAGACCGCCGATGGTCTAACCGGAACACGTGCCGTCTTCCATCCAACACTCTAGTTTTTCGGATCCACGTAGACTGGGCACATCACAGCGCTGTCTCCTCGCAACATTGATCTTCGCAGCTCTTCCGACGCTGCGCTGCGTGCAACTTCGCATCATCCCAAAAAATTCTACAAAAAATGTTCCAACTGAACTGCGCTCAGCTCCGCAGTTCCAAAAATCCTTCTTGCTCAAAATGCCCCACTTGGGCCATGCCCAACAATGAACCTGTTCGTTGTGCTTAATTTTTTTGTAATGAGAAAGGGAGAAACTATTTCTGAAATCTCAATGAAACAATTTTTTGTTTACTATCTTAAAATTTTCTATGATTTTCTATGATTTTAATATGAAACCATAGAATCCAGGATAACAGTCATTCAAATTCAAATTATGAAAAGGTCAAAGAAGATTTGCAAATACTATTACTCTCATGAGAAATTCAAAAAAGTTGGCGATTGTGATATACCTCAATAGGGATCATATAAAATTGGATTTCCAGATCGATGGATGATTCATCCTGCATAGAGCAAGAAAAGTATGAAGCAAAGTACGATTGCATTTAAACACATACATGAATTTAAGCACTTTATGTGCCATTCCCTGTGTATCGGAATGTACTGCCTCAAAAATCCCATGCTCAATACCTCTGAATTGTGGGCAGAGGTCTTTTTTCTGGCACCAAGCGTCGATCCTTTCATTCCTGCTTTGATATGATCCTCTCCTTCCCTGTTATTGTAGGCGGCATGTAATAGATTTACTATAGTAAGTATTCAATAGATTGACGGAGTAGAGGTCCAGGCCAGTAATTAGCTTTTGTTTCAAAGAGCATCAAATGCCCTCACCATATTAATAGTGAGCATCAAATTCCCTGGCCATGTTATCTATAACAAATTGATCGATGAAGGCAGTGGCGGTGGCCGATGTTTGTGAAGAAAGGTTGCAATAAATGAACAACATCAGGTCAACATCAACTCAAAGCAACTTGAACAACATCAACTCTTGAGCCAAATTAGTTAACGTAACACTCTAAGACACTTAAAATTAAGTTTTTCTTTGGAACATAAAACTAAGCTTTACCTTTGGAACATAAAATTAAGGCAGTGGTTGTATGGTGGTAAGGCAGTGGCGGCGGTAAAGCAGTGGGAATCGGTCGCAGTGGTTACAATGGGCCTTGGTTATGTCTCCTCATTAAGGAAACTATGTCTTTATATATGTGTGGTGACAAGTGTATCATTAATGGGTGTGCCGAGATGAAATACTAGCTCAAACTTACACATCAACACTTGCATTAACGAAAACAATAACTAACCCCTCTCTTCCCAAGAGCTCTGTCGCCATCCCAACAATAACGCTTCAAAGATCAAACCAATAATATTGCAGATAAACAATATCTAATGAAATAAGTATTGGACATATTTACCAAGCTATGTCAAAACTTTAAAAAATATGAAAAAATACTCAAAGTCAAAGCCAATCGATTACAATAGTTACCCTGACCTTCGACAGGGACTAATAACCCAATTTATAAATAAATTATTAATTTGAAAAAATTTAAATCTCTATTGTCAAAATCTATCTATTATATTGATTTATATTATCCCTTTATGTAATATAACCACAACTTTCTTTTAATGCATTCATTACAATTGCAATACAATATTTAATCGATCTAAACAAATAATATAGATGGCATGTAATTAGATAAATAAGATCCGTGTTCAATAAAATTATTATTTTCCCTTTTATAGCACAATAGGATTAGATGGTTTCCAATTTTTAAAAATCTTATACGCTTCTACGGTACGAAAATACGAACCACTAATGGGAAATTTTGCCATGATGGACTTGTTGGTCACAACGTTGGTGGACCATCCTACGCTATGCTCAAAGTTGTATAGCTAAATGTAGTAAATACAATGGAGTTGTCTACAAATTTGATGATTTGGTTTGTATTGTAGTTTTTTATCGAAATTTAATGTTTTTTATTTTGTAAAATCTGAATTTAACTGTGTTTTAATGATGATTTTGATGGTAGAAATAGATTCCACACCATCAAAAACCTCGAAGCACCCAAAATTTTAGAGTTTGAGAGTTGTAACTAGAATTTTTAAAAATTTATATCAATTTTTTTTCAAAATTGTGCTAGAAAAATCATTTTTTTTTTTTGAAATCTTTTAGACTACCAGAAACACTAAGTTTAAAGTTGTTTTAGAAATGTAGAAATATGGATTATGATATTAATGATCCATATTAAAATAATATTAAGATAAGTAAGATGGTGTTATTAAATGTTAGGGATGAACAACGATTTAATTTTATATTTAATCAAATTAACATTAAAATTTTGAATATTACCCACAGAGTTTTGAACCAACGACCTTACAGCAAGGAGTGCCTTAACAATACACTCATTCACCATCTATTCTACACCCGGTAGGCAAAATTTGAATAATTAACTCTAAGACATAAACTCTCAAAAGAAAAAAGCAAGATTCTTGAATTTTGATCACGAGGAGTCAAAGATGCTTAGATTTGTTATATCCACATTATTTTTAGTATTTAACTTGTTTTGATAGTTTTTTTCTTAACTTTTTAAAAATTACATCATTTCATTGATGTTAGATAGAGTTTGTGACTTAAAAATATTAATTTAAGTTAGATTTTAATAATTAAGCAAATTTATAATGAAAAAAAATATTGTGATTAAAGCTTAAAGAAATGGGATTTGAGGTTTATAATAAATTTATATCCATAAGCGAAGTTATGTTGAGTCTCCATAATTCACATGTGGAGCTAATAACATATAAGAATATACTAAAGATTTATAAAAAACTTATGAAGATTGTAACCCTAAAGTGTTGTTCGAGTGTATGATCTTAATCAATATAAAGGAGATATTAATAGAGGAGATAAAATTTGTTAATTTGTGTGCCATTAAGTTTTTTGTTATTATAATTTTGTTTATTTTATTTTATTTTATTATAATAAAAGAAATAACGATGTATTTATATTTATATTAAAAATTAAAAATACAAAAACATTGAAAGTCAAGCTTTAAATATCTTTTGGAGAACCAATCAAATTGATCAAAATAATTTATAACATAATCTTTCACACTCATTTCTCATAACTATTTAGATTATTTCCATCAAAAACAATAATTAAAATTCTATATACTATAAATAAAATTAATTATTTAGGAATTTCATTTTTTTCATTATTCAAATAAAAATGAAAATGCAATAAATGCAAAAGTCATGGATGGGCAAGTGATTCTTCTTAAGGACATCATATGTTTGTTGATGGTCTTTTCATCTATTATGTTTTAAAATAATTATCAAGGAATTTCATGTTTTCTTCATTATTCAAATAAAAATGAAAATGCAATAAATGCTAAAGTCACGGGAAGTGATTCTTCTTGAGGACATCAAATGTTTGTTTTTGGTTTTAGTCTTTCTATCTACCATGTTTTATTATGGTATCTTTTTAGCTTTTCTCATCAATAATTTTAGAATTTATAAAATTTGTTTTGTATTGTATTGTAAAGTAAAAGTCATGGGTAAGTGATTCTTCGTGAGGACATCATATATTTTCTTCTCACCTATTTATTATTTATTATGCTATCTTTTTAATTCATCAATAATTTTCGAATTTATATAATTTGTTTTGTAGTATAAGTATTTATATTTATTGACCAAGTTAAAAGGTTTATAAGTATTTTGGTTAAAAATAATCAATTATATCCCATCTAAAAGACCCTCCTAGTAAGTTAAGAAAATCATTATTTGAATCATAAGATGAATAATACGAAGGAAATAATATAATAATAACCAAAAACACATCTTACATTAAAATGTTTTTCAATCATAATCTCTTCTAAGTTATTGATATTTCATCGTGGATAATTTCAAAACCATTTAAAGATTTTATCCTTTGGGTTATGAAATGTTTTAAATTGAGATCATTATATCAAACACTTTTGAAGTGTGTGGTCATATAAAATACCAACAAAATAAGATAAGTGCTGATGTTGGAAAGCTAAATGTAAGTTAAAGGTTTAATAGTGATGCAATACAAAATTGTACTAAGAGATTTGATATACAGTGGAAATTCAATCACAAATAGAGAATAAACAATAAAGTAACAAGTAATTGTAGCTTATTAAATAAAATCAAGTTATAATTTTAATTTTATTTATTTAAATAATTAATGTAGATTACAATTAACAGAGCTAGGATATGGACATTCACGTTTCATCTGCTTTTATATCAACTAATACTGAGAACTTATACCAATGCTCACTACATGCAAATTCCCATGCTCTTGTTGTGCCTTTTTACATTGTTGGGTGTCTTCTCACCCCTTCCTTCTGGCTTATCTTCTACCTTTTTCTTCTTATATGCATCATCTTCTGTGCATCCTCTCTTGCACATCCTCCTTCTGTGCATCTTCCTTCTGTGCTCCCTCTCCCCCTTCTCTGACAAGAATATATGTATTTAATAAATGTGGGAGGAATACCAAATGATAGTGACCTTTCAACTGCTAATCATTTCGTTTGTAACTAAGCAACGATTTAGTTTACATTCCATTTAAGTAGGTTTAGGTTTTATGCATATTACGTTAAACGAGAAATTGCTTTGGATAACCTTGCCCTAAAATTTGTTCACATGTTCACTAAATTCCACTTGGTTTTGTATCCATGTCTTGGGATCCTATTCATTTACTCCATGATTTGTAGTATCATTTTACTTTGGCCAACCACTTGTATCAGCAGTGACCTGTAGCAGCAAAATATCGGTAGCACGCTTGTAGTAGCACAATCATGGATCTTTAGCACACCTGTTGCAGCAAAAACATGGATCTGTAGCAATACTAATAAGCAACAACACAATATTACTTTCTGTAGTAGCCTGTAGTAACTTTTTTGTAGCAACATAACCTCTAACTACTATAAGGAAAACAAATTGTGCAAGATGACTCTCTACACGGGGGATGCTCCTGCATCAAACACCCCAGGTTGAAAATTGAGCATCCTTGCTTAAAATGTAGGTGGAAAACATGTGCAGATTGGACATCCTCCTCTGCCCATCTCTGTTGCAAATATCATACAAAATTTCTTTTAACATTCTGAACCAAAAATGTTCTGCATCTTCCCCACTCTTGAACAACTCTTCCCTTTCATTCATCTTAATGAAATTCACAACCTTACTATCCTCTTCCTTAGGCATCATTTTTATCGCCCACTACACCAACTTCACAAACAAACTATTCTTGTCTATGTCAGCTTCACATTTTGATGTCTTTCACATAGCCATATCTTCCACACCATCTGCTACATTACCTGCAAACACACAACTACACAAAAAATTATGGGAACAACAAAATCCCATTCGCTCTTCCTTTGAAAGTTCCTTTGTTGTAGCACCCATGCTTTTGTTAGAATATTGAGAATATGCATAACATACAACAATACATTTACACCATGTAAATCAATAGCAAATATCTACTAGTCTATCCTTCTATCCATACAAACAACAATAATCATGTAAGAAATAAGAGACAAGAGAATAAGAGAACAATACACCAGTTATATGTGGTAAAACCCCAAATGGGGAAACATCCATAGAAGGGTTGGTCTTCATTATTCTATAGAAAATATCCATCTTACAGTACAAGGAATCTCCACATATGCATCACTCTCCATCTTCACATCATGTCACAATGATGTGTGTACAAATGACATACACAACATAGCCAAAAGGGTCTCATTCACCTCTATTATATATCTAGAGGTATAAAATATTTACATCCCATAACACAAGTGGGATAAATAACTTTCCACCTAGATTATATAAAGAATGGTTATAAGAGATTCAATAACATGATGCATGTGAGATAAATCTATTTTATAATATTAGAGTTATTTATTCCTTTCATGATATTTTACCAACAATACCACACAAGTCATCATTGCATATTCCAACACTCTCCCTTAATGATGACTAGGAGAAAAAATACAAATGGAGGAAGGTGGCATCGCACTAGCATCCCCATTGATGACAACTTCCATAATGCCTCATTAAATGTGAATAAGAACACACTTCACCTCATGAATAGGATGAAGATAACAACCGCTACTCACTGAATCATGAAATTTCATCCGAACCAAGCTATACAATGAACTCAAAATGTATATGGCCAATACAACAGAAAATGTGGAAAGAAGAAAATCATCGCAACCTGTAACCCAAGTGATATCGGAAAGAACTCTGCAATAGACCACATCATGAATACAAGAACCCTGGATCTATACATGGAAATGTTTCCAATAGATAGTCGTCAAAGAACCCTAATAAAGATTACATTGTGAATACAAGTCTTGAATGACCTACCCATTGAAACATGTGCCAAGTAGACAGTCTTCACAACCAAGTTGAAAGATGCAAGAATGGTAGACTTCATCACGAATACAAGAGCCACATATCTATTCATCAAAATGTTTCTAGCAACCAATCTTCATAACCAAAGAACACTACTGGAGATTACATTACAAATACAAGACCCTAATGGTCTATCCATCGAAATGTTTGGTCCACAGATAATCATCATGAATTTACAGTAGAATATGGGTGTTCATTTCATTACATTATTACTAGAATGCGGTGATACAAATATGGGTTTGTTTATATTATATTATATCCCTTCTTAACATCAACCATCCCGGATATCAAAAGGTTTCAACTTTGTTGATGACTAAGATAAGCTGAAAATTGGAACAACGATGAAGAACCAGAGTTAACCACAACAAAATGCTTAAGGTAGGAAGGAATGATAGAATCAACCTGTCCCATGACTCTTTACAAATATCCATATGGTGAAGTGAACTAAATAAAGAGCTAATCTTCACAAAAAGAACTTCCAAGAGTAAAGCATATCATAAACATGATAAGCCCATAATTACACAAGAAACATACATGACATGACATATGAAATATAGACGGGCATATGAAATTTCTTTTACACAAGAAAGGTTAGCAACAACATATAATAAGTAAGCATAATAAGATACCGAGATAAAATATTGAGCAAAATATGACACCATGTTAGAAGCATCATCATTATTAGAAGAGTGAGACCATATTATAATATTGAGCAAAAGAAATTGATCAGATAAAACAATGATATCACTTATAGATACGAAAATATAGCCATCAAGCAACTAAGTCCTAAGCATATGTTCATTTCTTGATGTCACCATTACCATATTAGAGATCCATGCCCTTGGAAATGTCAAACCATCTTCCACACAAGAAGGTTAAATACAAGTAAAATAGGAACAAGACAACCTCTGTAAACATGATGAATAAACTAAGAGTATAAACCCTAAAGAAAAGGGAGCAAGAAGCTCATGACAATAATTTTGAGATAAGAGTGAATAAACCATAAATTTCTCATCAATGCTTAAAATTTAAAATGACCATTGATCAATTAATATTGCTCAGATTATTTATTATCATTTGTTATTTTAACTGGAGCAGTCATTCTACATCCACCAACGGAGACAAAACAAAAATATGGGCACTTTGGTAAAAGATGTTCACTCTATAATCCATGAAACCATCACCAAAAACTTGGAAAATTGATTTCTCCACTTTAGAGAGTCCAAACGAGAGGATTTTTGTTTCTGAAATTGAGTATTTTTGCAAGAGGAACTTAGATTTGCAATTTTTTTCTTCAAAATATGCACAAAACGTTTCAGAAATCTATCTGAAAGTCGCCACCAAATTTTATCTTAAACATTTATTCACAAGGGTTAGGGTTTAAAAAAAATCAAATATGCAACAAAATGACTAGATAAAAACAAATACCACTTGGGTATGATAGATCAGATGCCAAATCTACAAAATATGAAGTGCTCGAGAAAAAATGAGAAATAGTTGCTTGTAAATAAATTCTAAGAATTTACCGAAAAAGGTAGAGCATAGTAACCAACTCTGATAACATGTTAGAATATTGAGAATATGCATAACATACAACAATACATTTACACTAACATGTAAACAAATAGCAAAGCAACTAGTCTAGCCTTATATCCATACAAAACAACAACAATCATGTAAGAAATAAGAAACAAGAGAACAAGATAAAAATACTCCAGATATACGTGGTAAAGCCACAAATGGGGAAACATCTATAGAAGGATTGATCTTCATTATTTTGCATAAATCTCCATCTTACAATACAAGGCATCTCCACATATGCATCACTCTCCATTTTCACATCATGTCACAATGATGTGTGTACAAATGACATACACAATATAGCCAAAAGGGTCTCATTCACCTCTATTATATACCAAGAGGTATAGATTATTTACATCCCATAACACATGTGGGATAAATAGCTTTCCACTTCTCTTATATAAATAATGGTTATAAGAGATTTAATTACATGATGCATGTGGGATAACTCTAATTTATAATATTAGAGTTATTTATTCATTTTATGATATTTTGACAACAATACCACACAAGTCATCATTACATATTCTAATAGCTTTTTATCTTCTTCAACCAATTGTTGCTCCATTCCTTGACATATGACAAAATCATCATTTTTTCTTCCCTCTCCACTTGTTCATTTAAAAGATGCAAATAGAATTTCTTCCCATATTTCTCAAACCAATAGTTGTTCCTTCTTTCATCATGTATAACTCCTCTATCATACTGCCAAGGCCTTCCCAATAAAATGTGACACACATCCATGGGAAAAATATCAAATAAAATGCTACCACATGATAGCTCTCAATATTAAAAGTAATCAAGCATTGTTCTCTCACAGTAACCCTTTTCCCATTTTGCAACCATGACATTCTATACACCTCTAGATGAGGGGTATGGTTTAAATTCAATTTGTTAACAACCTTCGTAGACACCAAATTTTTAGAACTACCACCATCAATAATTAAAATACCAAAATTAACTTCTATTTTGCATTTTGTTTTTAAGAGTGTCTTTCTTTGTTTTGGTTCTCTCTCAATTTATTTCTTAGATTGCCATAATATCTTCCTCATCAAATTTTCCCCTTTCTCTTGCTACAAAATAATTAACTCATTATCTTCTACTATTGGTTCTGCTTCAACAATATGTGTTCTCCCCTATGGTTTTCTTCCATCCTTCTCTGGACATTTAAATTCCATATGACCTGGCATCCAGAATCTCAATCAAATGATTTCAGATTTTCCTCATCCACCTCTACCTCTATCCAATTAGCCTCGTCCTCTATTATCATCAAATCATTTTCCACCAGTCTCCTCCACTGCACTAGAACTACTTTCACCTTCCTTAACATGCTTCTCTCATTGCTTCCCTCTTCCATATCCTAGAGTTCTCCTCACATTTTGTTGTTTCCTCAACAATATATCCTCAATCCTCAAGGCTGATTGATAAGCCTCTTCCATTGAATGAAAATTCAAAACATTAAACTTATCTTATATAGCATAACTCAAACCATTCACATACCTGGAAATGGATTCTATACTCTCCTCTTCCACCAATATCTTATCGAAAGTCTGTAAAACTCTTTAGTGTACTCATTTATTGACATTTTGATTTTTCTTCAAATTATGTAACCTCCTCAACAAATTCAAATCATAATCCATAGGAAAAAAATTACATTTAATCTCCGATACCATCATATCCTAGGTTTTAATTTTATCTCTATAGACTACCACCACATTCTCTATTCAATTGCAACTTGTCCCACCATAAAGAAGCATGACTTCTCAATTTAGTACTAGCAAACCTAACCCTCATAGGATCTCTAATCTACTCAAATTTAAAGAATTTTCCATTTCCCCTATCCAATATATCAATTCCTCGGGAATTAAACTTCCATAATAAATAGGAGTATCAAGTTTAGGTTGATCTCCAGTATTGACAATGGTTTTGATCATTCTATATTCCATTGTCACATTCTCCTTAGTTTCTTCTCTTGTAGTTTCTAATTCTACTTCATCATCACTGTTGTCTTGCACCACATGTGTAATAACTCTCCTATGGGTTGTCTCTATGGCATCCATTCTAGCCATCATTGTCCTCATCATTGCTGCAAGTTCATTCATATCTTCTACAACCTCTTGTCTTCTAGGTCTTCCACAACCCCTTCCTCTATTTGCCATCACTTTTATTCTTATCTTATATCTCTTTTTGTGTGCTCCCTACTTCAACAACATTCATAGATTACCCAATATGCAACCAAGGTATTTCTAATCCCCCCCACTACAATATTATCAAGCTCTGATACCACTCGATGCAGTACAAAACTGTACCCATAGATACACAGTGGAAATTCAACCATAGATAGACAATTAAAAACCAAGTAACAAGTAATCACAAATTATTAAATAAAACCACGCTATGATTTTATTTATTTAAATAACTAGTGTAAAGTACAATCAATAGAGCTCGGCCTTGGACAACAACTATCACTAAGAACTTATGCCAATGCCCACTGCGTGCAACTTCCCACGCTCTTATTGCACCTTTCCATAGTACTTGGTGTCTTCTTGCCCCTTTCTTCTAGCTTATCTTTTTCTTGCTTCCTCTTATACGTGTCCTCTTATGTGCATCCTCTTTTGCACACCCTGCTTCCGTGCATCCTTCTCCCGCACTCCCTCTCCCCTCTTCTCTGAGAAGAATATTTGTATTTAATAAATGTGGGATGAATACCAAAGGATAGCGACCATTCAACTGCCAACCTTTCCGTTTGTAACCGAGTAGCGATTCAATTTACATTCCCTTTAATTAGGTTTAGGTTCTATGCATATTACGCTAAACAAGAAATTGCTTTTGATAGCCTTGCCCTAAAATTCATTCACGTGTTCACTAAATTCCACTTGGTTTTGTATCCATGTCTTGGGATCATGTTCATTTACTCCATGATTTGTAGTATCATTTTACTTTGGACAACCACTCATATCAGAAGTGATGGATCTATAGCATACTTGTAGAAACACAAACATGGATATGTAGCACACCCCTAATAGCACAAACACAGACTTGTAGCAATATTAATAAGCGACAACACGATATTACTTTCTGTAGTAGCATGTAGTAACTATTTTGCAGCAACATAAACTCTATCTATTGTAAGGTTAACGAATTGTGTAGGATGGCTCTCTGAACCGGGGATGCTCTTGCATCAAATAGAATGTCAATGAAAGATAAATGTTGAATACCATATCCATGACAAGCATACATCATTTTACCAATTTCCAATTCATATTAAAGGGTGTTTATATGTGAGAAAGAAGTTTGGACAACAACATAAAATGGTAAGGGTAATAAACATTAGAAATTGTTTGGAGGCAATGGTAAATACCATCCTCTTGTAAGGAAAGGGTGTTTATATGTGAGAAAGAAGTTTGGACAACAACATAAAATGGTAAGGGTAATAAACATTAGAAATTGTTTGGAGGTAATGGTAAACACCATCCTCTTGTAAGGTAATGTATTGGAGGATATAATAAAAGATCCATGAAGAGAAGATTATTTTGGTGGTGTGATTGGTCTAGGATATATCTTGGATATTATGGTTTAGGTCTTGTGTAGGTGGAATGCAATTGACACATCTAATATTTGTGGGTATCAGACTCTTCTTAACCTTACATTTGTTGTTGTGTTAAATATAGAGATGGTAGTGTGTCCAATAGGATCTCTTTGTGGATAGAATGTGTCCAATTCAACGATTTCTATAGGTACCATCATCAAACTTAGGGTTTCTATGTAAACTTCTAGGTGTGGTTCTAGCAAATATAATGTGTTTTCTTGGTTCCTACAGTTTTTTACTATACATTTTTGGTAATGAATCTACATGGAGGTGTCAACTTGAGGGATGATAGTCATGGTATTAGCCTCCATGGCATTTTTCTTAAATCCTAGTAGTATGCAAGGTGTTCTAATGCTTTGTTAATACCTCTGCAACCCTAGTCCTTGGCCTGTTAGGTTAGGGTTTCTCTTTTTTTGAACTCAATTGATTAGAAATGGATAGATTCAAGGTGCTCAGTTTCTATGTTGACACTTGTATTTTCTTCCAAATGTGTTAAGAATAATTTGTGGCATTTATGTTTACTCAACCCTACATAAATTGTGATGCATTATTGTTAAGTAGTTATTTATTGCAAAAAATTAGATAGTTTTGACCTTCTGAATCTCTTGTATGGTTTACCTCTTCTACATGAGAGTGTTGGTTCCATGAGTTAAATTCTGTCCATATATGATGTCAATGAATTAGTTTTGGAAAAGTTTACATCTTAGAAACCAATATTATATTCACCTTGGTAAGTTTAAAATTTTGAATAATATTATATTTACAAACATTTTCTGTATATATATGAAATAAGGAAAAAATATTTTTTTTAAGTGTATAAAAGGACCTGTATGAAATTTAAAATGGATTAAAGCCCAAATTATGGGTGGGACAAAGCTAGACATGGCAAATTATGAACAGGGTGAGCATTAGACGAGAAGGAAGAGACAAAGGAGCTTGAAAAGGTTGATAAACATCGATAATGATAATGTTAAGAACCTTTGAAAAGCCATTCGCAAAATAATATATATTTATTTATATTTTAAACTTAGCTCACGTATAACGTAAAACATAACTTGCACATCTAGCCCGAATTATATGGATTCATAATTTGGTTTTCTATAAGTTGGTTTTCAACGAGTCAAACACTATAACTAGATTGTGTCTCCAAAAGTCAGAACAATCTTGTTGTATTATGGTCTCCCATAATCAGAACAACCTTGTTGTATTATGGTCTTTTACACTATTGTTGTAGATTTTGTAGAATTCAGTTAACTAATCATTTTCGATACAACATAATATCTATTCTTTCACATACATCAAGAAAAGAACCATAAGTATTATCTTCATGTAATCAATTTATACTAATGAATACTATTTTTTTTTTAAATTCAAAGATTTTTGTTTTAGTAATATGTTTATAAATATTTAATAGATAAAAGTTATTGGGCCGAGAGGTACTCTACAGCCCAGTATGAGAAGATCTTGTGAATTGAGTGTTTGTCGAGTTTGTCGAGTAACAAAATAATACAAAGTAAAAAGTAATAAATATTATGTCCGCCATAAACAAAAAAAATAATACAAAGTAAAAAGTAAATATGAGACTTAAACTAGAGACTTTAGAGCTTAGGATTAGGTGGTAAATATTATGTCGACCATAAACAAAAAAGAATAATACAAAGTAAAAAGTAAATATGAGACTTAAACTAGAGACTTTACTTTTTACTTTTAATACAAAGTAAAAAGTAAATATGAGACTTTAGAGTGTTTGTCGAGTGACAAAATAATACAAAGTAAACAAAAAATAATAATACAAAGTAAAAAGCAATAAATATTATGTCGGCCATAAACAAAAAAGAATAATACAAAGTAAAAAGTAAATATGAGACTTAAACTAGAGACTTTAGAGCTTAGGATTAGGTGGCTCAGGTATTGCACTCAAGGAGCTATTCAAGGAGAGGTTTGCACTTGGGAGATTTGATCCCTCTCGGCGCTTGATAGAGCCTAGGATTTAGATCTAGGGTCATAATAACCAAATCTAAAGGTTAGTTATGTTAACTTTGTATATAATTATAAAAGTCAAACAAATTAGATCTATTGATAAAGATTAAGGAGTTTTTCATGAACAACTAAAATTTAATTTCAATGAAAATATTTGATTGTTGAGGTTGTTATGAGGACTCACAAGTAGTGATTCAATGTGTGAATATGGCATTGTACTCTCCATGCATACATATATGGATCAAAACTCATTCTATTGTCATCCTTAAGATCAAACAATATCCATTATGGTCACAACTATAATTTTTTAAGGGAGTTGTAGGTGTTGAGAGGATGGGGATCATTTATAACTTTGAAGAGAAAAAAATAATTGAATAGTTTTGGGGGATAGTCACTTGCGCAAACATTGCAATAGAGCTCGTAGTTGTTTTTGAAGGCCTAATCATCCCATAAAACAAAACATTGGTTAGGTGTTCTTCCAGATCTATCACATATGTTTTTTAATTGACATTGCAAACCGATTAAATCTAATCCATCATCAAAATAAGGAATAAAAAAGATACACTGAATCAATTTTTTATTAATAAGGAAAAGCTAACTAAATGTAAAAACCTTAATTACCAAAATTAAAATTAATTAATGAAAAATTCTAAATTATGAAAAGTATTAAATTATATTAAATGAAAAAGGATAAAGTAATTTACATGTCTTTAACTTTTTCAATCAATAATTTTGATTATTAAAAATTATGAAATTTCATTTTTCTTCATTATTCAAATAAACATTAAAATGTAATAAATGCAACAATCTCGGTAAGTGATTTTTCGTGAAGATATCATAGGTTGTTTTACTATGATATCTCCTTAGCTTTTGTTATTTGTAATTTTTTAATTTATATCACTTGCTTTGCATTTTAAGTATTTATATTTATTGACAAATTTAAAAGGTTTTTGGTAGAAAATAATCCATTGTGTCCCATCTCAAAAGACATTAGGAAGTTCTTTGAATCCTAACCATGAGGAAATAATATAATAACCAAAATCATTTTTTTCTTTTCAAAATAGTTACATCTTACATTAAAATGTTTAGACACAATCTCTCGTAAGTTATTGATATTTTATTTAAAACATAGTTGAGTGGATAATTTCAAAACCATTCAAAGAATTTATCTTTCTAGTTATGAAATTTTTTAAATAGATATCATTATTTCTAACACCTTTTAAGTGTGTTACCATATAAGAGATATTGTTAATGTTGGAAAGAAAAATGTTGAATAGCATATCTGTTAAGTTTATACTAATTTGACCAGTAAGATCACTGAAAGAAACATAATCACAAGATAGATAGAGATTTTACCCTGGGAAACCCTCATGGGGTAGAAAACCCAGCAAAGATTTCCTCAATAAAGATGATCAACCAAATACAAGATGTAGTCCAAGACTAGAGCTCCTTCTCTACCTCCTATGCAAACCTCTCTCTCATTTGTGCACTACTTTCCGAGTGATGGAAGAGTGAGATAAATGAGGAACATCCTCCTCTACTTATACTTGTTTCCCGACTGACTTTTTACCCTATGGGGCCGACCTCTCCTAAGAGAGTCTAATAACCCCTAATAAATTAACTCAGGGCCGACCCCCACATGGGAGATCTAATAACCCTAGTTACCACAATCCATCGAAGGAATAAACATCTTTGGATATACAATAGGGTCACCTCGGAGGAAGGAAACATTTTCGGAATAATAAAGTACAAATATAATATTCTTAGAAGTTACAATATTTCAACACTCCCCCTTAATGAGAAGGATATTATAACAACATCTATAGGAGCAAGGAGTCATCAACTACATGGTACATGATACATCTATAAATCATCTGAAGCTTTCTTCATACATCATCATCAGTAACTCAAACAGTTACTGGAACATAATCAATACTGGAACATCAACATCTTCAGTACTGGGTCTTCATTTTCCGCAGCACTCAAACATCCACGGTAACATCATCATCTGGATCTCTCGATCAATAGCCTCATCATCTGGATCTACTGATCATCATCATAACAACATCAACAACATCACATCATCAACTGGAGCCTTCGATCAACATCATCATCATCATGATCAACAACATCGTCATCTACATCATCACGATCAACAGCATATGGATCATCTCGATCTACACACGATCCAATTCCAGGATGATCAATCCTACTCACTTTAAGACATATCTCATGTCTATGGACGATACAATCCAGATCTTACTTACAGGATGATCAATCCTTATCAATTTGAGACAAGTCCCATGTCTATGGATGATGAAATCCAGATCCAATTCCCAGGATGATCAATCCTGATCCTTTTAAGACAAATCAATGTCTAAGGACGATGCAGTCCTTGATCCATTTAAGACAAATCCATGTCTAGGGACGATGCAGTCCTTGATCCATTTAAGACAAATCCATGTCTAGGGACGATGCAGTCCTTGATCCATTTAAGACGAATCCATGTCTAGGGATGATGCAGTCCTTGATCCATTTAAGACAAATCCATGTCTAGGGATGATGCAGTCCTTGATCCATTTAAGACAAATCCATGTCTAGGGACGATGCAGTCCTTGATCCATTTAAGACAAATTCATGTCTAGGGACGATGCAGTCCTGACCACAGTGCCAGTCCTTTTTCATACTGGATGTGACCTAGATCAGATCTAGGATTTATCACGTACATTTTGAACTAAACGCTCAGGGACGATGCAGTCCTATCATCAATTTTTCGGAGATAGATGTCTACGGATCACTTCAGGGGACCGAAGTCTAGGGATGATGCAATCCCTCTCATCCACTAGGGACTTCTTTCTCGAAGACAGATGTCTACAGATCAATTCAGGTGATCGAAGTCTAGGGATGATGCAATCCCTCTTGTCCACTGGGGACTTCTTTCTCAAAGACAGATGTCTACGGATCAATTCAGGGGACCGAAGTCCAGGGATGATGCAATCACTCTTTTCCACTGGGGACCACATTCTCAGAGACATATGTCTACGGATCCTTTTAGAACATGTGTTCAAGGATGATGCAATCCCTCTTCTTTCTCGGAGACATATGTCTACGGATTTTTTTAGAACATGTGTTCAAGGATGATGCAATCCCCTCGTCAACTTAGACCCTGTCTAAGGACCATTCACCAACCTCACTGTCGGTATCAACAATATAGGTATCCACATCATCAACGTCACTTTCAATGTAGGAAATCTCATCATCATCGGCCATATCACTCCCCCTTTCAAGGAGGGTCCTTCTGAACTACACCACGCTTGTCTCGAAAATACTCAAACTTTACTCGAGACAGAGGTTTGGTCAATATATCATCAACTTGTTCGTCAGTGCTCACATACTCGAGCTTGATAGCTCCTTTCTACACCATATCCCATATATAAAAATATCGGACCTCTATGTGCTTTGACTTATCATGAAACACTGGATTCTCTGTCATCTTGATACAACTCTGGTTGTCACACATGATCACAGTGGGGTCCATCTCTAAGTCAAATAGTCTTGATAACAGTTTTTGAAGCCATACTGCTTCACAACTAGTAGAGCAAGCAGCTATGTATTCTGCTTCATCTGTGCTGAGAGCCACACTAGACTGCTTCTTGCTAAACCACGAGATCATGGAAAATCCTAGACAATAACATCCTCTCGATGTAATTTTCTTGTTTGATACACTTCCTGCCCAATCAGCATCTGTGTAGCCATGCAATTTGAAATCATGATCTCCAAGATAACATAGACCAAAGTCTATCGTACCTTCTAGGTACCTCATCACATGCTTTGCAACTATCAAGTGAACTCATCTAGGTTCCACTAGATACCGACTCAAGGTATTCATGACAAAGCATATATCTAGTCTGGTATTTGTCAAATACATCAATGACCCAATAATCTGTCTGTATAGATTCATATCCACTAACTCTGATAATTTATCAGCTAACAGCTTCAGGTTGGAATCCATGGGAGTGGCCATGGCTTTACGTTCCAACATGTCAAATCTCTTCACTATTTCCACAGCATACTTTCTCTGGTTGAGAAAGATTCCTTTTGGGCCTTGCCATACTTCTAGACCTAGGAAGTAATGCATTAATCCGAGATCTTTCGTCTCAAATTCTGAAGAGAGCTTCTTCTTGCACTCGATAATCTGTTTCTCATTTCCAATCAGAAATAGATCATCCACATATAGCAACAATATGACAGGTTCATCATCCATAACTTTGAGATAAAGGTTAGGATCAACTTTACTCTTGGTAAAGCCCAAGCTAGTCAAGAAATTGTCAATTCTGCCATACCAAGCTCTGGGAGCTTGCTTCAGTCCATACAAGGCCTTCTTTAGTTTGCACATATGGGTTCTTCCATCTTCCACCTCAAATTCTTGTGGTTTTTCTATGTACACTTCCTCCTCAATTACACCATTCGGGAAGGATGTCTTCACATCCATCTAGTGTAATTCCCACTTCATCATGGATACAAGTGCCATGATGGTTCTAATGGAAGTGTACCTTGCAACTGGTGCAAATGTTTCTTCATAGTCAATTCCCTCTTTCTGAGAGAATCCTCTGGCCACAAACCTTGCCTTATACTTTTCAATGCTGCCATCCGCAGCATGCTTTATCTTGTATATCCAATTGGAGGACACCACACTCTTGTCCTTTGGCTTGGGAACTATATCCCAAACATCATTCTTCATTATTGACTGGTACTCCTCAGTCATTGCTTCTACCCACTCTTTCTTATGGGATGCTTCTTCATAACTAGTGGGTTCTTGATCTACAAGATCACACATCAAGGCCACATAGTTGGAAAATGTCTTTGGTTTCTTGCTGACCCTAGTGGAGCCTTCAGGAGCTCCATATTTTTCTGCTCCTAGTATAATGTCTCTTGCCCAAGCTGGCTTTCTCTTTCGTGAAATTTCTATGACAAGGGGTTCTTTTGGTTCCATCATGTCATGGTCTTTAGGAGTTGTCTCTTCATGGGTGGGTGCAACTTCTATAATTCTGGAAGGTGCCTCTTCCTCATATAATTCTTCATGTTGGCACTTCCTAGATCTCTTGAGAGCTGCCTCTTCATCAAATGTCACATCCCTACTTATTTCCATATGATGGAATCCTGGGATGTATATTCTGAATGCTTTGGATGCCTCACAATATCCAACAAATATTCCTTTCTTCCCAGAAGGATCTAGCTTGGCCCTCTTTTCTTTTGGAATGTGAATGTATACTGGGCATCCAAATATCTTGAGGTGACTTACCTCAGGATTCTTCCCTGTGAACACTTCTTCTGGGGTCTTGAAATCAAGAGAACTATGAGATAGTCTATTATGCACATAGACTGTTGTCCTGGCTGCTTCAGCCCATAGATACATAGGTAGGTCTTGATCATGTATCATTGTTTTTACTGCTTCCATAATATTTCTATTCTTTCTTTCCACAACACGATTTTGTTGGGGATTGTAGGGAGTGGTTAGTTCCCTCTTGATTCCAGCTTCCTTACAATAGACTTCAAAATATTTTGAAGTATATTCTCCGCCATTATCTATCCTGAGTATCTTAATCTTCTTTTCTGAATGGTTTTCTATCAAGGCTTTGAATTCCTTGAACTTTCCAAAAACTTCATCTTTTCCCTTCAGAAAATATATCCAAGTCTTTCTTGAGTAGTCATCAATGAAAGTAAGGTAGTATTCATATCCACTTAAGGATGTGGATGGCATTGGTCCACATACATCTGAATGAATCAATTCCAATGTACTCTTAGTCTTTGTATCACTCTTTGGAAATGGGTTCTTGACATACTTTCCTTTTGCACACCCTTTGCAAGTGCCATCATGATCAATCTTTAAGTCTGGTAATCCTATGACTACCTTGCTTACATGAGGTAGTGCTTGGTAGTTAATGTGAGCAAGCCTTCTATGCCATAGCTCACTTGGGCTAGTGGCTTCATGAACAAGGGAAGCTTTTGGATGGCCCTTGAGTTTGTATAGACCTCCTTCCTCTTCACCAATAACAATTGCATCCTCAATTGATTTTCCTTTGGGCCACATTAGTACTTTCCCATCTATGAATGCAACCCTATAGCCTTTCTTATCCAAAGCAGAGATAGAGAGTAAGTTCTTCTTCAAACCTGGTACATATAAGATTTCCTTCATCTTCAATGGGGTTCCAGAATCAAGCTTGTAGCTTGCTTCACCAATTCCCTTGATGGGATATTGATAGTCATCTCCTAGAGATACCTTCTGTGGAGAGGTCTTCTCTTCAAGTCTTGAGAGAGTATTCTTTTGTCCTGTCATGTGCTTTGAAGCATCACTATCAATGAGCCATATATCTTCTCCAGGTGTCACATACCCAGAGAGTGCAGAGAATAGAACATATTCTTCCGCTTCTTCTTTTTCTATTTTAGTTCTCTTCTTTTGAGGCCTTTCCTCTTCCTCTTCTTCACTATCATCTTCTACCAAATGTGCTTGATGGCTTTTGTGTATATTCTTCTTCTTCTTTGAAGGACAATTTCTAGCAATGTGTCCTAGTTTGTGACAACTATAACATTGAACTGAGGAGAGATCTCTTTCTGAGTTTAATCCCCCTTTTCTTTTAAATCTATGAGGAGGTTGTGACTCCTTGTGACCATTCTTCTTGGAGTTGAAATGACTCCTTCTTCTTCTTCTGGTGTGAGTATCCAAAGCTTGGTCATCCTCCTATAGAAGGGCTTCTCTATTGGCTACCCTAGCTTCTTCCTGAATGCAATCCTCCCATACCACATCAAACTTCATACTTTCTTTCCTGGAACACATAGTTTGGATGAATGAATCCCAAGGTCTAGTGAGACTATTTAGAGAAGTCATGACTAGTTCATCTTCATCAAGGGTATATCCAATGGAATCTAGTTGTTTCTTGAACTGGGAAACCCTTAAGAAATAATCTTGAATAGATTCTCCTTTATTCATCTTGGTGTTCTTCAATTGAGCTCTCAGATTCATCTTCCTATTGATGTTCTTTCCCTCATACATTATGGAAAGAGCATCATACATTTCCTTTGGGTTCTTCTTTGATGCCACTTGGGGAATCAAGTGGTCTTTCATAGAATCAACAATGATTCTCTTTGCCCTAATTAGGTCCTTCCTATACTTCTCTTTGGCTTCATCTTCCTCAGGTTCTGCAACTTCATCCTTGATATATTGGGAAAGATCATTCTCTTCAAGAATGAGACCAATTCTATATTTCCATGCCCGGAAATTCTTTATACCTTCTAGCTTGTCCTCAAGCTTAGTGCTTGGGGCCATCTTGCCCAGGGGATTGCCAAAAATTAAAAATTCCAAAAATGAAAAACTGACCTTACCAGGAGATTGGCTTGACTAAGGCGAGGTGACTGATGTACTTATTTTCTGGAAACTTCAATTTTTCAGCCCCCAAACTTGACCAGCAAACTTCGGACCTACTGTAGAAATCTGGTTCTGGTTTTTCATACTTTTTGTCAAACTAGGGTTTGACTTTCCCGGAGTTCTGCCCAACCAAAAAGTTTGATCTAGGGATCAAAAATTCGATTTTGAGGAGGGATATCCAGCCATGTAATTGGAATCCAAAAATTCCAACGTTTATAGAAACCCTAATTTTTAGTGGAGGAAGAGAGAGAGATATTTTCACCTTGTGAAAGATGTCCTATTTAGGCTAGCTCTGATACCATGTTAAGTTTATACTAATTTGACTAGCAAGATCACTGAAAGAAACATAATCACAAGATAGATAGAGATTTTACCCTGGGAAACCCTCATGGGGTGGAAAACCCAGCAAAGCTTTCCTCAATAAAGATGATCAACCAAATACAAGATGTAGTCCAAGACTAGAGTTCCTTCTCTACCTGCTAAGCAGACCTCTCTCTCATTTGTGCGCTAATTTCCAAGTGATGGAAGAGTAAGATAAGTAAGGAACATCCTTCTCTACTTATACTTGTTTCTTGACTGAGTTTTTACCCTATGGGGCCGACCTCTCCTAAGAGAGTCTAATAACCCCTAATAAATTAACTCAGGGCCAACCCCCACATGGGAGATCTAATAACCCTAGTTACCACAATCCATTGGAGGAATAAACATCTCTGGATATACAATAGGGTCACCTCAGAGGAAGGGAACATCTACGGAATAATAAAGTACAAATATAATATTCTTAGAAGTTACAATATTTCAACAATATCCGTGATAAGCGTACACAATTTTCCCAATTGCCAATTCGTAATATAAGGGTATTTATATGTCAGAAGGAAGTTTGGGCAACCAAAAAAACACTAGTAAGGGTAACAAATATTAGAATTGGTTTGGAGTCCATGGTAAAGGCCATCCTCTGATAAGGTAATGTATTGCAAGACATAATAAAAGATTTACGAAGAGAAGATGATTTTGGTAGTGTGATTGGTTTAGAATATTTCTTGGAGATTATGATTTAGGTCTTGGGTGTAGGTGGAAGGTAATTGATGCAGGAGCATTGGGGTCTAGGAAAAACAATCGAAGTTGATCGATAGAAGGAGGCCGACTAGGGGGAGTGCCGATGACCACTAGTGCAAAGTAAACTGGCAGTTAAGGCCAGGCAGTCAAGCGGAAGCTGTCAAAGTGCGGTCGACAAGAGTAAGAAGTTGAGAGTCGACAAGTCTAAGGTCGACAGACGACAGGAGGAACATGCGAAGGCGTCGAAGGTTGAAATATAGGCGAACGACAATACTGACGAAAGAGACAAGTAGCCAAGCGTGGAGGATGGGGCAGACTGGCAGCTGTGGAAGTTAATAAAAGCTTACAAGCAAGGTCGAGGGATGACAAAGTGTAGTATGGTTGAGACATGGGTCTGACAACTATAGCAAAGACAGAGAAGTTCATAATTCAAGGTGAAGTACTTAGCAACCGTTCATGGTTGTTGAGGAAGTTAAGGAAGTTATGAAGGTGGTTGAGGATCACGACAGATGTCACCACAGGAATAGGTTGTGCAACAGGACTAGAGGGAACTGACAACTACAGGTCTAAAGGATCAGGGATAATCCGATGGAAAGAGGAAGAGTGTTTTGGGGAATGGAGTAGACCTCGGGAAGAGTAGCATAGCAGAGTAGAAGAGCAGTGCGAAGGCACAGAAGAGACAACACAACAGATCGATCATCAGAGGATCGAGATATGTTCATCCATTTCTCATCGAGCTCTTTCATTCAACAGAGGCCGTGAGAGGGAGGAAGATCGCACATAGTCAAAACACACACTAAGAGGCAGAGTTTCATGTGTGTATATTGTAATAGGCTAAGGCCAGCTAGTTCATTTTCTTTGTAGTTAAACATTGTAATTTGATTCAGTTTAATAGAAGCCAACTTTTGGAATTCAGTTCACGTCTAGTCTTCATGAGCACCTGTGTGTTGTTATGTGTTATTGATAAGAAAGAGGGTCCGACTGACCTGCCTTGCACCAGTTGGTATCAGAGCCTAGAGCCAAAGCATACTATGAGCAGGAGAGATAGTGATACCAACCTGACTATATCCATTTGGTATCAGAGCTTGAGAGAATCTAGTGTCGAGTAGTTGACTCTGGAGAGTCAGAAGAGCCTACGAGTGCATTGACAACTCCAGTTGCGGTTGGGTAGAGTTGTGCGTGATTTGTGAATTCCGGTTGTGATTAGACGAGTGAAATTTCAACTTAGTCGAAAGAATGGCTCAAAGAGGCGTTAATTTCCTAGGTGTTGATGAAGAGCGCGTGGCGCAGTAGTCACAGTTGATCATGAAATTTTCTACAAGTGCATGCGAAAAATGTGAAGCTTGACCAGTGAAGTCGCAGCGATCAAAGAGAGCCAGAGACGTGGATGCATTCCTGATGCACTAGACCATAGAGATGAGGAAGTCGAGGAAGTGGAAGCACGAGAAGCTATCAAAGAAGAACCAGAAGATAAATTCATCAAGCTACTATCAGAGATGAGGGGTAAGACAAAGATGGATGTATCTACCTACTCAAGAAGTTTGGACCCAGAAGACTTGATATACTGGTTTAGAGAGATGGATAAATACTTCGACATAGACAAGATAGAGGATCCTAAATGGGTTAAAAATGCATGTCTGAGGTTGAAGGGTCATGCCTCATTGTGGTGGGACAATTTATAGGTTGACAGAGTCAAGAAAGGAAAGGACAAAATCAAGTCTTGGGACAGGATGGTTTCCAAGTTGAAGGGGAAGTTCTTACCAGGTGACTATGTGATTTCCTTGTTCAGGAAGTTGCAAAAAATTTGACAAAAAGAGATGACCGTGAAAGAGTACATGAAAGAGTTCTATAGATTGTTGATTCGGTCGGGTCAAACCGACGAAGGCGAAGAAGCTGTTGCAAGATATGTAAATGGCTTGAAGTATGCCATACAGGACGAGTTGATCCTGTTGAGATTTAGAGTGATCGGTGAAGCCTACCAACTAGATTTGAAGGAAGAAGAGAAACTGTCGAGGAAATTCGCATCGAATAGAGGGAGGTTGACTGGTTGGGGTGCGAAGACTATTTCCGTGAAAGGCCAAAGTAGTGGAACTAGGAGAGAAGTCGTCGAAGACAACCAACGTGCGGAAGGGACAGGGACCAGAGAAAACATAAGGAAACCAACAGGATGGTCGAGAGACTTGCGGTCGGCGTGCGTATGGTCAGACTGGTCTGACATAAAAGAAAGGGTCTGACGGACCAGCTGTAGTCTGTTATAAGTGTCGCGGTGTGGGACACAAAGCTTATGAGTGCTCGAAGAATATACATGTGGAAGATGAGTCGAAACCCAGAGGTTGACGAGATGACCAGGGAGACGAGAAGACGGATTCGACATCAGACAGTGGTGAGGATGGTCGAAGACGAGGTCAAAACATGATGGCCAGAGGAACGTTGGTTCAGGACGACTGACACAATGAGAAGAATCCGGCACAATGAAAGGATATCTTTAAGACTAGAGTGTTGATCGATGACAGGTATTGGAATACCATAGTTGATGGTGGCAGTACAAAGAATATTGTGTCGACAAAGTTCATCGACAAGTTGGGTTTGAGATGTCGAGAACACCCAAATCCATATAAGATATCCTGGTTACAGAAAGGTTACCATGTGAAGGTAACCAGACAGTGTGTGATTAACTTCAAGGTGGGGAAGCTTGAAGACAATGTACTGTGTGACGTAATCATAATGGACGCATGTCATCTATTGTTAGGAAGAACATGGAAATATGATTTATGATGGTCGAGCCAACATAGTCACAGTGTGGAAAAATGGCATGCGGAAGACGCTGAAGCTGAAGAAGGAGGATCAAGCCGACTGCAAGCAGGGAGAAATCAACTATTAGGAGAAGTGAGTGTTGATGTTCTCATCAAAGTAATTACTCGCAGAGGATGAGAAACATTCGGGATGTTTCACCATCATTCCGAAAGGACCATGTGTCGAAAGGTCGACAATGGAGAGGATTCTATTCGAATTCGAAGAGATCCTCTATGAGTTTCAGAGCATAGTAGTTGATGTAATACCGATGAGATTGCCACCAACAAGAAGCATATCCCATCAGATCGATTTGATTCCAGGATCAAGTTTTCCAAACAAGGAACCACATAAAATGACTCCAACAGAGGGTTAGGAACTCAATCGACAAGTCCAGGAGTTATTGGATAGAGGATTGATAAGAGAGAGTCTGAGCCCGTGTGCAGTACCAGTTGTACTAGCACAAGGGTGGAGAATGGAGGATGTGTATGGACTCCAAATCCATCAAGAAGATCACAATCAAGTACAGGTTTCAACTGCTGAGAATGGATGACTTGATGGATTTCTTGAGTGGAGCGAGATCCTTCACCAAGATCGACCTGAAAAGTGGTTATATCTAGATCAGGGTCAGAGAGGGCGATGAATGGAAAAAAACCTTAAAGACGAAGGAAGGATTGTATGAGTGGTTAGTCATGTCATTTGGATTGAATAATGCACCTAGTATGTTCATGCGGTTGATGAATGAAGTATTGAAACCATTCTTGGGAAAGTTTGTTGTAGTGTACCTAGACGACATCCTGATATTTAGTTGAACCAAGGTTGAACACTTGAAGCACATTCGACAAGTATTGCAGATTTTGTAGGAAGAGAAGTGATGGTGAACCTGCAAAAATGTTTCTTCATGAAGGAAGAATTGGTGTAATTAAGATTTGTAATCTCAGGTAAAGGGTTAGTGATGGACCCAGAAAAGGTGAAAGCTATATTGGAGTGGCCAGAACTGAAAAGCACGGCAGGAGTGCGAAGTTTCCATGGACTTGCTAGTTTTTACCGGAAGTTCATTAGAGGATTTAGTTGGATATGTCCACTGCTGACAGAGTGCATGAATAAAGGAGAGTTCAAGTGGATGGAAGCTTCCCAGAGAGATTTCGACATGTTGAAGCAGAAGGTGACTGAGAGCCTAGTGTTAGCGCTCCCAGATTTCGGTAAATTTTTCCAAGTCGATTGCGACGCGAGTGGAATGGAAATTGGAGCAATGTTGAGCCGGGAGGGATGACCAATTTCATTCTTCAGTGAAAATTTGGATGAGGCGAAGCGAAAATATTCGGTCTATGACCATGAGTTATATGCTATTGTACAAGCATTGAAGAAGTGGAGGCATTATTTTTTTCCCAAGGAATTTTTGTTGTACATAGATCACCAAGCACTGAGGTACTTGAATACTCAGTCGAAGTTGAATCAGTGGCACATGAAGTGGGTCAAATTCCTGCAGGGGTATACCTTCATGTTGCGACATAAGTCAGGCAAGTCGAACAAGGTTGCCGACGCGCTGAGTCAAAGAGTTGAATTGTTGAACACAACAAAAGTTCAAGAAAGAGGAATAGAGTCAGTGAAGATAGAGTATGAGACCGATGAGGATTTTTCGAAAGCATGGAAGGAGAATAGAGAACCATGGAGTGTCGACAGGACGCCATACATGGATTACTTCATCCAAGAGGGATACCTATTCAAGGGACAACAATTGTGTATTCCTAGAGGATCTGTAAGAGAGAACCTAATCCGAGAACTGCACATGGCGGATTAGCAGGTCGTTTTGGCATCGACAAGACCAAGGCGTTGGTCGAAGAAAAGTATTTTTGGCCAAGAATGATGACAGATGTCGGAAAGTGGGTACGATAGTGTTGAGTTTTCCAGTTGGAAAAGGGAAGAAGTCAGAATACGGGGCTGTATGCACCATTACCGGTGTCGAATACCCCATGGGAATACTTGAGCATGGATTTTGTGCTAGGATTGCCGAAGACACAACAAGGTAATGACTCAATATTTGCTATAGTCGACAGATTTTCGAAGATGGCACACTTTATTCTGTGTTAGAAGATGAGTGACGCCACAAGAATTGTTGTACTATTATGTAAGGAGATAGTCAAATTGCATGGGTTGGGAAAGAGTATAACGTTGGACAGAGATACCAAGTTTATGGGGCATTTATGGAGTACCCTATGGAAGAAACTGGTAACGAATTTGCAGTTTATCTCAACATATAATCCGTAGACAGATGGACAGATAGAGGTGGTAAACAGAATTTTGGGAAACCTTGTGAGATGTTTGACGGCCGACAGAAACAAGTAGTGGGAAAACATGTTGACGTGTTGAATCAAACCCAGTCGACAGGGGTTCTCATCGCTGTCGACACCAACCCACTGCGATCTCCTTGAGCATCGGCCTAGACAGGTCTGACCCTGCCTAGCAACACCTACAGAGCAGATGAGGTCTCACCCGAGGCGATCAAGGGAGAATGGACATAACCATGTTTTCGCCGAATGAAGGAGGATGGTTGCGGCTATGATACTTAAACTTATTGCAACACTAGGCTAGAGATCTTTAAGCATTGAATATAGTATTAAAGCAATATTCAACCAAGACATTCATCATTGCAAAAACAGTAATTGTAAAGCAAGTATCGCATCAAAGAAGCATGACATTATTTGTATAGTGCAACATTGCATTACCATAACTGAACAGATTGAACACAGAGATTGTACCAAAATAGCTTCATCATATTATCATTGTCGACCCAGATACAATGTCTTTGTAAAAACTAGATCTCCGCAATGACTCTTGACATCAAAACATACCCAAAAAACATACAACCAACATCAGAGCTTCGCATTATTCTCGAGCATTTTATGATCCCCTTAACACTTACAATTCTTATCTATATATAGGCTTCTGCCTTACGAATTTTGTCCACTTTCTAACAACTTCCTAACCGACACCTGGACAATTGACCCAAAATCTAACTAACACGGTCCAAATGACCCAAAAACCCGCCTATTGCGGTATAACTGACTCAACAATACATAATATGTGGTCCAAATGACCCAAAACCCATAATCTGTGGTACAATTGACCCCCATATGCACAAAATAATCTTCCGCTCATTGCCTTTCGCGCCATATTTTGCCTTGTCGCAGCATGGGAGATGCTGCGATATCATCTTACCAAACTGCTTGCCAACACGCCCCCAACACAATCTTGTGGCTTGCCCTCGAGCCACGTCAACTGGATACGGTGTACTCTGCTGTTTTGACTTTGAAGTCCTCATACGGCTGTTCAACTGTCTGCACCTCCTCCTTGGATTCCGTAGCCATTGACTGACTGTCGACCATGTCTTTGGCAGATGGGTGATTTGTAAGCTTTACCATTACTTGCTGTCGACATTTCTGCACTCCCTGCAGAGCTTCACTAGGTTGCATCATGAATTTGTCGCCGCTGTCCTGGAACTCCTCAACTGTGTCATGCACATCTTCTGTCTCTCTTCTGCCTTGGCGACACGTTGTTGCAAATATTTTAGCTCCTGAGACTTAGCAACTTGCTCCAGTGGTGGCATAGTGCGCATTGCCTCTTTCAATGTTGCCAACTGTCCCTCAGCTTCCTGTTGATACTTAGTCAGCTGTTCAACCTGCTCGTCATGAACAATGTAGCCCTAGAATTGTATAGTGTCGACCGTGAACCTGGTTTCCTGCATCTCCAGCTCCTCCATCTAAGCGGCAACTTCCTCAATTTCCCTTTTTCATTCATCAGCTTCAGCCTGAGGCATACCCGGATTCATCTTGGCCTTCAACTTGTGATTCTCCTGCCGCAACTGAATAATGGCAGCCCCCAGTTGCTGCACCTGGTGGAGCACGTCCATCTCTTCAGTCGGCTCCGACACATATTAACATGTTGATAAGCTTCTGTGATCGCCCAGTCAACCCGTACACTGTCATCTCACATACGAGCCTTCTCCGCAATAAGGAAATCGTGTTCCTTTTTCAGGCCTTCAATTTTGTGTGCCTCCTCAACCATTTCTCCCTTGATGTGTGCTTCAAGGTCATCCACATCCTGTCGTACAGAAGTAGCCCTGGTGGTCAATTCTTCGATAGTGCACTTCGCATCGGCCTCACTCGCCTATAGTCGTACACACATACCACTGATCTGCCGCAGTTGATCTATCGTTTCCTTGTTGGTAGTATCCTGCATAGTGGTCAACTCTTCCGCATGCAAGGAATTCACATTAATGGCCACCGTTTCCAGTTGCTACAGCATGACGTTGGCAACTTCATCTTCAGTCACAATCGCAATCGGGGGAATCTCCACATTCCTCACCCGCGGCTCAGTGCTGATTGTGCCAAATGTTGGTGCCGTTTCTTCCTCTGGTGCCTTTTCGGAAACCATATCATACAGAGACTCTAACCAAGCGGTGATCGCGTGGAACCCCTCATCTGATTTCCTTGAAATCTTGTCCGCTGCCGTAGAGGATGCATTATTGAGCGCTGTGAGCAGGCGGCCCAACTGTGCCTCGACTGGCAAGGACAACCCGCTGATCGTTACATGCTCCTGATACCTTTTCGATCGGGTTTCTTCAAGGGCCTGGTCACTACCATCCGATATTATTTTGGTCGATTCTTGCCTTGAGTCATGGTGACTCTGCTGGTCTTGGGCTGATGCCCGATCATCTGGGCCCAACATTGGGCCACCGGCTTCTATCTCTACTAAACTCATGGGTTTTCGCCATGCCTCCAACCACTCATTCATAGTAGGCTCTAAATCTTCGGACTTCACCTTATACGAGGTCTGCAACCATTTCCTATTAGGATCACGACGGGCTTATATATGTATGGTATGTGGCCGAATTGCAAATGCCATGACTGGTCTGAACCGCGTTGTAGTTTCTTTAGATATTCGCAGGACTTGTGTTGCTGCAGCACAAAGCATCTCCCAAAATAACCAAAACTACAATTGGCAATCTCGGAGTCTCTCTGGCTCCCGTACATACCATAGATTTTGATATCGGACACCCCATCATTCTGCTGCAGCCGGAATGTCCATGCCTTGGTACGTGCCGGGCTCTTTCCATGCGACGAAGGCGATCAACAGCAACAACCAACTATATGTGAAGGCAACCTTTTCCGATTTGACTGCCACAACATCCTCCATTAATTGATTCAAGAGAAACAAAGACCAGTTCATTTGGACTCCTTTCGCGCATTGCTCTGCGCATACAACTATCCCCGAGTTGCACTGGTTAGGTCGACCACCCCTAATCACCTTGCAGGATAGGATCTTAATGCCCGTGAGTACCGCTTGATCATTGCAGCTGCTGGTACGATACCCACACCCATCTATTTCTAAGCCATATTTCTGTGCCAACTGCAACGCCCACTTTTTGTCGTTTGCCTTTCCTTGGATGAATTGTGACGGATCGACTCCATTTTCAGGCAAGCCAGTTATATGCAAAATTAAATCAATGGTGACCGGGATTTCTTTGTCCAGCCACAACGAACCACCATGAAAGCATGCAAGGAGCTGCTTCACGCATGCATCAACTTCCGCTAGTCGCCCGAAATGTGGCATGTTAATAAGCCCTAACATGACGGCCTGCTTCAATCCTCGTGCCTAGTCTTGTACAGTTGGTGTCAGGGAAAGGCGTGTCTCAGGCACATATGGGGTGGATGCAATGTCAGGGTAGGCCACCATATCATGGTATTTGTAACGCAGGCACATCAATGCCTGCCCAATATCCATAGAGCACTCCATTCCATCCGAGAGCACCAGCATCTTCACACCATACTTCTATTTTGGGTTTATCTTGTGTGGGGTGGCATCCGGCCGAATGGGAGGGATATACCTAAGGATGTCACCAGCTGACAGTCCCCCCATGGGGCAGACTCACGAATGTGGCGACTAGATTGCCCCACCTATTCCTGATATTTTCCTACCATCGCGGTGGATGACCGAAGCACCCTCTTACTTTGCGGGGACTCAAACTGCTGACCCCCCCACCTCCTATTAGCGATGATTGATGCTCCCACTGGCATATTTGCAACTTCAGCTCCAAGATCAATGGATCCGGATGACACAACTTCTTGCTTGACAACCACCGGGATGAAGGGAGACTCCACTTCGCTGCTAATCTCGACTGTCTCTAGTTCGCCTGGCATACCTCGCAGCACTTTGTTATATGCTTACCAGAACCTTGCTCAACTCACGACTGCACTCTGCAACAACACTACACAATGTCCAATGTCCACCCATTCTTATAGATTTCATCCCAAGCTTCCATAATCATGACGAAATCTTGCATTAACTCAACCGAATTTTGGCATTAATTACCAAAATCCGCCGTTGACCCTGCTCGCCGATCGACCAGATCCGTCAATAATGTCCATCATTCGAACAAGCACCGTTAATTAACTGTCTGAACTTTTGGAATTTATTATTGATTTGACCCGTCGTAACGCTGCCAGTTGTCGCGGGCCACTCTTCACTTGCGACACAAGCCCTCCTGCTTGCGCATTTATTTTCCTGTCGGTGCACCATCCTGCCACCGATCATCCTACAACACACAAACATTTTTTTTTCATGCAACTCAGGCATCACGCTGTTCCAAGCCTGACTAAGAGGGATTCAACCTATGACCATTCACCATTTTTGGGAGCATCGCCCCGTCCAGCTGCTGCAGCTGAACCGCACCCCTGAAGTAATACTACTGATGCGATACAGACCAAGCCAATGCATCTGCAACTTCCCTAGATGTTTTATAAATTTGCTATCGTACAACAACACCAGGTCGCCCTGCTGAAACTATTTGTTTTTGATGTGTCGATCATGCCATGCCTTCTGGTGGTCCTTCTCTACACCCTGGTGGAACCCAACGATGAAACGATCTTCCTCCAACTTCACCAACTGCTCTAGATGTTCATCTAGTGTCGCTGCATCATCCAGGCCTATTGCGGCCGCGATGCACAGACTCGAGACAATATAATCCATGGGCATAATTGCTTTTTGTCCATATACTAACCTGAATGGTGTTTGACTTGTCAATCTTTTACACGTGGTGCAATAGGCCCACAACACCACTGGGATTTTTAGATCCCAGTCGTCGCGGTTCGTATTGCACACCTTTGTCAGCGCATGCTCCAATACCTTGTTGAAGGCTTCCACCATGCCATTGGCTTGCGGATGATATGGTGTACTCTTCTTGTGCTGTATCTGCAGTTCCTTCGTCAATGCACTGATGGTGCGATTGAGAAAGTGGTTGCCCTGGTCACTCAGTAATATCTTGGGGCAGCCGAAACGAGTGATGATGTTATCAAACAAAAATCGTTCCGCCATTGCTGTGGAACAATCAACTACTGGTGCCGCCTCTGCCCATCGAGTCAAATACTCTATCGCTGTGATAATGTAGTGTGCACCCGTGCGATTCCTTGGTGGATTGATTGGTCCTACAAAATCCACTGCCCATTTGTCGAATGACTGCAATGTCAACTGGGGCATGAGTGGCATCTCATCCCATCGGGATGGTTTTCTAGTTCACTGACATACATCGCGCATAGTTTGTTGCATCAGTATGCAGTGTGGGCCACCACAACTCGGCACACAACACTTTCCTAGAAGTCGCCCTACCGCCATAGTGTCCTTCGGCTACTCCTCCATGCACTTTTTCTAATATTTGCGCTTGCTCATGCGGTAAGACACATCTGCGCAATACCTCATCGACACCCATTTTGTATAACTCTCCGGCGATTAGCTGGAAGTCTGCAGCCGTGACTATCAACTACTTCTTCATACTGGTGGTGAACTCGTCTGGTGCAGTACCCATTGTCAGAAACTAAATGATTTTTGTAAAGTAGCCATTTGCAACCTCAACACGAAACAATTGAGCATCCGGTAAACCATGTTCAATGTTGGTCGGCTCTTCTCCTGTATCGATCCATGAGAGATGATCAGGACTGGCATTCAACCGACCGAGCTTCACAATGACTTCAAAATCGAACTCCTGAAAAAGAAGTATCCAGCGGCATATCTTCCCCCCCAACATAGGCTTATTGACTAGGTATTTCAACGTGGAATGGTTGGTGAACATTTTAAAGTGCCCACCCAACAGATAGTGTCTGAACTTATGCAACGGATAAACCATTGCCAGACCTTCCCTCTCAGTAGTAGTGTAATTCTTTTCGGTGGAGGACAGCTTCCGATTTGCAAAAGAAATAGGATGATCAAGGTCATCTTCTCCTGGTTGAGCCAATATGACGCCCAATGCAATCGATGAGGCATCAACATGGACATGGAATTTCTTACTCCAGTCCAGAAATACCAATATCGGTGCCGACGCCATCTTCACCTTCAGTGTTTCAAAGCTAGCCTGACATTCGGAGGTCCACTGAAATAGCGCATCCTTTTTCAGCAATTTCTCCATAGGGGTAGTAATCACAGCATAACCCCTGATGAACTTGCGATAATACCCCGTGTGTCCCAGCGTCGCCCGTAACTGCTTAACAGTAGTCGGTGGTGTCAAACTCAGAATAAGCGCAATCTTTGTTGGTTCAACCAACAATCCTTGCTTACACACAATATGACCCAACAGTATGCCAAAAGATGCACATAAGATACACTTCTTTAAGTTCAACGATATATGATGCTGTCGGCATCACTCCAGCATCAACTATAGATTCTCCAAATGATCGCGGACCAACCCATAGATCGTCCAATCATCCATGTATACCTGTAAAAACTTCTGAATGAAATCTTTGAATGCAGCAACGACAACCCGCGAAAATATCACAGGTGCATTCTTCAAGCCAAATGGCATCACAGTTTACTGAATGCAGCCCCATTCGGTAACAAAAGTTGTCTTATGGTGATCTTCCTTTGCAATGCGAATCTGATGGTAGCCAGAGAACCCATCTGTGAATGAGTACATCTCTTGGCTGCCCACTCCTTCAAGCACTTCATCATTAAATGGGGTCGGAAACGGGTCATGCAAGCAGGCATCGTTCAACTTTCGTAAATCCACACAGATGTGCACCTCTCCAGTCTTCTTGTCCTGCATCACCATAGGACTGATCCATTCAGACTCCTCAACCAATTCAATAATACCAGCATCTAGCATGCGATTAATTTCTTCCTTGACCCTCTCCTTATGTCGTGGATTTATCCAATAGGGTCGCTGCTGGAACGGCTTAGCATTTGGTTTTAATGGAATCTTCATCTCCCCTAAATCACCCAGAATCCCCTTCATATTAGAAAATTTTGTCAAAAATACATCCTGAAACTTGTGGAGCATATCAGTGACCTTGCTTATCAGCTCATCATCCTAGTAATCCCCGACATTTGCGAACTTCAGAGTGTCCTCTGTCTCAATGTTAAACTTGCGGATCTTTAGCGGCTGACTGATAGGATCGCTTGGCGCATCAGGTGGTACCACAACACAACTTCCTTCTGATTCTGGGATATTCACATTCCGCGGATCATCACCATCTTTTGGCTCACCATTGATATTGAAGCATTCCATGAGAGACTGCATCTGTCAATGCGTATGTGGATCTGCAGGATAGGCCACTGGGACAAACTGCAGAATTACATCATGGATGAGCTGTAATGCATTATTGACCTCGGGATCGACATCTGCAAAACTGAATGTATGGGTAAAACACACAGTGAGCTCCAACCAAGTAGAAATTTCCCCTCGCAGCTCAGCTACAGTATACCATGAGCGTGGAATCTCATCCAAAGTATGGATAAAAGCATGGACCCACTCATCTTTTGGTCGCGATACCACTAGTACAAAATGAGAGATAAGTGGCCAGGTGACCAAAACATTTGGTCACCACAATTTTTTCAAGGGATAAATGACCAAAATTGAGAAATTTTAAGTGAGTTAACTAAAAATGACCAAGATAAATGACAAATTTGGTCACGGGATAAGAATTAAATTAAAAATGACCAATTTGGTCTCAGGATAAGAACTAAACTAAAAATGACCACATAACAATTGGTCATTTATTTGGTATTTTTAGTTGTGTCACTCCGACAATGGAAAAATACAATTTTGACAATGAATTTGTACAATTACTAAATTTGAACACTGCAGATGGATTCAGAGATCCCTTCTAAGGGGTATCTGAATCCATCTGCAGTGTTCAAATTTAGTAAATTTGTAACATTGTAGATGGATTCACAGACACGAGCTAGTGTCGAAACATGATTCCATAGGAGAACCTAGTGAAATTTTTTGCAAGATCATTTCATATGTATTGTCACATTCAATTTGATGAGATTATCATGTCCATATCTTATTTCACCATTTTTGATTTCGTATTATTTCTTCGATAGATCTGCCAAGTTGCATCATTCTCATCATCATAGTGTGGTTGAGTCGAGTCTTGGTCGAGGCATCAAGTTTCTCTCCCAAGGAAGCAAGTTGAAGTATCCTTATGTAATCTACCTTAGTTTCACAGTCGCTAGAAATGTGTGAAAGATTCTCAAGGTTTGTCTCTAATATCCTTAAGAAAGTAAGCACATGATAAGGGATCATTTCTTTATTGTATATAATGTTTCATCAACTAGATTGAGCATTGTTTTCAAATATATGACAACCTATTATTTGTTATTATCATCAAATATGGTTCTACCTCTCCAACGACGACAAAGTTTTCCATTATCCCCTCTACAATGTCCTAGAAATTAGACACTAAATAGTACTAAGATACCAACGGTTTCACTAAGATGTAAGAGATTGGGTCCTAAATTATACCCAACCATATTTGACTATGATGTAATATATGTGTTTTAGGTGGTTTACTTAGTTACTTCCATTGAACTCTTCTTACTTCTGCATTTCGTGAGAGAATGCCCCCTGCATTTTTTAAAAGTTTAGTACTTACTCATACAAGGATTAAACAAAAACCCCTTTCATAACCACACAAAACCCTTTAAATATTAAATCCCACAAGGCAGCTTGATTTCACTTATGCTATAATTGAGCATTGTTAAAATTTATTTAGCTATAATCGATCTCAATGGTACTTGGAGAAGAGGTAGTCAAAGTAAAGGCTTAGCCATTTATTAACCCTAATTGGGCTAGTGGAGTAGTACTTTAAGGTACCAAAGGTTGCACTAAGATGTAAGAGAGTAGGTCCTAAATTATACCCAACCATATTTGACTATAATATAATATACTTGTTTTAGGTGGTTTACTTAACTATTTCCATTGAACTCTTATTACTTCTATACATTTCGTGAGAGAATGTCCCCTACATTTTTTTTAAATTTAGGACTTACTCATACAAGGCTTCCTTAAACAAAAAACCCTTTCATAAACACACAAAACCCTTTAAATATAAAAATAGACAAGGCAACATGCTTTCACTTATGTTATAATTGAGCACTCTTAAAATTTATTTAGCTATAATCGATTTCAATGGTGTTAATAATTAATCTAGCTATAATTGAGCCCTTTATATACCATTGAGATATAATCATTTTTACCATTAGATATGGGTTTGATTGTCATAGTTACCCAAGTTTATAACAAAACCATTCGAAATGCATATTAATTTTCCAAGTGTGAGTGGGAAGGGGTGTTTTAATTTTGGGTAAAAAATTATTGGCTATGAGTCCGCCTGATCTCATACCTTTTGCAATTCAAACCCTCGAAATTTGTTGAGTACGAATCCACAATCCAAATCACGTGTCAAGTGCCCATCCAGTGTTGAATTGTTGAGGAAGTTCACCAAGTAAAGCCCCATGGTTTATACAATGTTCACTCCTGTTGAGCATATGACAAAGGGGTTTGGCCATTTGCCATGGATTTGATGAATCTGTAGAGATATTATTTTGATGGGTGAGGTCGCAGCAAGGATTTTATTACGAACCTGATACATATAACAAAATGGTGAAAATCATGACTGGAAGCAGAGATTTCACATTTGTGGCTCATCTTTTAGTGAAAATGAAGTATGAGGGAGTTTCTGCATTGTAAGCGTTTGTGTTTCTGAAGGAAGATTAGTGTATCTTGGGTGTGATCGACTTACAATAATTTCAATCTTTTAATTTAGTAGGAGCATTATAGAGGAATTTTTGGGTCCATCCTTCTTAGTTGATTCCCTACTGCCCAAATGCTCGAAATCTTGATTTGAATCAGGCTCTCCGACGCCCATTTCTCAAAACCTATAGGTTGTTGTATCCTTTTCCTCGAAATCCTTTGTTTTGTGTTATATTACCTCCATCAATGCATCCTGGGTTCAAATACCTGTGGAAGTTGTTGGGCCATCCTCATGCAATGGGAATTCGGTGCCCTACAAAGAGCAACAAAGGGTTTCAAACTGATGCCAATCTTGTAGGAAGTGCATGGGATTTATGGGTTTCAAGTGCCGGTGTAGTTATGCTTTCAGTTCTTTGCACAATTACTCGGACAAGCACAGATTCTCTTTGATTACAAGGAAGATGGAGGTCAGGATATTGAAAATGCTAATCATCGAGTGAAGACCAACAAAATTCAGAAGATTCAGAGATCAAGTTATCTTCCAATATGTTGAATCCGTGATTTTTAAATGGGTATAGGTTGGGCATTCTAGAAAAAAGCGTTGGCTCCATTAGGCAACTTGATTTTCACTTTTTATGCATCATGAAATGGCCTTCTGAAAGAAGAATATTAGACCTATAAGTTCTAATTATTATTTTAGGGAATAGATGAAATGGGTAGAACCGAAGCTAGACTCGCAAATTTTTTGAAGTTTTGAGAATTCCTTGCCATAGCAATGATTTTGTGCTGGATCTTCATCGTGGAATCTATCTCGCCCTAACCGGACTCGGTTCGGAGCATGCATAATGACCGATCCCAACCAAAATCAATTATAATAAACATTTAGTAAGAATATTAAGGAAGTAGACTCGGATGAAGAAATCTTTAGAGTAGATGCAAGAGAGTGACACACAAAGATTTTGATCGTATGGAGGGCCCCCAAATCATATATTGATGTAGCATGGATAAACAATTGATAGCATGGGAATTATTCATTGCTGCACAGGGGACAACAGCCAATAGCCCTATTGTCATGTCCCAAATTTGGAATTGGGTCACAATGGCCTAATCACATTGGCCATATTCATTAGAGTTTGTAAAATTGATGTTAAAGGTCAAATAATTGCCAAGGAGGAAAATTACTAGTTTCCTAGGTTTGGGGTGGAAGCTTTGGGATTTGGAATAATGGGGATAATAAATGATGTTTGAACATTAGAGTGGCATAAATAACAAAATGGTGAGAGAATGATGCCATGAATAATACCTTTTGGACTCCCCCAAGTATGTTACCATTCACCTTGAATTCGAATTGGTAAGAGAATGATGCTAGATTCCCTAGCTCTATGACAACAATGATGAAGATGCTATGACACCTATGACACAAATCAGACATGAAGGCTGACATATGACATATATGACATGTCAGGGCTAAAAATAGACTCCAAGAGGGCTCTCAAGGGTGTTAGGGCAGCTAAGATGCTTCCACATGTGATTTGGTGGAAGTGGGAAACTAGGAATTGTTGTACAAGTGGCGTTCTTTGGAATCTCTTCCCAACTTGAGTTGGCATGAGTCTCTTGGAAGGAATTCGACCCATGGAGCACATTATAACTTTATAAATGTCAATAAAAAAGAATGAAACCAGCTTTTGATCATTTGTAGAATTTGCAATTGCATTTGTGAAGAGGGAGAGCTAGTGGATGACTAGTTTCTTGCCTTAGCCAATTTCGAGGGTGAAAGATTCCCATCCAAGTTGGTAATTGGAAAGGCCATTCAGAACTTTCATTTGTAGCTTTAATGGAGTCTTTATTTGCAGGTGTAAGCTACAGGGCAGCTCATGGTTTCTTCTATTTCAGCTCACTCCTTCAACCATTTCCAGTTTTGATGGCATATTCTTGATCCTTGAGGGAGGGCGTTTTTGGTGAGCTATTGTACTCTTCGGGGAAGCTTTTAATGCCCCATTTATTTTGTAATATGAATTAAATACTCTTTTATTCATCTCCAAAAATTTTCAGGTCGAAATTCCAAGTAGAAATGTATAAATCTCATTTTTAATGGAAGAACAATTCCATTTCCCCACTACCTTGTTGTGAGACAATGTATTGATGATGATTTCGAATGAATGGATGATTCTCTGATATATTTGTGATCAATATACTGCCATGGATGTCTTATACAAGTTTCATGTACTGTACTTGAGCATTTGAAGCATTTTTACTCAGTTTAGTTGTATTGGGAGGTGAAATAGTGCCATTTCCCCAAGGGTCGAATTGAGGATTTTTGCAGTTGAATGGGAGAGGGTGAGAACAGTTGTAATAATCCATTAATGGTGCATATGAGACTTTAATAAATTAATTAAAACATTACATACCTCTTTTCATAAATTTGAGTGGGTTTGGAGGCATTTGGGAAGCCATTTTCGGTACTTACCCCAGGGGGATTTGAACCCCAAATTACTAGTAAAATTGCATAATTGGTTCAGAATCTTAAGAGAGTTTGCAGAGGTCTTTTGGTGGACATATGTCATCCATAAAAATCATATTAAAGTCCTAATATCATTCATACACCTTCCTTGAAGATTTGAAGGCATTTGGAGTCAATTTGAGACCTAGAGACCAATACTAGTCAAAGGAAAATCACTAGTAAAGTTACCTACATTGATCAGAATTGAAAGAGGATTTGCAGAAGTATTTTAAAGGTATAAAGGCATCCCTGAAACACATATTTATGTTCTAATATCATTCATATACCTTCTCAGAAGATTTGGGATCATTTGGGACAAATTTGAGACCTAGAGATCAAAACTAGTCAAAGGTCTAACTAGGGAAAAAAGTGAAAAATTGCCATTTTAATAAAATTCCTAACAAGGGACACTACACCTATTCATTAGCTAAAGGTGAAAATGGACTCCAGGAGGACAATGAAGCTATGGATCCAGCTCCATTGGTGAGATTCTTCCCCACTTAAATAGTAACCATTTGACTACATATTCGGACAAATTTATTCATTTGACTGTAATTTATTTTAGATGAGCATAAGTTGATTGCGGTTACAACATGCATAGGTATATGGTGAAGGTTGCGCATTCTAATATTCTTTAGGAACTTAGGACAATATGTTGTTCTTATGGTATAAATTATGTACTTGGTAAGTAGGTAAACCAGCTAGCAATAGGGCTGCCAGTAGGGGATGGATAAGGTTATCCCAAGTTATAATTATTATTAAGCCTTATATTTTAAGTGCCTAAATATCCTAACAGATATGTTATCATGCTTGGAGCTACAGTTCTCTATGTGAAATCTGAAGTTGAACAAATCTGTCATAGACTCATATATCATATAACTATTGGATTTCATGAACAATTATTCCAATGCTTGCAAATGTTTATTTTCAAATGAAAAATATTGCAATTGAATCATAGTTTTTTTCCAAGATATTAAACAATTGATTGCCTCACAAAATGCATTAGTGAATAATTGGACTGTAATAGATCTTTGTTTCTTGGAGTTGTCTAATGGATTGTAGGTTACTCACTTCCAAGTGTGAGTCTTGTAACGATGTGATGTATAAGCTTTGTTGGCTGTAAGTGTTGAAGCTTAAAATTTGCAGTCCATTAGGTTCATTATGTTTTGACATAAGATTGTGGAATTCTAAGAGAGACATTGATTCAAGTCAGTTTTAAATAGAAGAATAAAGCAACAAGAAGGAAAACAAATGGGAAAATGAATTAAGGAGAGGTGAAGTTGCAAGTAGTATGATCCATTGATAACATGTGGTAGGTGAGTTTGAATTTAAGAAAGCATGCAATACAAAGGATAGAGTTCACTTGTTCACAGATTGTAAACAAGACAAGGGAGGAGCCTTTACATTGGAGGTTGAACACCATAGACACGAGCATGAACACACAAATAACTTTAATCTATCTTGTTAGAATCTTACAATTGGAAGTAGTTGAATCATACTATGAGTTTTGTTGTGTGAAATCTATGTTTTGCAATCAAGGGTTTTGATGTGTATGACAGAAGAAGCTCTATTTCCTTTACTAGTTTGAACATTTGATTATTCTTTTTCATATCTATAAATTGGAAATATTAGTAAGAATGGAATTTATTTCTAGAAAAAGGTTTCTATCATTGATGGCCTTTGAACTTGGCCTTTTCTAAATCAATGCATATCCCTGGTCACATTTTCATTATATGTATGTGAATCAGGCTATAACCATATGCATATTTGGGTATATTATTGATATAAGCTGAGGATTGTACCTATCTCAACTAAAAGTTTTGATATAAATCACATGCATTGTATAAAAAAGAATGCATGCTAATTTAAAACCTTCTGAATATAATTTTCATTTTTTATGATAAAAATGATCATTTTGATAAACATATCTAATTATATTTATTTTGGCCATGGCAGGTTGTTTCTGTTAATATTATTCGCAATAACAGAGTGGACAATCAAAGAGCTATGGATTTGTGGAGTTTGCAAGCCATGCAAGAGCTGAGAGGTTTCTGCAAAATTACAATGGTATACAGATGCCCAACATTGACCAATTTTACAGGATAAACTGGGAAACATTTGGCATTGGAGAAAAGTGACCTGAGGTGGGACTTGATTATCCTATATTTGTGGGAGATTTGTCATCTGATGTTCTAGACTATTTGTTGCAAGAGACATTTTGATCTAGATACCAAACTGTAAAACGAGCCAAGGTTTTTACTGATAGAGTTAGAGGCCGTTCAAAAGGATATGGGTTTGTAAGGTTTGGGGATGGGAATGAACAAGTTCAGGCTATGACAGAGATGAATGGAGTGTTTTGTTCCTCAATGCCTATGAGAATAGGTCCTGCCACAACAAAGAAGATTATAGGTTTTCAGCAACCATATCCTAAATGTAAGTTTTGCAAGTGTTAGCTTGCATTGATAAATGTATTGATATTTGGATTTTTTATTAGTCTGGTAGCAGATGCTAGAATAGTAAATATTGGTTGTGTAGTTGGTGAAATGCATATTTTCCATTGATAGAGATCAGTTCTATTTTTTTGTTACCCTCGTGCAGTGTAGCTTTAGGCTCTAGTCTATGAACTGAGTACTTTTCTTTATAAATTAGCGGCTGGCTGGTGGTGCAGTTGCTTTTTTTTTGTATGTTCCTGATTCCAGCTATGTTTGAATCCATCCTACCCCATTAAGAAATTTCTTGAATTACATTAGAATTTGGTCAGGTGATGTGAGGTTTTTAAAACTAGTGAGTTCTATACAAGCCAACATTGCTAATATTTGGTATTCATTTATATTTTAGCTACTTAAGAGAAACCACAGTGGTTGCTTCAGTTGATCTGCAAAGTCATTTCGTTCCAATTATTTTACTTTCCTTTTTGAAATTGGGAAAAGTTTAATTGGAGATCAAAGTTATGAAATCTTATAAAACTAATGTTGTCTCAAAGTAGGATGCCAAGAGGCCTTGTTCCGTTAGGGGCATGGAACAAAATTCAGCACAAAAAAAAGTCCTTTTAGTGGGTGGCCTCATTTAGGCCAGTTTTACTGTTTACCTAATGACCTGCTATTCTGTCATTCATTTGACATTTTTGTAGCATTTTATGCTACCGCCAAACATTTTTTTTCTTATATATTCATGAGTTTTCATCCTTTCTAGTTTTCCTTTTCCAAAATCCTGTTTATATGGGCACTTTCTCCATTTCTTGTTTTAATATGGTTGTTTCCTTCATTTCTTTTTTTTTTCACAGAAATGGATGAGGATCTTTAATTAAAAAAGAGAATAAAGGGTTACATAAAAAGGCTGATGGATTGTTCCTATAACAGGAAGTCATCCGTCACTCCTTGTTCATGTTTGATAGGCTTGTAGTTGTAGCGGAATTTCCCTAACCTATGAGTGCTATAGCACCTTACGAATTGGCCAAGAAGAAATGAGCAAAACAAATACATGTTTATGTTCTATACTGTCAAAAAATTAGGTGTCTGCTGATTCCTGTATGCCAAAAGATTTCCAGAAAACGCAGAGCTGTCCAGACTTAAAATAATAGTAATTACTAGTAAGTGGATTGTTCATATTTTTTGAAGTTTTATCATAGAATGATATAAGCTTTTTGTTTCCTCAATTTCTAATGGTCTATCTTATTTTTCATCTTCCACTTCTTTACAAAATGTTTTCAACATTCAAGACAGCTTGTATGCAGACTTATGTGGTAGGCCTAAGTGTCATGTTGTCATGAATGATTGATTAACAGTTTGGAGGCTTCGAGACTACTTTTGGATTTTCTATGTGCAAGGATAGCCAAATGGATGGCATCTTTATGTGGTGGTTGTCCTATATTGTACAACTTAGCCTATTTAAATTGAGTTGAAATAGTTGTCTTCTGTACTAGTATCTGGAACAGTGCTTGAGCAATGTTTGGTATTACAAACAACTCAAACAGTATGTAAGAAAAATGAGGGGCTTTGAGACTATTTTTGGATTTTCTGTGTTAGGTTAGCCAAGTGGATGTAGAATTATTTGTTGGCTGTCCTATCACACAACCTAGCCTGTTTAAATTGAATTGAAATAGTTGGCTTCTGTAGAAGGATCTGGAACATTGCATGAGCAATGATTTGTAATACAAACTTGTCAAATAGGATGTAAGGAAAATGAGCATATTGGGTATGATTTTTGCCAAATTATGGATAAATCAAGTAAAAGATCATGGATGAAGTTATTGTATATTTTACATTGCATATTTAATGTTGAGTACTGACTTTTACTGTTACATTTATAGGTTTTCATTAATTCCTTTGGATCTAATCAGCTACCTCCAGGATTAGAGTTCTCATGTTGAGAATGAAGCTGAATTAGTGTAAACTCTACTGGATACCCAACATGTGAAAACTGTATACCTTTAGGTTTGACATCCTCTTTCATAGGAAGTTAGATGATTTGAGGTAGATTGGGTTATTTTTTGTCATTGTAAATCTTACTGATACATTATGTTGTCTGGTGGCCTCTTTTGGAGAGTTACAGTCTTCCTTTTTTGATATACCTGATTTTATATAGCTGTTTATTTGCATACCAAAGAACATGGTACCTTTTTAGTGTAAGAATAGGCAAGTTATAATGCACTGTTACATTCCTACCAACCCACAATTCAAATTTGTGAGGATTTTCTTGCATGGAAATTATATAGTTCAAAGATATAAGTTTCAATGTGAAAAAATGATCAAATAAGGATCTCAGACATTATAAGAGCAAAATGCAGTGAGCCGCTTAGTCTGATTCTATTATTGATTATTTTTCCTTGGTTACCTTTTCTTTCCAGGTAAATTTCCCAGGGAAAACCTCTTGGGCACTTTCTCTCTTTTTTAGGATAGCACCCAGGGTAAACCCTAGGTCAGAAGGCCAAGTCATGAACAGTGCTCAATTCCATTTCAGCAATGTTCTCATTATGAGCTCATCATTTCACTTATGTCAATAGAACCTGGGTGTGGAGGATAACACCATCCCACAACCAATTGGGATAGACGCAGATATAAGTTTCAATGTGAAAAAATATGATCAAATAAGGATCTCAGACATTATACGAGCAAAATGCATTTTGACCAGTTTTTATCAAAAATTCGCCGGAAAAGCGAGGCATTTTAGTTGTCTTTATCCTACTGGATAAAAATGACACAGTGAATGTGGAAAGTACATCAAAATATTAGGTTGTTTTATATGGATGTCTTTTAAGACTGTAAATGTTGCAAAATAGCTTGCAAGCCTTTGTTTAGGGACCAGTACTATATAATTATCCTTCCTAGTCTGCCTTTCCCAGGTTCTAAATTTTAAGGGTTCAAGTTGATTCTAAATCAATAACAACTGCAACAATATCCTCGGGTTGAGATGTCCCGTTTATTCAACAATATTGTTTCATTCCAGAATTTCAAATGGTCCATTTTTATGTCCACTTTTTCCACTTGGATAAATGTCTTTTCATATGTATAAATCCTCTACTCTTTATGAGGAATCAAGGTGTCCATTATTGCTTAGAGTAGATAGGATGCTAGTTCAATTTTTAACAAGGTTTATTTACTAGATTATAGCGGATCGTAGTTGAGAAAATTATCTTTTGTTTGTGCAAAACATGATTATGATTCACTCACAGAGTTAGTTATGATCTTTCCAAAAGCACATTGTATTGGTACTGATAAGTTACGAATCCCATAATTTTGACTGGCTCATAGAGTTAGTTATGAACTTTATGCTTAAAACACATTGTATTAATGTTAATAAGTCGTGAATCAGTGTTGATAAGTTATTAGTTTAGATGCAATTTTCAGTTCTTTCCTTCTGCACATCAACTTTATGTGGGTACCTCTGCGATTTTAGCTGTTAACCAACATGTCGGACTCATAAATTTCAAAATTTCAAAGAACCATCTATGAAATGTGTACATACTATGATAAGGTTTGGCTTTCATGTGTGGATAACGAGTGATTTGAGTCCCCCCACTAATCCGATAGAGCTACCTAATGAATTGAATCCATCCAAGCCGTTCATGTCATCAAAACCATATTACTGGTCTACGCACTTCAAACTGTCGAAACATAATTATGAACCTCATAGAATGAAAAATTGGTTAAGCTGCTTGTCTTCTCTACATGGTTTACACTTGTGTTTTGCTACTTGAGTCTTGGAAAATATGTATGATAGTATAGTTTCCAGTTTGATATAAAATTTTATTGTTTTGGTATGTTTAGAATCCCTACAGAAGCTTAGTGTATAAGGGCTCAGCTCCTTGTAGCAGTTTTGTTAAAATTTTGGACATCTTTATATATTTTGGCTACCTGGATCTTCCACAGCTCTCTTTTAATATAGATGCCACCCTTTTCTATAAAGAAAGGAAGAAGAAATAAAATAATCAATATAAAAGTTCAACAAAATGATAACTTTTGCAAAAGGGGTTAAGTGATTCCTAAGGGTGTCCTCAAGGGGGTTGTAGAAATAGGAAGATTTGGTAGAATGTCCCAAAAGTGGTATGTTTTAGAAGCTCATAAACACAAATGCCTCGAACAATTTTCACTGACTACCCAATTCTGCAAGGTGACAAAAATGAGAGACATAAGAAGAAGAAATGAAAGACTTGAGGACAACCAATAAATGCTCAACTCTCACTCTCCTCCAGCTCATATAGAATGAGCAAAGAGGTTACTATCAATCCTTCTATCAGAAATAAAAAATCTTAAAATAGCAAAGTGTAAGAGAAACTTCCTTATCCTATAGGGAACACTTCTTTAAGTAAATGTAACTCCCCTCATGATGAATGTATCTTCAGCTGCAGCACCCTCCTAGATTAGGTATCAAACTCCTGCATTAAATGTCCTCTTAATCACCGCAATAATAGCTTGAGTAAATCCCAAGGGAATCTTCTCTTACTGGTCTGCATGTGTCAGCATTAAATGGTTAAGGAAGAGCATCACCCTCATACTAAGAATGGATGTAACTCTCATTGATGCAACATCCTCCTACAGGCATGTAACTGCCAGTTTTAATGCACACTCTATGTACCAAAAATAGAGTGTAACTCTTGATGAAATTCATTCCATGTTTTCCACGAAGAATAGTGTAAAATTGCTCCCATAAAGGCACCCTTACTACTGCAAGGGTGGGACAATGTAACTGCCTCTAATTAGTGCTCCCCTCATGCACCTAAGAATAATACACAACATGCATCAAGTAGGACAGCCTCATGCTGCAATAAAGTCCTCAAGACTGCACCCTTCAGCTGCTGCTATATTCTTCAGAAAGGCGCCCTCCCTCTTTGCTTCCATTAATAGTCCAATAAAAGCTGTAATCTCCTCAATAAGGTGCCCAACTCAGCACAAAAACAAACTATAGGGCCGTTTTGCACTCTGCTACAGGACCTTTACTCAACAGCCGAAGAAAAACTCTGATTTTATACAGATATGGGTTACAATCAGTGTGTGTGTGTATCTGATCAGAATGTCTCTAATGAAAATGTACAGCAGGTAAGGATCTTCACTGGGAGTTGTGCCCTAAAAGTCTTCATGAAAGTACTATTTCCCAGGAAGGTACAAGTTTGCAAAATCTGATCTCAATTTGAGTTCCATTTCTCTAAGCAGCTATAGGGTCAAAGTGTTGATTTTTACAATGGATTTTGCTTGCACAAAATATGGTGTTAATAGGTACACAGACAAAGTATGTAGTTAAATACTCTTTTTATGTCAACTTTGATTTGATTATGGGATCAGCTATGAAGATCACTCTGAATTGATTCTATAGCCTAGTTGTATCAGCTGGTAGAAGATTACACATTGCATTTTAAGGGAATGATACCAGATATTAGGCAATTATAGGTGCACATTTTTCCTGTGTTTTTGGCAGGTGATTCCCATCAGTTGTAATTGGAGATTTTTTAGGAAATAAATTCAAGGCTGTAGAGGGAGCATAGATGCTAGGCAATCTCAAATCTTGTTTACCCACATGCAATTGTTGAATGCTGACTGTAGATGAGACAAAATCTACCTTACCAGATTTTACCAGAGGGAGTCCCTCAAATGGTCTCTTCATTCCTGCACTGGAGCACTTGCTGAGATGGAATTCCTGGGGGATTGGGTAGAAGAGAAGGGAAATTGCTTGCTAATGTTGTTATTGGCTAAGAGGAAGAATTCCATCGTTGATTGAAAGCTGCTAGTGATGATTGGAGTGCCCATTGGTATGGGGATTGGTTGAGTAGAGATATTTTTGGTTGAATTGAGTGAGAGAGTGATTCCAATGGCTTTTATTTTCCATTGTGGTCTCATAGCCCAGTTTGGTGGTGGAATATACAGCAGATCACTACAGTTGGGCGGTGAACTGCTCATTTGCAACCAGTTTGGTGGATGGATTCATGTTTAAAGATAAGTATGTGTATTGTGTGTGGTTCATCTTTGTGCCTATATTTCTGTCATTTGAACCAGTGAATTAGGCTACTGATATTGCTAAAGGTATGGCTAAAATTGATAGAACTATTGTTAATAAGTGTGATTGTGAATCTGGGTTGGATTACTATTATGAATTTTGTTTATGCAATGTACAATGCCTTAGCTTTTGTATATGAAATCTATTATGATGTTGTTGGAGGCCAAAATGGCTCAGAAAGGGAATTCTGATTTGTTGATGACGAAGATATTTTATGGAAGTGTCCCAATGGCCAAGGGAGATAGACCCATGAAAGTTACAAGTATGCCTATTGGCCTTGTTGTTTCATGTTCTTGAGGGCTAAGAAGTAGTTGTCTTGGGTATAAACCTTAAAATTATGATAGAAAGTAGTTCCAAATTGGTCCCATGTGGTTATTTTTGGTTCACCATGCCCTTCTTCATAGGCCTCCTACCATTGTCTTTCAATCATCTACCTCCAATCATATGTTGTGCCTTCAAGGTGTAAAGTGGCAAATTGAATTACTTGGTAATGCCCCATAGAATTTAATCAGAAGAAATGGGACAACTTGCCAATCTAGGCCCTTGGCTTTGCTACACCAATCAAACTTAGGAATGGGAATCTTCAACATTTGCCTTAGATTTATGTTGTTCCCTGCCCGCTTCACCCAATTTCCTTGATTAAAAAGGTTTCTATATTTTCTATTGAGGTTTCCACAAAAGTTTTTTCTCATGATCATGATGTCCAACGGTCAACCTCCCTCCTCTGATTACAGCATCCTTTCCCACCATCTTCTTTAGTACTCCCATTTCCTTGTTCCCTTCTGTCCAACATCAGTTTTTGTAGGGCTTGATGTACTCACTCCATAGTGTTATTTAAATTCTCCAAGGGAGTTCTTAGGACTTCTTCCATTGATAATGCAATTTTTTATTTCAGGTCATCCTGTCCATGAATGGTTAAGCATGGAGCCATGGTGGATGTCTATCCACAAGGCCAAGAAAGTAGCTCTAATACCATTGTTGTTTTCCAAAACTTGGAATCTGATTTTTCAATGTCTTTCATTTTTTGAAATAAAAATCTGGAAATTTAAAGTGCTTTTTTTTTGTTGGCAAGTGGTAGTACCCCCTGACTAGCAGGGTTCGCGATTGGCTGAGAGTCCATGAACCAGGGGCATCTAAGCCATCAAAATCACCTGGAGATCGCACCCAGCCTGGACCGCACCAACCCTTAGCATGGTTGTATTTAATATCCGCGGGGTTTCAAACTGACGACCTTTCCGCTTAGGGGTGTCTTAACCATCACCCACCACCGACTGTTCTACATCTCACGGATTGGAAATTTAAAGTGCTAATAGCAGAAAGAAAAGAAATAAAACTGCAACAATAATTGTAGCAGAAACAGTAAATTCAGTACTAATAGCCAAAAAATCCAACAATTTACCAACATCAAATCTGATAGCAGATTTCAACAGCACTAGCAGCAGGAGAAAAACATCACTAACAACTAAGTAACATTACTTGAATGCTCCCAAATCCTAAGCACATACAACCTGAACCTATCTTGACACGGTGTGTACACCAACTCAAGGGCGAATCCAAGGTAGTGTGGACACTGCTCTTTTCACAAAAGACCTCTTCCAGACTACCTGCAATAGAACACTTCCCAAAAATCTACCCTCGCCCCCATTATAATGCCTAAAATTCTACTGTCTCTTTATAACAAAAAAATCCTATTTTTTATTTAATTAGACTAACTGACATAATTAAATTATAATTGACCTAATTAGTCTCACTAACAAACTGACTGACCCTTTTTGTTAGCTCCCAATTTTTTCTTTAATGAGATTGACAAACATAACTAAACTAATCTCCCATAATTAGACTGATTGATTGACTGAAATATTGTCTTTTTGAGTACTAATAACTATTGCTGAAGGTGATTATCAAGGAGTATTGTAACATAATGGCAGGTGCTTTATAACACTGCCCCATACTATTAAGTAAGCATCCTTAAATATTTTTATCTCTGTCGCATAGGCAACTGGATTGATCTAACATGTCGAGCAAAATATGTAGGATCCCTTTCCCACACTACGATTGAATTATTCCCATCCAGGTCATCTGCAAGATGAAGTGCTCGCCGCTGCAAAAGCATCAGAATAAAATGCTGAGTAGCGATGACTATTCCTGGGAATAAATCAGGCATCACAGGTATCACCCCTTGTACTAACTCTGAAATTCCTTAAAATAGAACAAAAAATAGCACAGGGTAGGTAACGAGAATAGACAAGAAACACAAAATCCAACAACGCCAAAATGCATGGAAAATGATACTTCATGGCTGACCTGAAACAAATGTGGTCTGCCTAAATTGGGGCTCAGCCAATACCCAAAGCCTTTTTACTATATCCAAAGGGTATTCATCTTCCTCTGAAAGTGATGCAATGCGCCTTGAACCAAAAAATAGGCTCGACAAAGGCATTAACCACGACTTTGGTGCAGAAAGTTCCGGAGGAAGAGGGAACAATGCTTGGGAAGCAGAAAAATCCCCTAAGCTCAACAAGTTCTTCTCTTGACAAAGCATCCATAGCATGAACAAGCTGCAAGCAAGAAGCTCAAAGGTTAAAGAACATTATAATCACAAAAATTTAAACCTCAAAGAAGCATATACATGGAATTACTATAGAAATAGGTGGATCTAGTGAAAATCAAGCCAGTAAAACCTTCACAAAGAGATTCAAAATATAATCATCTGAGACAAGCTTTGGATTGCTTGACATTTGGGAATAACATCTTTACATGCTACACGCTTAACTTATAGATAATGGAACTGTTTCTTGGGTCCCAAATTTTTGGATATAAAGGGATTGAAACTCCAGTAAATATTTATTTGAGTCTATAGGTCACCAAGAGGTCTACATGGTGCAAAGCAATAAAAAAAATTGATAGCCAATCTTCTACCTACTGGAATACAAGGGACCTAAATACAAAAGGTAGTCTTCTAAACTTAAAGTTCAGCAATGAAACTATCTTTTTACCCATCAAACATGTGTCAAATGGCTATAGTTGGGCATTTTTACTCTGGAGTATTTTTTATAATGAAGAATGCGTAGGTGCAAAAGGGAGTTATCTAAATTTTTATGTTAAAGCTCAGTAATGAAATTGTCTTTCTTACCTATGAACCATGTGTCCACTGTAGCTTTGGTCAGTGGTTTTGATTCCGTAATATTTTTTTAATGATGATATAAATGTGACATTAAGAACATCCTAGGAAGGCGAGAGAAGGGAGCAAGGTCACACTAGATGGAACAATTCTTGCCTTCCTGGAAGAGTAAGAGCTCACCCGTGAATTTGCAGGGGAGGGTGTTGTACTCATCATCAATAATAGTAGTAGCAGTTCTAGGTCTCATCGATGTCCCTACAGCCTATTTCATATGGAAAGTTGATAAGGTGGATTTCTTTGCATGTATGGGAGCTTTACTTGGAGTCATCTTCATCTCAGTTCAAACATTCCTTCTAATAGCGGTACAATATATGTTCAGTTCCTTTTCTGTACAAACTTCAGCCAAATTTCCCATTAGCTGGAAACAATATGTTACTGTAGATCAAGTTTGCTCATACCTATTGAAATCTGTAGGTGGGTATCTTAGTGTTCAAAATATTGTTGAACATGACAAGGCCACACACTCTCCTCCTCGACAATATTCCAGGCACAATATTTTACAGAAATGTGGAGCAATACAAAGAAGCTTTAAGGGTACCGGGATTTCTAATTCTTGGGATCGCTTCACCAATTTACTTTGCTAATTCTACCTATTTGAGAGTGAGGTTAATATTCTAAAACTACTTTCATTTAGATATTATTCCTTAACTTTCATTTAGATCTTATTCCTTAAATTAATGGCCAATAGAAAAACATAAAAACATGTGTTTCAATTTTCATAAATTAATTGTTACAGAATACTGAGATGGGTACAAGATGAAGAAGACCGCATAGAGAAGGAAAAGGAAAATACACTACAGTATGTCATACTAGACATCACAGGTAAACATTCATAGGCATTGTTACTATTATTGTGCATAACGAGCAATGTCCAAATCTATTAAGGTGACAACAATAATTCTTACTACTATTAGAGATCATGAGAGAAACAAAAATCTTATAGGAAATGTCACAATCTTGCTGCAGTTGTGGCGACTATTGACACCATAGGAATTAACAGTCTTTTGGAGGTGAAGAAGACACTGATGAAATGGGGACTTCAGTTGAAACCATTTGTTTGCTTTTAGAATTCATGAATACACATCTCAATGAATACACCTCTCAAATATATAATTCCCATATGACTTAGCTGATGGAAATATTTACAGGTTGCTTTTGTAAACCCTGGAGCAGGAGTCCTGGAGAAGCTAGAACGAGAAAACTTAATGGAGAGTTTTGGTAGGGATTTCTGGTTTCTTTCGGTAGGGGAAGCTATCTATTCATTTTCTTCACTGTTCAAGATCAAGGCTTGAGAAGAAATAAGAGAGACTTATAATTATTATTAAGTAAAATAAAACATTCTAATCCAGGCTCATAAATGTTAAGGTAGGATGTGTGAGCACAATCGTGCATTTTTCTTATAATTATGGACATAATTGTAAGGTGACATCTTTCACTGCTATGAGTACTAGCCTCTCAACCCAAGCTAGAGTAGGCTGAGTTATTAAGGACAGAGAAGTGTGTTATGAAATATTTTGCATGTATTAATTAATAATTAATAAGGCGCGGGCCAGAGCTAGTCTTTCCACTTTCTATAACTTCATCTATTCTTTAAATGTGGAATATCTAGTTCAGTAAAATATGTGCACAAATATGAACTCAATAATCGATTTCTAATTTGTGGGGTTTTCATGGTTGATATGAAAGCTAAGTTGTATTTGATGGCAGGAAATAATATTCTGGGTTAATATGGTTAATAAAGTTTAAAGTGATAGAAAGAAAGGCCTACCATGCCATAATTATCAATCTTTTTAAGTCCTATCCATTCTTTTTAGGATTAGGTTGACTGTAAAATACATTAATGCCCTTATTTCCTAACCATTCTTTTAGCATTAGGTTGAGTGTAAAAGGCATTGTATGTGATATTACTACATTATAAATGATAAAGTGTAATGATAATGATTATTGATTTGAGTTATTCGTCAATGCCTTTATTTCCTAACCATTCTTTTAGCATTAGGTTGAGTGTAAAAGGCATTGTAGGTGGTATTACTATATAAAGTGTAATGATAATGATTATTGGTTTCAATTATTCTTTATATATTATTAAATTAATATATATTGATTTATATTTATATTTTATTAATAGAATTGGTTAGAAAATAAATAAAATAAATAAATATAAAATACAATGATTATGCCTATGATGTACAAAAACAATTTATCTTATTTGACAGTTTTAACGAGCAAAATCATAGTTCAAAGGTACATATTTGAACTGAATTTACTATACAATGCATTCTTGATTTTTGAGAGATTTTGACAAAAGAAGGTTATCATTAACATGACCCTTTTTGGTGACTATTGGGTAATCTTTGTTTCTTACCTAGTTATGTGACCATTTTCCAGAATTTGGAAGGATGGTGTTAACTATTGGAAATTTTATTCTCGTATCAATCCATAAGGAATTCTATTTAAGGGTGCTATCTCAATGGTAGAGCACCTGCCTTATAGGCAGGAGGTTGGTGGTTAGATTCCACTGTGCCCTACTTATATTTTGAAACCACTAAAAAGAGATAAATGACTAAAAAAATGACGAAAATTTGCATATAAATGATCACCATTACAACATGAGAGATAAGTGACCAAAACAATGACCAAAATATGCATATAAATGACCACTTTTGAGTTGGTGATCGCTGGTAGCAAATTAGCGGTCATTTATCACGTGACAATTAATGACCAAATATATTACCAAATATACGACCAAATATATGACCACAAGATAAGCTATAAATGACCAAGCTAAATATGACCGCATTTTTGGTCGGGTGATATATGGCCACTAATTTTCTACCAGTGGTCACCAACTCAAAAGTGGTCATTTATATGTGTATTTTGGTTGTTTTTTTGGTCACTTATCTCTCATTTTGTACTAGTGTACCCATAACCACTGACACTCCATCAAATGACCACCAGGGTCATCCCGACCATCATACTTCCCGGTGTGGTAGACCTCGGTATCGCCAAAGCGTACCATCATCAATATTCTGCATTTTGACCATCCATCAATTGATGCCTTGTGTGTTGACCACCAGCATGCTGGAGCAGCCTTCAATGCTTAGTTCAATGCTAGTAATCACTGAGGTTCGGAAACTCTTTCTTCGAACTCCATCAGAAAGTCAGATAATCCAGGAAGCCCTTCATATATTGGTAGTGTAATCGTTTCAGTTGTGACATAGCATAATGACTATGTGATCAACCCGCACTAACGGAGCGATACCTCATGCAAGCGGTTCTACCAATATTCTAGTGCATCATTAGAGTCAGAAGATGCAGAGTTGTCGCTGCGCCATCCTAGCTCGCCGTTGGCAGTTGGATGGATATAATATTCAGAAATATTGAATGCATGGTCCCATCCACTGGGATCGTCGTCCTTCACTGGCTCTATGTAGCGGCGTCCTTCAACCGGATCCAATGGGGCAATAACTTTGAGATCTTGATTTTCAAAAGTCATCATCCGTCGCTTGAAGTTGATTACAGCTCCACTATCATTAGCCCATCCAATTCCCAGTAATGCGAGATAAGAGCTTCCTCCCTCGACTACTTCTATTACATCAAAGTCAGCATATGTTTACATTCCCTCAATGTCCACCACCATTTGTGGAACTCTCCCAATTGGTGTTACTTTAGTGTGATTAGCTAATTGGAGCTGTACAGGAGACCAGCTCAATGGGGGGCTCCCCATATTTTTCCAAGCCTGCTTGGTCAAGATGTTGACATCTGAACCAAGGTCAAGAATAAACGAATCAACATTGTAGTCACCAATTTGAATATTCATCCACATCTCCTTACCCATCTTCCGTCGTTGCAGGGAATTAACTGCGAGCTCTTGTCGGTCCTGGGCCGGTCGTCACAACAAGGCTTCAATCGAAGCAAGGGCATCGGGATCTCTTGCTAGGGACAAACAATGTTCCAAAAATGCCTGAAGTGTGCTGGACCGTTGTGATGGGATGGCCTCCGAAGTCGCATCAAAATTAGAGGACATTTCATACACAATAGCTTTACCGCGATCGTTTTCTAGTGCACGTCGTGTTTGAAGAAACGTCTCCCATTCCGCATCAATCTCAAATGATACCTTCTTTTGTCTGGCTAATTTGATCATTGAGCTGTCCGCTCCAGTTGTCTTTCCTCCGCGAGTGACTACAGCAACAAAAGCATCTTGCGGTCTTGGCTCTGTAGAAATTGTCACGATGTTTGCACCCTGGGTCTGGTTCATCAGCGGATTCCCTGTTGGGTTCACATTCTGATTCTGATTCTGCCGCATATTCTGGTTTTACACTGGTTGCTGCACTTGGTTCTTGGTAGGCTGCGATGCCTGGGGCTGGTTCTGCAACTGGGGAGTATTTCCTACTTTGCATCGTGCAATCAACTATGGACAATTCTCAACCATGTGATCGTTAACAAAGAAGAACGTACACTGGTTCTGCAGTAGCAGATAGTCTCGCTGGTAATGTCCCCATACCGCACAGTGATAGCATTGAACAGGTCCGCGACCACCTCATCCTCCTCCATGACCAAATCCACAGCCATGGCCTCCTCGGTATCCTCCCCAAAAACCTCCCTGCTGTTGGTACTGTGGTTGATTAAACTATTGCTGCACTGGTGCTGGTTGCATTCCTTGTCCTTGTGGTGCATACTGCGGTTGTTGTACATACTGTGGCTATTGTGGAGCCATCGGCACTAGAGCATATTGCGGCATGAACTGCAGAGGTTGCTACTACTGCGGTACAAACTGCATCTGTGGTTGAGGTAGCGGCTGGGCGACCTGTGGTTGCGGATATTGTATGGCACGGTGGTCATCCTTTACATAGAATGCATCACACATTCTTTCTTGTAGCAACCCATATGCACGGCAATCCTTGTCACTGTGACCCACCGATTTGCAGAATGTACAATAAAGATTCCTTAGGGTGGTGACCATTTTCTGCATATATGGGAAATTGTCATGGCTGTGCCCATACACCTGGCAGACACGACACCATGGCATGCTACCACCATTCAATGGATTTGGTGCTCCTAAAACCAAATAATTGCGGAAGTCCCGGAAATTGTCCTTCGTATGCCCTTCTCCTCGACATCGTGTACACCAGACATCTTTGCGTTGCTCCTTGCCCTTGTTCAAATCTTACAGCTGTAAGGTCAAATTATCTAGTTGAGTCTGTATCTGTGACATCCCAGCTGCATTCTCTCCAATTGGCGACGCCTCCAATCGCATTGTAATATCTAGAGCTTCACTGGGCATCGAGATGTTTTGTTGCATCAATGGTAGCCGAATATGTGGTAGCAGTGCCACGATGAACCATTCTTTATGTTGGATAGTACTCATATCAAAACTAACCTTTTCCATTAGTGTCTTGAATTGCTGGTAGAAATCCCATACTGTCTCATTGCAATACTGCTTAATTTCTTTCAATTCTGTAATATATTGAGCCTCAGACTTGGGCTTTCTAAATTCGGTAATCAACCCATCTCGAATCTCATCCAACAACTTCTCTGGGGCTCCTGTAGGGACTAGTACAAACTTCATAAACCAATCTAATGCAGGAACTCGCAGAGTCGTTGCTAACTGTCCTTTTTTAGCAGCATCATCGGTGATCTGTTTTATGGTCCAGACCGCTTCACACAAAAACCAATACTGTTCAGGGTTATCTGTCACACTCCCGTGGAACAACGGTAACTTAGTGTCATCGCCCGCCATTCTGGGCTTCCTTCCTCCTTTCGTTGTACTACTAGCAACTAACTTCTGTGGGATTGATGAACTTGGCAGTGTCGAAGTGGTATTTCTTGCTATCTAAGAGATAGTGAGCGGAGGTGTGGGTACGTTGGTGCTGGGGTTTGGTCCTGCTTCTATCTTGGGCGTAGCTTGGTTGTCCTTTTCAGGACTATGAGGTCACTTCGTCCCATGTGGTCTTCCTTCGCGGTCTTGTGGTTCGATCGCAGCAGGACCTTCCCCTGTCCTCTTCCTTTTCTCCAGTCGAAACCTCGCTCCTTCTCTTGTAAGACCACTCTCTTCCTCGGCTTCGCTCACAGTCTCCTCATGACCTGCACCCATCTACCCCTTAACATTCCATGTACTGCCCCCCAACTGTCGCGGTACCCATGGCCTCCATCCACCAGGCTATTTACTGATCAAGATGCATCTTCAATATACCTTTTTCGCAAATAAGCATCTTGATCGACAGTTGAAGCAACAGTAAAAACCTACCCCTAGGTTTGCGGAAAAAATATCTTTCGGCTTCACTATAGGACTTATGAGTATCAACCGTGAACTCTATGATATATCCCTCTAGGATGCTATCGAACCACACTTCGACAGCCCGTGATGCTTTATTATCAACTTCCTGCAGTTCCTAAATCAATTCGGGGGTCCAGATCGTCGGTTCACCACCTTGGAAGTTCCTCTTTTGGAAGGTCAACTTTGCCACCCATTCGAACAATAGGACTGGGAACTCACAGAAGAGCCATTCGTGCAGACCGTAGTGAATGTATTTATCTACCCACTGTCCTATTGTCAGCCGAGTGTTTTGGCTTTCCTCTTCAGCAAATTCCTGCAACGTCTGATCAAACCATTCTTGGATCTCCGGTTTCGTTGGGTGCCACAACATATCCTCCTTTCACTTCGTACACGGTCCCGACAATGAAACCATTTGTTGACTCAAACCCAGTCGATAGGGGTTCTCATTGCTGTCGACACAAACCCACCACGATCTCCTTGAGCACCAGCCCGGATAGGTTTGACCCTGCCCAGCAACACCTGCGGAGCAGATGAGGTCTCACCCGAGGCGATCAAGGGAGAATGGACAGAACCATGTTTCCGTCGAATGAAGGAGGATGGTTGCGGCTATGATACTTAAAATTATTGCAACATTAGGCCGAGGATCTTTAAGCATTGAACATAGTATGAAAGCAATATTCAACCAAGACATTCATCATTGCAAAAACAGTAATTGTAAATAAAGTATAGCATCAAAGAAGCATGACATTATTTGTATAGTGCAACATTGAATTACCATAACTGAACAGATTGAACATGGAGATTGTACCAAAATAGCTTCATCATATTATCATTGTCGACCCAGATACAATGTCTCTACAAAAACTAGATCTCCGCAATGACTCTTGCCATCAAAACATGCTCGAAAAACATACAACCAACATCAGAGCTTCGCATTATTCTCCAGCATTTTATGATCCCCTTAACACTTACAATTCTTATCTATATATAGGCTTCTGCCTTACGACTCTTGTCCACTTTCTAACAACTTCCTAACCGACACCTAGACAATTGACCCAAAATCTAACTGACACGGTCCAAATGACCCAAAAACTCACGTATTGCAGTATAACTGACTCAACAGTACATAATATGTGGTCCAAATGACCCAAAAACCGCAATCCGCGGTACAATTGACCCACATATGCACAAAATAATCTTCCGCTCATCGCCTTTCGCGCCATCTTCTGCCTTGTCGCAACATTGGAGATGCTGCGATAGCATCTTACAAAACCGCCTGCCAACATGGCGCAAGTAGAATTCGCGTATATCAACTCCGTGAATCGGTCGATAGGTATGATCCCATTCCATATTGTTCAAGGTCAAATCCCACATGGAGTGGTGGATTTGGTCGAGATATCGACAAAAATCAGGAAAAGCACGGATGCAGAAACATTCGTAGATCATATGAAGGAAGTGCATGAGGATGTGCGCAAGCGCATTGAAAAGAGAAACGTGACATACAAGTTGAGAGCCAACAGAAAGAAGAGGCTACAGTCGTTCAACGAAGGAGACTTAGTCTGTGCAAACTTGCGGAAGGAGAGATTTCCGACAGGAATGTATAACAAGATGAAGCTGAAGAAGATTGGACCATGTAAGATCTTGAAGAAGATTTCGGACAATGATTATGTGTTGGAGTTGGCGAAGGAATTGAACATATCTCCTAGGTTCAATGTCTCATATCTGTACAAGTTTGAAGAAGGTTCAACAAGCAACAATGCAGAAGTGTCAAATATTGACTGGACAATGCAGATTCTAGGTCGACACGACAAGGAGGAAGTCATTGAAGTGTTGGAGGAACGTGAAGTCATACGCACGTGAAGTTCGTGAAAGAACGAATATTTAGTCTGATGGAAAAGTGATGAGTTGCAGGAGGCGACATGGATTTCAGAAGGAGAATTCAGGAGACTAACAGAGCAGTTGATTTCTTTTTCACCTGGGGAGTCTGATGCAGGAGCATCGGGGCCTAGGAAAAATAGTCGAAGTTAATTGACAGAAGGATGCCAACCAGGGTGAGTGCCGACGACCACTAGTTAGAAGTAAACTGGGATTCGAAGTCGGGAAGTCGAGCAAAAGCTGTCGAAGTGCAGTCGACAGGAGTAAGAAGTTGAGAGTCGACAAGTCTAAGGTCAATAGACGACAGGAGGCAGAAGTGAATGCGTCGAATGTTGACATATAGTCGAACGACGACACTGACGAAAGCGGAAAGTATCCAAGCATGGAGGACGAGGTAGACTGGAAGTCGTGAAAGTTAAGAAAAGCTGACAAGCAAGGTCGAGGGATGACGAAGTGCAGTATGGTTGAGACATGGAGCTGAAAAATGTAGCAAAGTCAGAGAAGTGCAGAAGTCAAGGTGAAGTACTTAGAAACCATTCATGGTTGTTGAGGAAGCTAAGGAGTTATGAAGGTGGTTGAGTATCATCACAGATGTCACCGTAGCAAGAGGTTGTACAACATGACTAGAGGGTGCTGATAACTGTAGGTCTGTAGGATCAGGGAGAATCCGGCGGGCAGAGGAAGGGTGTCTCGGGGAATGGAGTAGACCTTGGGAAGAGAAGCATAACAGAGTAGAAGAGCAATGTGAAGGCATAGAAGAGACAACACAACAAATCAATCATCATAGGATCGAGAGATCGTTCATCCGTTTCTCATCGAGCGCGTTCATTCAGCAGAGGCCGTGAGAGGGAGGAATATCGCACACAATCAAAACACACACTGAGAGGCAGAGTTTCATGTATGTATATTGTAATAGGATAAGTCCAACTAGTTCATTTTCTTTGTAGTTAAACATTATAATTTGATTCAGTTTAATAGAATCCAACTTCTAGAATTTAGTTCACGTCTACTAGTCTTCGTGAGCACCTATGTGTTGTTGTGTGTTATTAATAAGCAAGAGAGTCCGACCGACTTGCCTTGCGCCAGTAATTGACACATCTAATATGTGGTTGGTATTAAACTCTATTTAATTTTACATTTGTGATTGTGTTAAATATAGATATGGAAGTGTGTCTAATAGGCTCTCTTCGTGGCTAGAAGGTGGTCAATTAAACAATTTATGTAGGTATTATCATCAAATTCGAGATTTTTATGTGAAAATTTAGGTGTGGTTCTAGTAGAGATAATGTGACTACTCGGTTCTACCACAAGGAAAACACCTTCTAGTGGAGGTTTTTAGTGTTACAAGATTGGGTAAAATTATCCAAAGAACTTGTTCTAAAACCTCTACAGATGGTAATGGATGTTTTGGTGGAGGTTGTAACGAAAATTTATTATAACTAAAAAAATATGAGCAGTCAAAGGTTTTAGTAGATTTTTTTCCCGATGTGATTACATAGGTAAAACACACCGATGCATTCCATAATAATATGCACCAAATCATATGTACTAAATATTTCACACTAGTGTGAAATGTTTAGTTGTAATACCCCATTTTGCCCTTGATGTAAATACTGCTTATGTACAGTATGTGTAATTGCCCCAGTGTGGAGCTCAAGGCCAAGGCCCCACTAGTGGATGTTTTGGTTTATTGCTTAGGCAAGTATTGATGCAGTTTGATTATTCATGGGCTGTTAAGCCATGAAGAATGTAAATGATGTAATTATTACTGAATGAATAAAATAACCAAGAAGCTGGCTAAGGAGGCAACAAACGAGAAGAGGGGGATGTGTGTATCCACTAGGGAGAGGTGAGGGGGTTTGGGATTGGTGGACCATGTTGCCACATGTCTGACTAAGAACCCATTTGAACTCCCTGCTGACATTAATGCGATTTCAGAGAGTGGTTAAGAACCAACTGCTGAACCTCATGGAGTGTGGAGCATGTCTGCAATTTCATATGGCAGGGCATGGCTTTGATCACTTGTGCGTGAAGGCATCGAACTGCCTGGGACAACTCGCAGAGCTTGTTGTGAATCGGGGGGGGGGGGGGGGGGTGGGGAGATTCAGACACACACTCATCCATTCAGAACTCACACACCTGATTCCCTGCTGGGAACGCTCGCGCTACCATTGTTGAGACCATTGACCCTCGCAGAGGATTCACCTACATGTTTTCCTGTAAGTAGTGCATCCCTGTGTGTGAGAACTACCCAAGAACGAGCAACTGTGACACCCTATGTGTACAACCTTGGTACAACGATGGGTAGAGTCAATAGAGAAGGTGGTAGAGCAGTTTGCGCAGAGCAACCGCAGGGAAACCCCAAGCCGGGATATGTATTGTTGTAAACTGTGGGAGAAGGGTTGGATTGCTGGAGAAACTTAGTGAAGGCTATAGTCTCAATGAACTAGTGACTGGACATTTCTATTCCCATCCTGGAATAGCACTGGAAGGGAAGATGCCTTGAGAGATTGTGTGATTGTGCAGTAGGTCTTCCTTGTGTTGGATGTGGTGGGTATTGCGGGTGCCATGTCAACTGAGTGCTGAGATGCCTGCAGTTCTGTGGTTGAATTCACTGGTTTAGCAATGCCTCCTTGTTATCCCCTGTGTGCTGAAGAACCCCTGTAGGTTGGCTTAGCATGGGTAGGCTCTCTGGAATGCTTGGTAAACCCAACTACAGACTGGTTTAGCATGTGAAGGGAGCCTTGACTGTGAGAGAACCTATTAGCCTCCTTAGTGGATACACTGCCCAACTCAGGGGTGATCTCTCAGCCGAAAGAGTATAGGCTGGACAGAGATCTAAGGTTGGGTGGAACATTTCTCTCACTTAGCCAGTTGCTTCGGAATTCAAAGATAACTATTTTGTTATGGTAAATGATGTGGTTTCATTATTGTGATGAATGTTTGTATAATCATGGAATTGTTGTATGTATGGTTATATGAATGGTTGACATGAAGTCATGGATAGGTTTTAGTAACAGGCTGAATCCACTATGTGTATATATCTTGTATTGTAAGAACTAATGCTTGTAATTCTTGCATATGATAGATGTGTGAGTTAAGACTGTGGATACATTTTATATGTGATGATGTATGATAGAGCTCCATTGTTTTGGTAATGTATGTGATGTGTACTAACCCTGTGAAGGAAAGGTACATTTATATTTGATCCTTGGGAAAGAGGGAAGCCTGGGAGTGTCTTAGAACCCTCTACGGTTAGATGGATGAGGAAGTTATCTGATAGAATAGTATAAGGTTGGAATGTTAAGTGTAAGTAAGAACATAAATTTAGAGAAGGAAATGAAGTTGTTAGATGCCTCACCTGGTCAAGGGTATGCTACCATTGGATAGAGCTCTCCAATAGCTTTCCAACGGTACCGACCTTGCCCCATTTGGACACTGGAGGGAGGAGTTATGCCCCTTGGAAGATTGATGAAGTTACCCTTGCAGAAACAGGGTTCCGCATGCATGATTCCGCGGGTTGCGGGTTGCGGGCATGGCAAATCTGCGTTGAGAGTTTTGGGCCACCCGCAATCCCAAACCCAAAAGTAGTGGGTTTCGGGTTTCGGGTTCGTCAAAGCTCGCATGACAGGATTTAGGCCTCCCGCAACCCCGCACCCGACATTGGCGGGTTTCGGGTTGCGGGTTCGTTAAACTCGCACTATGGGATTTAGACTTCCTGCAACCCCGCACCCTACATTGCGGGTTTTGGGTTTCGGGGTGACTACCTTCATGGTGGAGCATTCGGGTTTTGGGTTCGTCAAAACTCGCACCAAGTGTTTGGTCCTTCCGCAATCCCAAACCCGAAACGGTGGGATCCATTGTTGCGGGATTCACTTTTCGGGAATCGTTGTGTGGGATGCACATTTTGGGATTCGTTGTTGTGGACTCGAAGTTCTCCGACTGTGTGTATGGGTGCTCAGGCTATGGTTTTGGAGAAAAAAAATGGATCACAGTCTCCGGTCGGCTAGGTGGGTCGGAGGGGACGTGACAGAGTGGTATTAGAGCTTCAGTTGCAGCACTGGGAGTTGTTTGGGCCGGACGACGCATGAATTTTGGTCAAGAAATGTGCCCATGGCGTGATTTTTTCTACGAACTTAATTGTTTGATTTATTCTCAGATGAATAATTCCTAGTTTAGATGAGTATGATACAGTTTATTTGCATGTTTATGATATCCAATAGAATGTGGGTGATATACATAGAATTAGCAGCAACTGTCAAACAATTGTATCACGGTGTAGTGCACAGTACGAGAGGCCATGAAATCATACCAGCTATAATGTGGAAGAGGAATCCCATGCGGCGATGAAGGATTGGAAAGGGAGAGTCCCTTAACCCCTGTCTTGCTAACTGCATTTATATTTTATAAGCTTTATGTGCATAAATTATGGCATGAGAATGCTGAAAAATGCAAGAGATTAGATGAGTGGCATGAATATGCATTGATTGGCACATTAATAAACATTGCACAGTGCATGAGTATATGTTTTGCATGCATATGACATTACATATTGGTAAAAGCAGTGAGATTTTAGATATGCAATGAACCACTAATGGTAAATATTGTGGTTGATAATCACTATTGGTGTTGGTTTTGGTTGTAGGACCAAAGACAACAGAAGCATGGCTAAATATTTTGATGATGTTGTTGCATGAAGCCAACAACCTTATGAAGAAAAGGTTAGGGCAGCAAATCCATGATCAAGAGGTTGGTGGGAGAATGCTGCAATCTGCTGTAAGAAACCAACGAATCAGGTAACATCAAAGGTGTAAATGGGAGCCATGCAGGTAATGGTTACTTATGATGATTGCATAAGTGTTGAAGGGGATTGAGTAAGAATCCATTGAACCATATTCGGTAATCATAAAATGGTACGCATTTAGAGTTGAAATGCATTCATGTGAATGCCATACTACCACAGAGCCGTGGAGCATGGAGTGGTAAAGGCAAGAAGCCTCATACCATGTGGCTGTTTAGAAATTTAGATTGCATTAATATAAAATACATCATGCCATGTGTATGTTGGTTATGAGCTTAATAACCAAAACAAGTGAGGACTTATGGTCCTGATTATGGTAATGCATGCTAGATGAGGTAGTTATGTTTCGGCCATAATATGTTTGACTGCAGAACCTTCATGAACCAGTGCAGGGTAGCATTGAGTGAATGCATATGAAAAGCTTGAGTAAATGTTGTAAATGTGCATGCATAAGTGTGGGTGCACATGTTGTGATGCATTGCATGAATGCATGGGGATGGTGTGTGTGTTATTGCAAACTAAATAATGGATAATAATTCTAGGATCATTTCATTGGGTTGTTATGATTGCAGAATAGTAAGTGCATGAAGAGGGCAGTCATGATTTATGGGCTGCCAGAATACTCTGTGGAAGGGCAGAGTTGTATAAATGATATGACTGTGAAATAATGAGTATCCCAAAGTTTCATTTAAATTGCATAAATGATGTGAATCTACCTTGCAATTTTAGTATGATAATGATTTACGTGAAATAAATGAGTTTGGTGATATTGATATGTTAACAACTAGAAGTGTTTGAATTATGGAATGTTATAATTTTGGAAATGCTTCAGTGACTATTGCAGCAATGAAATATTATATGCATGGGGACTCACAACATGTTTGGCTGATTGAAAGTTTCAGACTCCAGGTAGAAATGTCTTGCGTATGGCAATGGGGATAAGACCATAGTAAAGACCGAACTCTACCATGTGAAAAAGCCAAGGGTTATGAGAAGGGTCTCATGGTTGAGGACTCTAAGTTTTGTTAGAAAGAAGGATTGTAAATCTCTGATTTGGAATTTTGCTAATAACTGACTAATGACTATTTGGCTTATACGAATTGTGTTAGGAGGACATGTTGTGAGTGGATGTTCATGCATGGAAGTAGACATAAGACCATAATGGGAGAAGTGATACCACTTACAAGATCCAAGCAATATTAGGATAGCCTCATGGCTAAGAAAATCAATCTCTGTAGGAGACAGAATTGCAAATTCATGTTGAATTAATTATTAATGCTATTGATTGGTTGTGGAACAATCAGATTTGAATTTTATTGACAAGTGTTACTGACTGTTTGGCTATTTAATAAGTGTGCCAGGAAGACACATTGTAGTAAGACCAAGAGAGAGGACCTGCAGAAGCCAAACTTCATGGGAAGGGATTCCATGATTTGGAAATGGGTTTCGGGTGAAACACCATTAGACATTACTAATGTCCCATCTGCACTACATGATTGGTAAACAATATGAGTGAGATGGTAAAGATTATGATAGTAAGACATATGAGAGTTATGTAACATCAAAAGGAGTTGGGATGGAAAACCGAGGGACTGTCAACTCAGAGAAGGAGCCCCCATTCCTCATTAGTGAAGAGGAATTACATCTGGAAAATGGATAAGTGCTCTGTAAAACTTGACTGATATATATATATATATATGTGTGTGTGTGTGTGTGTGTGCAAGTCTAATTGTTAGAATTACTATGCAGAACATATTCTATTTATGTACATTATTCAGACTACTTGAAGAATGATTAGGACCTGCATAACTCCCATCAGTGAGGAGTGCAAGCCTTTCTGATGATGAGTTATGTTAGGGATGCCAATATTGATTATGCCCTAAAGGAATGGACGCATTCCTGGTGTTTCAATACTTGATAGTGAATGCTATGAATTATGGTTATAATTTTTGAATAACAACGTTGACAAGTTTGCCTATACTACTTGTGTTGTCACCTTAAAAAGATGCAATTTGGTGCTACACACTAAAGAAACAAAGTAAAAGGTTGTTGTGAGGGGTTGTGGTGGAAGGGTTAATGTGTATGAAAAGTTGTTGTGAGGGGTTGTGGTGGAAGGGTTAATGTGTATGAAAGGATGTTGTGGGAACTTCGATGAAGGGTTGTGAAGGCGTTGATGAAAGGGATGTTATATGCCTATGGCTCCATAGTAGAGCCTTGACCTAGAAATGGTCATAGTGAAGTTTCCTTCCAAGTCAGTGTGAAGGTGTAATGGTTGGACAATGATTATTTGATGTTTTGGAGCAGCCTGCGTGCTGGACAAACATCCCAGTCTGTAGGAGGATCCCAAGGCTTATAAAGTAAAAGCAGGACCCTGTGGACTAGAGAGGAAATGCACAATATAGATAAGAAATCAATTTCATTTATTTCTTGTTTGGAACAATGAAGATTTCAAGTATAAGTCTTGTAACAGTTAAGCTGATGCACTATTGTTTCTTTGTTGGAAACCTTGGTCATATAGGAAGCAAGGACCCCGAAAGAACTATAAATTGCTTGGTAAATCCAGAGAATGACTGGTTGGGCATGGATTATTTGATGTTGTGGGGAAGCCTGTGTGCTGGCCAAACATCCAAGTCCATAGGCGGTTCCAAGGCTTGTAAAGCAAAGAAGTACCCTATGGAATAAAGTGAAGGCATCCTAGAGATGCATGTGGGCATGTGACCGTCCCAAAGATCTCAGCATGAGCAGTAATGAAAGATGGTGCTAGTGGAACTATGTGAGTCCTAGCAACCAAGAGTTGTAGACAAACCATGTCGAGGGAATCCATGGTTGAGAGGTCTGGAATAGACCATAGACACTAAGTGTCATAGCCAAGAAGGGAAGGGCAAGCATTCACATTGATGTGAAAGAAGCTAGGAGCATGAAAACCATAGTGGTGGTGTGGGTTCCAGAATGGAACAAGAAAAAGAGGATAAAACTCTTACTGCTCTCTCTTTCCTTTTATTGATGCATTTATAAAAACATAAAATTGTCGAATGCATGCATGGCTGAAAGTAGAGTGTATTTATTTGCTTGAAACAATGTGTGAATGCTGAATTAATGAATTCTCTGTGAATGAATGGACATGAATGAGCTCATGTGCCTATTTGGAAAGCATGAAAAGTATGAAAGTCTCATGGATAAAGCATGGACTACACATGTCAATTGGCAATTAATTGACTGATTTTAATGTTGATATTATGCTTGGCCTAACATAAATTATAATGATGAATTTCACAGGTGGGAAAGTGAAACTAATTTGTGGCAGTTGTTGCAAAGCAAGCGTTGCTTGTAAGTAAAGTGAGAACCAGCTGCGCACAAAGACCATGGCAGCAGACCATAGGTTGTTGGAATTGGCTGAAAGTCTTCTTCAAACAATTTACAAGACCCAAGAAAGTCTTGGAGAGATGCTCAAGATACAGAAGAGGCAGAATGAGATGAACCACAAGGTTTTGCATAACTTTATTTGTTTGCAAAGAGAGGTAAAAAACATTATGAGAGCAATCAGTAAGGGAAAGGAAAGTGGATCGATGATGAAGCATTCGTCCAATCGGTCCATTAAGAAACGTTCTAGGCATGAAGACTCAAAGGAAATTGAGCAGGTAAAGATGAAGTAGCCAGTGAAATGTTGGAAATGTGGAGGACATCATTGCCTCCGCAACTTCCCAACAAGGGAACCTCAAGAGGGTAGAAGCCATACATTTTTCAGACTTGTGGATAAGTTGAAAGATCATAAACAACAGGGGAAGCTCGTGAAAGTCAAAGGATTTGGCCCTGAAAGTTCAAGTAAAGGATAGAATGCAGGGCAGACTTGCAAAATGTTTTGAAAATTTTTAGACGTGTAAATTGTATATGTATTCCAAGTATTGGAACACCGAGGACAGTGTTATTCGAAGGGGGAGGGGATAGTAATACCCCATTTTTCCCTTGATGTAAATACTGCTTATGTACAGTATGTGTAATTTCCCTAGTGTGGAGCTCAAGACCAAGGCCCCACTAGTGGATGTTTCGGTTTATTGCTTAGGAAAGTATTGATGCAGTTTGGTTATTCATGGGCTGCTAAGCCATGAAGAATGTAAATGATGTAATTATTATTGAATGAATAAAATAACCAAGAAGTTATCTAAGGAGGCAACGAACAAGAAGGGGGGGTTGTGTGTATCCACTAGGGAGAGGTGAGGGGGTTTGGGATTGGTTGACCATGTTTCCAAATGTCTGACTGAGAACCCGTTTGAACTCCCTGCTGACATTAATGCGATTTCAGAGAGTGGTTGAGAACCAACTGCTGAACCTGATGGAGTGTGGATCATTCCTGCGATTTCGTATGGCAGGGCATGGCTTTGATCACTTGTGCATGAAGGCATCGAACTTCCTGGGACAAATCGCAGAGCTTGTTGTGAACCAGGGGGGGGGGGAGAATATTCAGACACACACTCATCCATTCAGAACTCACACACCTGATTCCCTGATAGGAATGCTCGCGCTACCATTGTTGAGACCATTGACCCTCGCAGAGGATTCACCTGCGTGTTTTCCTGTAAGTAGTGCACCCCTGTGTGTGAGAACTACCCAAGAACGCGCATCTGTGACACCCTTTGTGTAGAACCCTGGTACAACGACGAGCAGAGTCAATAGAGAAGGTGGTAGAGCGGTTTGCGCAGAGCAACTGTGGGGAAACCCCAAGCCTGGATATGTCTTGTTGTAAACTGTGGGAGAAGGGTCGGATTGCTGGAGAAACTCAGTGAAGGCTATAGTCTCAATGAAATAGTGACTGGACATTTCTATGCCCATCCTGGAATAGCACTGGAAGGGAAGATGCCTTGAGAGAATGTGTGATTGTGCAGTAGGTATTCCTTGTGTTCGATGTGGTGGGTATTGTGGGTGCCAGGTCAACTGAGTGCTGAGATGACTGCAGTTATGTGGTTGAACTCACTGGTTTAGCAATGCCTCCTTGTTATCCCTGTGTGCTGAAGAACCCATGTAGGTTGGCTTAGCATGGGTAGGCACCCTGGAATGCTTGGTAAACCCAACTACAGACTGGTTTAGCATGTGAAGGGAGCCTTGACTGTGAGAGAACCTATTATCCTCCTTAGTGGATACACTGCCCAGCTCGGGGGTGATCTCTCAGCCGAAAGAGTATAGGATGGACAAAGATCTAAGGTTGGGTGGAATGTTGCTCTCACTTAGCCAGTTGCTTCGAAATTCAAAGATAGGTATCCTGTTATGGTAAATGATGTGGTTTCATTATTGTGATGAATGTTTGTATAATCATGGAATTGTTGTATGTATGGTTATATGAATGGTTGACATGAAGTCATGGACAGGCCTGAGTAATAATATGAATCCACTGTGTGTATTTATCTTGTTTTGTAGGAACTAATGCTTGTAATTCTTGCATATGATAGATGTGTGAGTTAAGTCTGTGGATACATTTTATATGTGATGATGTATGATAGAGCTCCATTGTTTTGGTAATGTATGTGATGTGTACTAACCCTGTGAAGGAAAGGTACATTTATATTTGATCCTTGGGAAAGAGGGAAGCCTGGGAGTGTTTCAGAACCCTCTACGGTTAGATGGATGAGGAAGTTATCTGACAGAATGGTATAAGCTTGGAATGTTAAGTGTAAGTAAGAACATAAATTCAGAGAAGGAAATGAAGTGGTTATATGCCTCACCTGGTCAAGGGGATGCTACCATTGGATAGAGCTCTCCAAGAGCTTTCCAACGGTACTGACCTTGCCCCATTTGGACAGTGGAGGGAGGAGTTATGCCCGTTGGAAGATTGATGAAGTTACCCTTGCAGAAACAGGGTTCCGCATGCATGATTCCGCGGGTTGCGGGCATGCCAAATCCGCGTTGAGAGTTTTGGGCCACCCACAATCCCGACCTGAAAGTAACGGGTTTCGGGCTCGTCAAAGCTCGCACGACAGGATTTAAGCCTCCCACAACCCTGCACCCGACACTGACGGGTTTCGGGTTGCGGGTTCGTTAAACTTGCACTACGGGATTTAGACTTCCCGCAACCCCACACCCTACATTGCGGGTTTCGGGTTTCAGGGTGACCACCCCCACGATGCAGCATTCGGGTTTCGGGTTTTGGGTTCGTCAAAAATCGCACCAAGTGTTTGGACCTTCCGCAATCCCGAACCCGAAATGGTGGGATCCATTGTTGCGGGATTCACTTTTCGGGAATCGTTGTGCGGGATGCGCGTTTCGGGATTTGTTGTTGCGGACTCGAAGTTCTCCGACTGTGTGTATGGGCACTCAGTCTATGGTTTTGGAGAAAAAAAAATGGATCACGGTCTCCTATCGGCCAGGTGGGTCGGAGGGGACGTGACATTAGTAAATATGTATTAAATATTTCATACCAGTGTGAAATATGTAGTAAAGATTTAATAAATATGACTGGTGTGTATTGTTATGTATCTCACTGGTGAATATGAATTTTTGAGTAAGAAAAACACACATGTGTTCGAAAATTTTGAATCAACCCTTTTCTTCCCTGCCATCTTGTCTTATGTGTTGAATGGGTTCCATCTTGTTTTCCTTTCTACAACAAATAATTGAAATTTAATATTTCATGCAATAGTTAAATTCTATGTACATAAAAGAAAATTTATGATTACATGCATTTGATGCACATTGTTGTTGAGATGCTCCTCTTGTGATGAAATTATGTTCATTTATTTAACCATCTCCTTGTACACTTTTGTGGACATCCCTACCCGAGTTTTTCACATATCACCTTGTTTGTCCTCTGGGATTTTTAAAATTTTCCAAAAAATAAAGATCACCAAAAACAAGATTTTATATTAATATGAAAGTAAATATGTATAGATGAAATATTAATTTCATAATTTTTTGTAGTAGTATATACATATTATAGAAAAACATGTTTACGAATAATATTTTTACACGGTTTTTTTTATTGTATACTTTTTCTATTGCAAGCATCATAGGTCTCATTGATTATTGCTCTGGAAACGCTTCCTATAGTTTATATATAACTTGACTCTTGGATTCAATGGATTGATTTTTTTACTGTAACTAGAAAGTGCGTTTGTACATTCTTTCCACTATATCCCTAATAGTTATATAAAAAAATTCTCCCCTTTCATTAACTTCTATCACCACTTCAAATGAACTAAGGAACAATCCATCATGATTTATATCCTTTATAAATTTTATTTTCTTAGAAAGACGTTCCCTTCCCTTGTTGTCGGTCCTTGGAAAATAGATTATTTGAAACAGGGTAGCAAATATGCTTAAGAAGTAAATTATTACTGAAAATCATTCAAAGAATTTGTTTTTTATTACCTTTTGATTCACCTATTTCATCCCTTTGCAACTTTTCCATCAAGGTTTATGTTCTTTTGCACTTAGATTGTTAATAATTTTATAAGTTTATTCAACTTTTTTCTCTACATGACACACATTAACCAATACACATCACTTAAATTCACTAATAATTCAATTATTAATTTTATACTAAAATTTCAAAGAACTTAATTTGTTCTCTTTTTTTCGAATTTTCTCCTATTGTGCTCATTGCAACAAGTTCGTTTCCTTGAACTTGTATCAGGCATATTCTATAAATAAATTCCCTACATCATTAAAGAGATAAACCATTAAATAATTTTCACAAATAAATTAAATAATTTTTAGCTAAAAATGTTTTCTGGTAAACTAGTGTGCTCTTCAGATATATAAGCACTGGTGAGTCAAATCCTAGAAACACAACGGTGCCTCAAATTAATACATACACACCGATATAGATTGGTAATTTTTTTTAAATGACTTAATTTTCATCGGTGCATACAATCTGTACACGTCACATTGATATACAAGTGAACCTTTTTTTTAAAATTAACATTACAATGTTGTGATATTTATTGAAGTGCATTGGTGTGTAACTTTGTTTAGTATGCACTGGAAAAATGGAGCATTTAAAAGAAAAACATGGAAAGACAAGTTTTGGCAGCTTATAAAAAAATTTAATTAAATGGTGTGCTTTTTAGTGAAGTGGATCGATGCATTAATATGTACACCATGCATTGAAAAATGATAGTGTTTTAAAAAAAATTATGGGACCAACAAGTATTGACATCCGATGTAATGAGTGGACCCACTGCAATAGATGTCTCATATATAAAATCCCCAAAACATAAACATACAATGTCAACAAAGAAAAACTAGCATTGTGAAATATAATAGAGGATTAAACACCAATGGTAAATTTTGCAACCACATAAAACATATGGAAAGCACCAAGAAAACAAGGGTTTAAAGAATTAAACATAACTAGTAAACCCCCCACGCCTTTTTTTATAGAATATACTAAACTATTGGTAAGAAATATATTTTGATAGACTTTTTAAGGCTATTAGGGGAAAATTGAATACCTGGAATTTATTCTATGTAGTGTTGTATGTGACCCACAATACCTTACCAATTTTGGCTCTTGGGAAAATTTTGGCCACTCCAAAGTCTTATGTGGTAATATCTCTTGTAGAAATCTCCCTCAAACATTTGGAAAAATATTGAGATAATGATTATATTTTCTTTTGATAAATACATTTTTTGCAAATCACTTTTCAGAAATAAATTTCTTGCCCATTTACCCATTGTATATTTATGTGCACTGATGAAAATGAGTGTGATTTTTTATTAATATCTCGTTCTTCAGTACGCATGCATGGGTAGTGCACATTGGTGCAATTTCATAACTAGCGCATTGTAATAAGTTAAACCGAAAAACACAAGTACATGCTATTTATTCAGTAGATGTTTTTTTGCATATAATTTTATCCATGGGGGGTTCACTCAGTGAACTTAATACATAGCACGATCGTTCACAGGATATTAAAGAATATCCCTAATTTCACTAAATATTGGAAAATTCCTCCTAAAATTGTATTGTTGAATCCCCTCCCAATATACTGTTCCAATTAAGAAAACCCCTAGTTTCACCATATATTTTAGGTATCCTTTTTTATCAACCCATTTTTAATACCCCCTTTATATCATATTATCAAGTTGTAAAAAACATGATCCCTAACGCATATTAGTAAGGAAAACAAGATGCTAAATAAAATAATATTATAATGCTAATAATAATCCCACCGGAATTGCAGGGGCGACTGATCAATTTGTAGCGTTGGATAGTGGAAGACCCAATGAAATAGTAATGCGGAAGGAAAAATGCGTAAAAGGTAACCCAGTCAAGATATCAATGTAACAAAGAATGTAAAAGACTTTAATAGTCCAATAGTCAGTGCAATGCTTAGAAAAGATGATAATTGTAGATGTTTCACACCATAGCCTACCAATTTACCAATTTTATATCATGTAAATACACCCTCTACATTTATTCTTGTAAGCAAGGGAATTAACAACATTTAGTTACCTTTTCTTGGGTTATATCTAGTTTATTTTATCTTTACAGGAGAGGGAAGAATCTCCATTGTTAAGTTTCAAGCATGCACTAGTTATAAATATATAGAGATGGTGAAACTTATATGATACCATTTCATGGAAACGATAAGACATATGGTATGTAAATAAGGATTTAGATTTTCACTTATGTTCATGTCAGTTCCAATAAAATATTAAGATGAATACCTTGCATATAAGAATTATAATTATAATTATGAATGTGCCAAATATAACTCAATCAAACAACTATTCCTAGTTGGCAATGTGAAAATGTTAAAGAATAATACAAAAAGTTGAAAGAAATAATTAGTCAAGAATGATTGATCTAACTTTTCTTGGTTCGAGTGAGCCATGAAATATTGATCTCACTGTTGTGAAGCAAGGTTTGATTCAAACAACCATTGAGCATTGGAGTTCTCCCAATCCTCTTTTGTTTTTGCAAAATAAAATTATATATAGATGTTTAAGAGAAAATGAAAACGAAGGTATGCAGATATCTAAGAGATGGAATATGTTTTTTTTCTTTTTCTTTTTATTTATTCTACATGAATTGGCCTTAATGTGCATAGAAAACAAGCTTTTTTATGGGAGACATGCTTTTAGAGGATGATTGGTTTTTTTTTTTTTTTTTTTTGTAACAGTCGGAAATGTAAATCAGGATTCATGCAAAAATGAAAAATAAAGTTCAATTGTTGAGTTCGATGCAACTAAGTAGAAAATTTAAACCCACATAAAATTTGTATGGGTCGATTTACACATCTATGTCTAAGATACATGGAGGATCACCAAAATTCGATATAAATATAAAAAATATGGAGACAGGAGTTTCCCAAAAATTTCCTTCCTACCTGGACTGCAAGTGGTATCAAATAAATAGAAAACTATGAAGTCCCCACGAGGAATTCAATGGGTGACAAAATATGGATGGGAAAATTGCTTGCATCATAAAAATGTGAACCTCAACAATCGAATGGAGGCACATATCACATTAAATTATTCAAACAACACTAGGAATTTAAAAGGATAGATCACATTTATGGATGGAGGCACAATTGACTAGGAATTTAAGAGCACATCTCATCAAGTGGAAGATCACATTTATGAATTTTATTATTTTTCTTTTGATTTTTTTACTACCCATTTTCATTTCCATGGGGCCAATGAAAGCTTAGCTAAATCCCATTCATGAAGAAAATTATTCTAGAAAAAAAGAAGACTTTATAAGTTCAATGATTTGGAGGTATAAATCCATCCCACAATTTGGAGGCTATTCCTTAGAAATAGTTGGGGCTGATATGAATCCATCCAATGATTTGGAGGTACAAATCTAGGCCATTATTTGGAGGCTATTCCTTAGCAAAAAATAGGACTGATATGAATCCAACCTGCGATTTGGAGGTATGAATTGAGCCCATGATTTGGAGGTATGAATACATCCCATGATTTGGAGGTTATTCCTCAGCCCACCCAAATAAAATAACCCCCAATATTTATATTACTATGTCAAATTAAAAAACCCCCCCTTGACCCCTTAATATGAGGTAATATATTTTAGATTTTTTTAGGAGTATTCAAACCCCCAATATGAATGGACGTGATATGATATTGCCTCACTAGTGAATCCCCTATGATTTTATCCAGTGTAGACGTTATTAGTGCACTGATGCCTTCTATTGTTTATAATGCACTGATGCACTTATTCAAATAACACAACAATATATAACAAAATCGAAAAAATGCAAATGCAATCCTCTGCTAAGATATCTTAGCGGACTAGTTTTTTAGCATATATTTTTACGTATGGTTTTCTCCAATGCATATTTTTTGGGCACACCAATGTGATTCATTATTCACAATGTGCCAGTGCTATAATTGAAACAAATGCACCATATTCAATTAAAAACCCTCTGAATCTATATTTGATGTTAAAATAATATAGAGGTAAATTAAAAAAATCCATAGGATACATATATTGTTTAAACTTAGACCATATACTTAAAATTGGTTCAAAGGCCTTTCTACAGTTAGATTGTTATATATGATTCACAAAAGTTATTTTAATAGTGTAGACACATATTGATTGTTGATTTGGATAAAATGTAAGTAAAAAACATTATAATATCAAATTGTGAATTTTGCAGATTCCAACTCATACGATATTGTTCGAATCCTTTAAGTTCTCCCTTGTTGTTTGCAGTAAGTTTAGATTTTAATTATATGTTGATCATCTAATTGAGTTTATGTTATTTATGCACGTTCATGTGAATAATAATGCATTGAATTTTTTAGTATCCTAATTTGGCATCGATTTCAGATGCAAAATATATTCCACTAGATGGAAAAAGTCACAAGCTCTTGTCAGGAGAAAGATACAACAAGCATCTAGTAGACAAAAATGGAAGACCACTTTACCTTGCTAATTGATCTAGCCACAATCGCGAGTCGATCGTACTTCATCATGAAATAGATATATTTTATGACATCTCAGTAGTATGTGGTTATTCAAAATAACAATAGTTGAAGGAGAAATCTTGGTGTGTCTCATTGATTCATTATATTAATGATTCAATACCCAAAGATGTGTTAATTTGTGATCTTTAATTCAGAGCTGCAATAATACTTGAAATCAAATAACCATTATACACATAAGCAATCACATTCAACACATGAATTTACCCTAGGGAAACCCTCTATGACTTGACAGAGAAAACCCTAGAAAAACCTTCCTTAGTATATTGATACATAGCAGAAAATGTATTTTACATCAAGCACCCCCGGTGCAATTACAGAGCAAGAGAAAAATAGATATAGAAGAGAGACTCAAGAGAATAATTTTCCAATCAACTTACTCGCTAATAATAGTCACATGCACAAAAATACTTCATAGAAATTTGCTCCAACCTTGAAGACATTAATCTTGCATGGAGAAGTGCGCCCCACTTCTCATGCAATGCATTAACTCATTGAATTGAATTTAGGATGAAATCGCCCCTTAACTGAAAGCTTTCCCACTTAGTTAGGTGGATAACTTAAGTGTCTTCATGAAAGTGTCACAACTAAAGTGTTGTCTTTTAGTTTAACACAAATGTCGTCTTTTAGTTTAACATAAGCGTCGTCTTTTAGTTTAACATAAGTGTCATCATGCAATACCGCTTAGTTAACTAGATATTATTTGTTATCACTTAGTTAACTCTCTTAGCTGAAATATTTCTTGTTAACATAACTGTAGTGATCAATTCAAGTTCTCCTTTGATTGACTGAACTCTTCTTTGTTGATATCACTGAAGTTTAACAATTTAAATTCTCTCTTAATTAATTATTTATGTGCAATTCGAATTCTCTCATATCTTATCACATCTCATATTTATCTATTGTATTATATTCATGGTCCAAATGTTCCAGATTAATTATCACATCAACTATACTAAGGATATTTTCCCAATGATGTGATCATATTTTTCAACTATTGTTCCAAGTGGTTATATGATAAAATAATTCACTCTAGAGGTGGCCATCCTTTATAGGATATTTAATAACTCAACCATGGTTAGTAGTACATCACACACCTTACATGATTCAACATGCAAAGCACCTCAACACATGAGGCACTACCTCAACACATGAGGATCTATATTGACACACAAGACCTTAGCCTTAACAAGCAAGACGATACAACATCATCACTTTGAGATACAAAGAACTTGCCTCAAAACATGAATCTTAACCATTCTTTAGTCCAACTCAAGATTCGTCTCCAAGTTTCCTAAGTCTAAGTTAGGCTCCTATAAGGCACTACCTCGACAAACGAGGCTCAATATTGAAACAAAAGATTGACCTAGAGAATGACTCATGATGTTGTAACTTTAACATTCCCTCTTAGCAAGGCAGGCATTCTCTTCCATGCCAAGCTTGTCTTGGAAGTACCTATACTTTGTCACACACAAAGGCTTAGTCAACATATCTGCAACCTGATCACCAGTAGCAATGCAATGAAGTCTTATGGAACCTATCTTGACTATGTCTCTGATGTAGTGATACTTTATCTCAATGTGTTTCGATCTGTCACGAAACACTGGTTTTTATGAGATCTTAATGCAGCTCTGATTGTCAGAGTGAATGACAGTAGTCTTAAGATTCTCACCAAAAAACCTAACAAGTAACTTCCTAAGCCGCACAACTTCTTGACATGCAGTACTAGCTGCAATATACTCTTCTTCAGTCTCTGGGCTACGGAGCCCTACTTCTTGCTGGACCAAGATATCATAGCTGACCCCAAGCTAAAACAAAATCTGGATGTACTCTTTTGGTCCACAATACTACCACCCCATTCGGCTTCGTCATATCCAATTAGCATCACTCCACCACTCGAATCATATCTGAGTCCATAAGAAATAGTACTTCGAAGGTATCTAAGCACATGCTTGGAATCTACCCAATGTGTATGTTGTGAAAATCCTCACAACAGATCTAAGAGATGATGTATACCTCACAAGAGTAATTATGATTAAGCAGGAAAATAGAAGAAGAGTGAACAATACAGTATAATGAGCAACATAATAATATGGTACAGTAGAACTCAGATAGAAGCAATAATACTTCACACACACTAGTTAATTAATCACAATATGGACAAATAAATAGTACAATGGTAGAGAGGATTCGAATGCCTAAGGTGGCAATTCGAATTAGCCTCTCAGAGTGATCATAAGATCAATAGAGTGTCATCGGAGGACAACTAGGTGTCCTCATGATCATCGGAGCACAACTGGAAGTCTTCATCATCATCAGTGGAGTCATCAATGCTCAAGTAACTATCAACCATAAGTCAAACTAACTCTGGTAGGTGTAACTGAGTGTAACTCAATGTAACTGAGTGTAATTGAGTGTAACTGACTGTAACTAAGTGTAACTGAGTATAAACTGAAGACAAATGGACTGGTAGGTGAAGAAGGGTGAGTTGCTTCCTAAAATCAAGGAAGAAGGGCGCATTAAGCAACTGGAGGGCTAAAAATGAATAGTGAGAATCTCCTGGGGGCTGGCTAACTGAGGGCTAGGTGCTGGACTGATGACTGAGATGCATGCAAAATGCATGCAAACCATAAAAGTGCATGCATGACTGAAAATGTAAATGATCAAAATACTGGTGGGACTAGGATGGTGTATGGGAATATCCTAACACCCCCCCTTAATCCATCCTAGGCCCTGGTAACTAAGACCAAAGGTCACCCAATACAATGAATAATAACAATCAATAAACCAAGGAAGTGGGAAAATTTCATGGGAAACATACCCCCTCCTCAAAAAAACAGACTGTAAGGCACACATAAAAAATAAATGCTCCAAACTCAAGCAGGTGTGATGCTTGGTCATATGTCTAGAGGTATCTTCTTATTGGGAAGAAGTGGATCATGCTTAAAAAACATGTGCTTGTACTTGCTCTTTAGATTGAATATGATGAGAACAAATCCAAAAGTATGAGGAGATCTCAAGAAACTATTCTTCAAGTCTTAAATCTAATTTGGATTCCAAGCAATTATTATTTGATGGTTCTTTTTGGCATAATCTCACCCATGATGGTTCGAAGGAGAAGACAAAATACTATCTACATATTCATGATTTTGAACTGAATTCAGATTCAACATACAGTTCCCTACACACCCCAGCAGAACGGTGTAGTGGAAAGGAAAAATCGGTCACTGAAAGAGATGGCTACATGCATGATTGAATCAAAAGGTTTGGCTGCAAATATTTGGGATGAAGCAATCAATGTTGCTGCATACATATAGAATCATGTTCCACATTCATCCGTGAAAGGTATGACTCCTTTCGAAGCATTCTTTGGTCACAAACCGGATGTGTCAAATTTGAGAGTTTTTGGCTCTACTGCATGGGCTAGAATTCCTTCCAAGAAGAGACGAGCTTTGGATCCACAAAGTATCGAGTGCATACTGATAGGATATGGGGAAGAATCAAAATCATATAAACTCATGGATATCATATCCAAAAAGATATTCATAGAGCGAAGTGTGCAATTTGAAGAACCGCTTCAAGAATTGCAACTAGTCGAGGAACAAACTATCGTTTCACCGCCTTCACTAGAAGAAGATTCGAGCAGCGATAATGAAGGTATGAGTTATTATATTTATGATATTTTAGTAGAAAATGATGATCATGACATATCAAGTTCGGAATCCAACCATTATGATCCTCCTCAGTTACCAAAGTGGGCCCAAAACACTCTTCAATCTGCTGGTTCGAACCTTGGAAATCCTATTGATTCGAGATGAACAAGAGCAGAATTTCAAAGAGAAGGTATGGATATTTCTATTTGATCCATTACTTCCTAAGATTTTTTATTTGATGACTGGTTCAGATCTTCAAACATACTACCATGCCCACTGAGATTCGAGATGGCAAAGTGCCATGGATGAAGAGTACAACTCTCTTCAAAAGAACAATACATGGGAGCTAGTTTCTCTTCCACCTGGAAGAAAATTAGTGAAGTGTAAATGGGTCTACCGCACAAAATTTGATACTGATGGATCTATCAGAAAATACAAAGCAAGGTTGGTGGAAAAAGGTTTCTCCCAAGTCCAAGGAGTGGACTACACTGAGACCTTTGCACCGGTTGCAAAGATGGATTCCATCCGCCTTGTTTTGGCAATTTCCGCATCCAAGCACTGGGAAGTGCACCACATGGATGTGAAGAGTGCATTTCTACATGGATATCTTGCTGAAGAGGTATATATGCAGCATCCAGAAGGCTACACATCAGATCCATCATTAGTTTGCAGATTGAAGAAATCTTTGTATGGGTTAAAACAGGCCCCAAGAGCTTGGTACGCAAAGATGGACTCCTTCCTTCTCAAAATTTCAAAGATGCAAATATGATCCGAATATGTATATTCAGAGAGTTAAAGGTAATTTGTTGGTTATTTTACTTTATGTTGATGATCTTCTCATTACTTGTAGCACTCTTACTTCAATAAACAAGCTAAAAACTGCCTTAAATCTAGCTTTTGACATGAGCGATTTGGGCTTGCTGAGTCACTTTTTGGGCTTGGAGATAGCTCAAAATTTTGATGGGATCACTATATCTCAGAAAAAATATGCTTACGACATGTTATTGAAGTTTAATATGGCTGAATGTAAGGAGCCCCATTCCCATTCCTCTCAGGAATCAATCTTGAGGAGGGAGATTCTACACCGCTTGCAGATTGCAGTATGTATCGACAGTTGATTGGTTCACTACTTTATTTGACACACTCAAGGCCTAATATTTCATATGCCGTGAGTGCCGTGTCAAGGTATATGCAGCAGCCCCATGAGCTTCATTGGCGAGCAGCCAAGCAGATCTTGCAGTATGTGCAAGGTACAGAACATTTTGGCATACATTATGCTGCAGATTCTGAGCTTGATTTCATTGGTTTTACTGATTCAGATTGGGCAGGTGATAGCATTGATCGGAAGTCCACGTACAATTATGTTTTCATGATTGGTCACGGCCCTATTTTCTGGTCCAACAAAAAGTAGGCAACCATTGCACTTTCTTCAGCAGAGGCAGAGTATCGAGGGGCAGTCAATGCCTACATTCAGGCAGTTTGGTTGCAGGTTATTCTTTCCGAGTTTGGTTTTGGTGGCACTACTTCGACTGTCCTCTTTTGTGACAATCAAAGTGCTATCAAGATCTCCATAGATCCAGTTCAGCGGCAGAGGACCAAACACATTGATATTCATATGTACTACATTCGACAGTTGGTGCATGATCGCACCATCATTCTGCAATATTGCCCTACTGATGAGCAAATTGCAGACATCTTCACCAAGAGCTTCACTGAGAAGAATTTCACTTACCTCCGTTCACTGTTGGGGGTGAGTTCCATCATGGTGGATATAGATTGATCCATTATTATGCTTTAGCTTGAAGGGGGGCTTTCTTCCCACTGGGTTTTCCCTCTTTCCTCACTTAGTTTATTTTCAGCATTTTTTGGATTATTGTATTGGGGTGACCTTTGGTCTTAGTTACAAGGGCCCCACATTATTTTTTGCACATAATAGTTTAGATTGAGGGGGGGTGTTCGGATATCCACATCATCTTTTTCAGGACCTTGCATGCAATTAGGGTTTGCATGCATTTTGCATGTAGCCTAGTCACCATGTGATGCCTCCAGCACCTTACCCACCTTATTCTAGCACCTGGGAGCCACTTCAAAGTTTCATCCCTCCTAGTCAGGAAGGCGTCCACTTCTCACCTACTTTCAGAGAAGGGCGCACTTCTTCACCTACCACCTCAGTTTACACTCAGTTAGCTCTGATTCTCCCTGATTTGGGGCTAGTTTCACTCCCGACTGACTGTTTCACTCTGTTGGACCTCTAGATTGACTAGATGACTTGTTCTGACTTCAGTTAAGCCTCCCATGCACCCTCCACTGAGTCTCCTTCCCTATAGTAGTGATACACACTTCAGTTACACATGACACACTCAGTTAGACTCAACTTGACACTTGGATGACTGGTTCTTGTGCATTGATGACCACCACTGATTGATGATGAGGACTCCTAGTTGGAGTCAAGCTACTCCAGTCAGTGATTCGAATGACCTTCTTAGTCAATTCGAATTGCTCACTCACATTGTTAGATTATTGTCTTGTAATTATTCACCCTTATTGGGATATTGAGCACTGTGCATGTTTTACACAGTTTTACACCATATTTTCTATGTTCATCTGTTGTGATTGATTTACTTGTTCATTAGATCTGCTGTGACTAATTTTACATGAAAATCCTCACAGCAAATCTAAGAGATGATGTATACCTCACAAGAGTAATTATGATTAAGAAGGAAAATAGAAGAAGAGTGAACAATACAGTATAATGAGCAACATAATAATATGGTACAGTAGAATTCAAATAGAAGCAATAATACTTCACACACACTAGTTAATTAATCACAATATGGACAAATAAATAGTACAATGGTAGAGAGGATTCGAATGCCTAAGGTGGAAATTCGAATTAGCCCCTCAGAGTGATCATAAGATCAATAGAGTGTCATCGGAGCACAACTAGGTGTCCTCATGATCATCGGAGCACAACTGGAAGTCTTCATCATCATCAGTGGAGTCATCAATGCTCAAGTAACTGTCAACCATCAGTCGAACTGAGTCTGGTAGGTGTAACTGACTGTAACTGAGTGTAACTGAGTATAAACTGAAGACAAGTGGATTGGTAGGTGAAGAAGGGCTATTTGCTTCCTAAAATCAAGGAAGAAGGGCGCATTAAGCAACTGGAGGGCTAAAACTGAATAGTGAGAATCTCCTGGGGGCTGGCTAACTGAGGGCTAGGTGCTGGACTGATGACTGGGATGCATGCAAAATGCATGCAAACCCTAAAAGTGCATGCATGACTGAAAATGTAAATGATCAAAATACTGGTGGGACTAGGATGGAGTATAGGAATATCCTAACATATGTATTGGATCAAACATGAACCGACTCAAGATACTCATCGCATAACATATGTATGGTCCACTATGTATCAAATACATCAAGGAACCAATGAGTTGTCTATACATGGTAGGATCCACTAGATCCGATCTAGAATATTACTCATGTAGCTTCTTTAGATTAGACATCATAGGAGTAGACATGGACTTACAGTCCATCATACCAAATCTCCACAACACATCAACTGTGTACTTTCCTTGTCAAAGAAATATTTCATCTTTCCTTTGCCAAAATTCTAGACCAAGAAAATAGTGCATAAGACCTAAGTATTTCATTTTGAACTCAGAAGTAAGGTCCCTCTTGAATAGATCTATCTATTTCTCCTCTCTAGTAAGGAACAAGTCATCAACAAAGATAAGCAAGATCAATGGATGGTTCTTCACAACCTTGAGGTTAAGGTTGGAGTCAACTTCACTTTTGGATAATCCCAAGCTTAGAAGATAGCTGTCAATCCTCGAATACCAAGCCCTTAGGGACTACTTAAGTCCATACAAGCCTATTTCTTAAGTTTTCATACACGGGACTCCTTCCCATGAACTACAAACCCCTCAAGTTGTTGTATGTAAAACTCTTCCTCAACCTCACCATTGAGGAAGGAAGTCTTCACATCCATCTGGTGAAGTTTCCAACCCAAAATTGAAGCAAGGGAAATTATGGTTAAGATAGTAGTGTACCTGGCCACAGGAGCGAATGTCTCATCATAGTCTATCCCTTCTTTTTGTGAGAAACCATGGGCCACAAATATTTATTTATAATTTTCAATACTTCCATTAGTTGCATGCTTGATGTTACATTTAGCCACTTGTTAGTTACTATTGACTTCCCGTCAGGTTTAGGAACCACTTCCCACACATCATTATGCATGATGGATTTGTGTTCTTCCACCATGGAATATTTCCATACTTGCTACTTAGAGGCTTCTTCATAGGTAGAGGGTTCTGAATCATTGATGTGACTCATCTGTGCTACGTATCCTGAAACTCTTTCAGATCTCTTTCACTCTCTGGATGAGCCTGGTGGTGCACCATGATTTTCTGCCTCTTATAGAATGTCTCGACACCCATGCATATCTCCTCTTAGAATGAGGTTCACTAAGGGATATTTCTATAAGATCTATTGGTTCTTCAGGATCAAGCGAATCTGAAGGATCTTCTAACTTCTCCCTCTCAACATCTGAAAGGGGAGAATCATAAACTGGATCCTCTATCATAGGAGTATCATGCTCCTCCATATCTAAATCACCCTGAAGTTCTTTGGAGTGCTTAAAGGAAGCCTCTTTATGAAAAGCTACATCTCTATTGACTTCAATGTTTCTTTGTCCTGGAACATAGATTCTGTAATATTTGGAGGATTCACTATATCCAACAAATGTTCCTTTCTTTCTGGATGGATCTAGATTTGTCCTCTTCTCTTTTGGTACATGAATGTAGATAGGAAAATCGAAAATATTCAAGTTCCCAACATTTAGTTTTTCACCAATGAAAACCTCTTCGTGAGTCTTTTCTCCCAAGATAGCATGAGGGATTCTGTTATGAATATAAACAACAATGCTAGATGATTCTTCCCATAAGGATGTGGACAGATCCTGATCACACATCATGGATTTTGTAGCCTCAAATATTGTTATGTTCTTTCTTTAAAAAACCCCATATTTCTGGTGGTTGTAGGGTACAGTCAACTTTATTTTTATTCATGCATCTCAACAGAAGTCATTGAATTCATGGGACTCAAAATCTCCTCCATTATTAGATCTCAAAACACGAATGTGCTTTCCAGTCTGATTCCCAACCAGTGCTTTAAACTCTTGAAACTTTTTGAAGGTCTCACTCTTTTCTTTCAGAAAATAAACCCATGACTTGCGAGAGAATTAATCTATGAAAAGAACATAATACAAATAACCACTCAAGGAGGGTGCAGACATAGGACCACATAGATTAGAATGAATCAAGTCAAGCCTACTTGGAAAACTCTTCTTAATGTTCTTGACAAGAATGCAACCTCTACAAACATGATCAAAATCAGATTTAAATATGGGCATACCTTTCACCATATTCTGCAATCCAGGTAGCACTTTGAAATGGAGATGACCAATCCTTCTATGCCACAAATCACAAGGACTGACTTTTTCATGGATCATGGATTGAATGAGTTTTCCAGGAACTTTGCAAAGAACCCCCTCTCTAACTCCAATCACAGATGCATAGTTCAAGTATTCATGCTTAGGCCACAAGAGCGCTTTCTTGTCCATAAAGATAACTCTGAATCATTTATATTCTAGAACCAAAAAATACAGGAGGTTCTTCTTCAATCCAAGGAAAAACACAATTTCATCCACATGCAGTACATCTCCTGAATCCAACTGAAAAGAATTCAATCCAATACCTTGGATCGAATAGGTGGTATTATCTCCAATATCCGCCTTACAGGAAAACTTCTTTTCCTTCATATCTTGGTAGCGCTTGCATATCCAGTCATGTGCTTGGATTTACCATTGTCCACTAGCCATGTCTCAACACTAGTGGTAATGGATCCAGAAAGGGATGAGACAAGATAGTGCTCCTTCCTCCTCTCTTGACCATCAAATGAATTATTTCTTGTAGTTTCATCTTCTGTAGAAGTAGAAGCAAAACCTACCCTTGAAATTTGCTCTTTACTTTGCATGGAATTCTCTTGCATAATGGCTCTTCTTATTGAAATTGAAACATTCAAGTTTAGACGTATGAAATTTCTTGAAATCGTTCTCCTTTTGATGAGAGAATTTCTTGTGATATTTATTACATCGCTTCATCCATGCAACAAGAGTGAGGTTCTCTTCTTTGGAGGCATTATATTTGCTCTAGATTCTCCCTTCTTCTTATAGGAAATCATGTCACGGTCTCTCAAATTTTTGGGGCACCTCTCAACCATTTACTGCAGCCAAGAATGTCTCCTATGAGGATGGAAGACCATCGATAGTAGTCTGAATGAGATCATCAGCATCGAACTTCACACCAATGCTCATGAGTTGATATCTTACTTGAGATATCTTTGTGAAGAAGGAAACCACAGCTTCATCCTTTTTCATCTTCAGATTTCAAAGCTTGTTCTTCAATGCTCTCTTTTGACTGGGTTCCTTCTTCTCATAAAGATTTGCCAAAGTGTCAAAGCATTCCTTTGCAGTCTTCAATGCGGTAATCACGGGAATCAAGTTGTATTTCAAGGAATCATAAATGATTCTCTTTGCTTTGTCTTGATTCTTCTTGAAGGTAATGTTCCCTGCATTAAAAGTAGTCTCTTCAATGACACTGGATATGGATCCATCTAGATCATGCTCTTCCAAGTTATTCAGGATCATGGCTTCCAAGTATTGAAGTTCGAAGTTTCTTAAAGATGGTCTTCCGATCTCACTGATATTGAAGCCATTTTTCTTCAAGTACTATGCTCACTCAGGATCTACATAGGATCTATCTCATTTGTTGAACTTAGCTCTTTCATGCCGTAATATCTGATACCATGTTAATTTTTTTTATCTTTAATACGGAGCTGAAATAATACGTTACATCAAATAATAATTATACATGTAAGAAATCACATTCAACACATGAATTTACCCTGGGGAAACCCTCTATGACTTGAGGGAAAAAACCCCAACAAAACATTCCTTAGTATATTGATAGATAGTAGAGAATGTATTTTACATCAAGCACCCGTGGTGCAATTACAGAGAAAGAGAAAAATAGATATAGAATAGAGACTCAAGAGAATAATTCTCCAATCCACCAACTCGCTAATAATAGTCACATGCAAAAAAATACTTCATAGAAATTCTCCCCAACCTTGAATACATAAATCTTGCATGGAGAAGTGTACCCTACTTTTGATGTAATGCATTAACTCACTAAATTGACTATAGGATGAATTCTCCCCTTAACGGAAAGCTTTCCCACTTAGTTAGGTGACTAACTTAAGTGTCTCCATGCAAGTGTCGCAACTCAAGTGTTGTCTTTTAGTTTAACTCAAGTGTTGTTTTTTAGTTTAACATAAGTGTCGTCTTTTAGTTTATAATAAGTGTCATAATGCAATAACAATTAGTTAACTATATCTTCTTTGTTATCACTTCGTTAACTCTCTTAACTAAAATATTTCTTGTTAACATCATTGTAGTAGTCAATTCGAGTTCTCCTTTGATTGATTGAAGTCTTCCTTGTTGATATCACTGAAATTTAACAACTTGAATTCTCTCTTAATTAATTTTTTATGTGCAATTTGAATTCTCTCATATCTGATCACATCTTATCTTTATTTATTGTCTTATCTACATAGTCCACATGTGCTAGCTTAATTATCATATCAAATATACTAAGGATATTTTCCCAATGATGTGATCATATTTTTCTACTATCGTTCTAAGTGGTTATATGCTATATTAATTCACTCTAGAGGTGTACAGTCTCTAGATGAGACTTAATAGCTCAACCATGGTTAGTAGTACATCACATACCATACATGATTAGACATGAAAAGCATCACCTCAACACATGAGGATCTGTCTTGACACACAAGACCTTAGCCTTAACTGTCAATATTGTACAACACCATCAATTTGACATACAAAGCACTTGTCTCAACACATGAAGCTTAACCATTCTTGAGTCCAACTCAAGATTCTTCTCCAAGTTTCATGAGTCCAACTCAGGATCCTATAAGGAACTACCTCGACACATGAGGCTCAGTATTGACACACAACATTGACCTGGAGAATGACTCATGATGTTGTACCTTTAACAAGTTGATGGTCTAATACCTCCCACTGTAGTAAAAAATCCAATATGTGATATAGAAAAGACTCATAGGAACACTTCTATAAATTCTTCTTTTTTGAAAAGATGGAATCCAGAACAATTATGATTTGGCCTAAAACAAACCTATCTCCTTCCATTGATTCAACCATTATTTCTAGTGATCCAAAAAATGGTATCAGTGCCACTGTACTAGGAGATCCAAAAAGTTGTATGATATGAGAACAAAAATATCCAAGTACACACCAAAGTTAGTTCAATTACTGGAGGGTAGAAATGACTTCTCTCTTCCTATACATTGCAAATTCAATACCTAAACTCTTACAAATGTGCTTTGTATGGCTATTGGTCGTCTTCTCTACATGTTCCTGTTGGTGCTATAGTTGGTGCCACATGAGATTTTGTACACCACACATAGTTAGATTTTGATTAATGTAAGCTTTAGTGTATGTTCGTGTAGTGAAGTATATATATAGTGCACTAAGGATTTAATATATATAGCAAGCTATCATTAAATATTAGTTAATAAGGATTTGGTAGAAAACTAGTGACAAAAAGACAATTAATAGTTTATAATTGTATATCAATTTTGTATAAAAAGGGAAACTATGAGATTGTATGGGTTGTTTTTAGTTGTTCTTGAGAATGAGAGTATAGTTTGCAGTCTATAAGAGTGACATTAACTTATGTAATTGATGGAATTCCTTTTAATATAAATTGTTGTATTGATGTATTATCAATTTCTGTGTATCTAAGTTATGTCTGTGTTATTACAACTTGATGAATATGTTGGATGAATGATTATTTCTTGTGTATGAATATGAAATCCTAACCTAAATCTATCTCTTTAAATATTATGAGATTATTGGGTGAGACTTTACCCATATTTGGGTGATGAAAATGTTGATTCTCATAAGAACATTGTTAGTATTTGAGCTAGACCTTGGATTTGATTTTGTGCCAACAATTTGTTATGTTTCTGAGACCGAGTAGGGTTAGGATTTATGAAGGTTATGACTTGGAATCCATCAAGAAAGGAGTTATACGATTCGATATTGAGAAATTAAGAAGAATTTGTGTAGAAAGAGACCAAGAACCTAAACATTGATCCTCAACATTGGATGCAAAGGTACATTTATTCCATTGTTCATTAAATTTTATTTGTTGAATTTCCTTGCCTATTGTATGAGTGGATTAAGAGATAAGTAGAGATAAATATTGTGTTAGATGAAGAATCCTTAATATGGGACTAAGAAACAATGGATAGGTTGAAAAATTTAGATAATAAGTGGACAAAAGCTATAGATTTCTGGTTTGACAGAATTAGAGAAGGGTTTATCGTAGAATTTTCCATGAGTATAGTGAATAATATAGTTGTGAGGAAGAGAAATTTGAAGTCGTACCTAGGACAAGATTATTGGAAGAAATACCTTTATGGATCAAGATGTTATTTTTTGAAAAGGGGTTAATGCACAATGAACCTAATAGGATAGAGACATAAAACCCTTGCATATAGGGGTTTTGGGGAAGAAAGATGACATACCCATGAGATAGAGAGTTAGTAAATAATGGACCTAGAAGAGAAGAAAAGAAAGAGAGTAGAGATATATGAAAGGAGAAATGCATTGAAGGATGCAAATGGAAGGAAAAGATAGAGAGTTCAATAAATAAAGGTGAGGATATCACAACTACATTTTTGAGATCTAATAGAGAGGTAAATGTGACAAAAGGGCATGTTGGATTTATTAGTGCACTAGAGGAGGGTGCTACAAAAGAAGACAAAGAAGAAGAAGAATAAGCTAGCAAAAAGGTAGGGCATATTGGAAAGCACATCAAAGGAGGATATGAGAGAGAGAAGAGACAATTGTGAGAAATGTAGTGGAGGAATTGTAATTCTGAAGATTCATATATGACTGATAGTGATTCTCGACATAGTAGGAATAGCAATAAGTTAGCAAAGGAAGAGCTTGTAGAATATGACATAATTATTTAATCGAATGAGGATTGATGATTCCAAAACATGTGGATATGGTGAATTTACTTGGTACAACCCTCTTTTTGAGCTACCCCCCCGGCCCCTCCACCCTGTGCACTTTACAAATAGAAGAAGAAAATTTAGTAGAACCAGAAGTTAGAATTATTTTACAATATATGATAGAAGGAGCAAGAGTAGGAGTACGAGCATAGAGCAGAAATAGGATAATTTTGAGAAGATTAAATATGGCAGGGAAAAAAATGACTTAATGATTAGGATTCCATTATTTCATGGGATTAGAAGCGATGACACATGACAACATTGGTTTACATGTGAAGCAATTTGGACAACAAAACAACTTTGAGACGAGACAAATAAAATAGTACAGATGGATACTACGCTCAAAGACCATGTGCTAACTTGGTATATGAAGTATAAGACTACGAATTAGAAAGGAGATATGAGGACCCTATAAGAAATAAAGAAATATATGTTGAGAGTGTTCAAGAAACCTAAGTTAGAATCTCACTATATTACAAAACATAAAGAGATTAAGCAATAACTAGGAGAGACAGTATGGGATTACGATCAGTGGTTCAAGATATTATTAATAGATTGACCTTTCATATTTAAGATGTACAACACAAAGAGTGGTTTATTGCAGGGCTTCTCCAACATATATGGGTCCCACTCACACAACAAAATATTCTCATGTAGTTTGATGCCTTGGAAATCACAATGTGAATGGAGTCCACCCTAGGTGGGGAATATTCAACAGGTATGGCACATGTGCACTCTCACCTTGTCACACTAGTGATCCAATTGCAATATATGGTGAAAGGAAAAGTGGTGCATGCAAATGTATGGTGCACACTATGTTTTGTAGAAGGGAATAACCAGAATAAGTGTCATGCACTTGGAGACTATACTGCGACCAGTATGTTAAAACCATTTCCTATGAGACCTTAGGAAAAATGCTGTGATATTTGTAGAAAATTGTCCCATATCCCTCCCCAATGGCCAACATTGTATACTACCAGACAAATATGGACACCCTCTTTTTTGAATTTTGCAAATCAATGGAGCATGGTGTAAATGGTTGTTGCAACTTGCAACTAATGAAGGTATGTACCGAGGATGCTTATGGAGTATAGGGAACATAAGATAATATAGGTGTAGGCCAAGGTGGCGTATTTAGAGGAGGATATTGAGGAAGATGTTGTAGATTTGGTAGAGGGGGAAGGAAACCCATTTTTTTCATCTGTGGAGAAGTAGGTCATGTGGTGTGAATATGCACAAAGCCCTGCGTTCCATGTGGATATTGTCAAAACATATAACATGCAATGGAATATTTTTTGGATTTGATAGAAAAATGGGAAGAAAATAAAAGGTGCTACAATATGGTGGAAATTGAGCCACACGAGGAATTAAAAGCTAAAGGGCCTGCTAATGTGCATGCGGTGACTAGACGAGGAATCAGGACACGAGAAGACAAAGACTGAAGGAATTTCATGGAGAAACCTTTGGAAGAGAAGATCAATAAAGTAACAAAAGTTATACCAAATTTTGATGTTGTGCAACAAAGATAGTTCTTGCATGATGCAAAGAAGGATATGGAGATGTACTTTTGTGCATAGAAGATGTTTAATATCATGATTATGTTGATTCTCAACATCGACATGATTCTAAAGGGTTGGAACATAATGAAAAATATGAACATATTAAACCTCATTGCTTTCCTATTATGTATTCACCATCATGTCCAGAGAGATGTCCTCTTCCTATCCATTCTTATTTTTTACACTCTCATCATCATTTCGTCTTCATGCCTCTTGTGGGAAGTTGTTTATTATGGATTGTCATGGTTGAAATAAGGGCACTTTTGAAATTTATCCATTTCTCACTATACATGTTTTCATGCAATATTTTTCACTTCATTGTGTTTAGGTCAAATCTCTCATCATGCTCATATTTTGTTTGGATGAATCCATCTCCATTTGATCCTTGTGCCAGTACTGCAAATTTTCATCTTGTGGGGTCATTTGCACCTTGTCCCTTTTTCTTGTTGAAGCAAGTGTCCATTAATGTTTTTGATTGCATGCATCCATCATTGTCGTCATCATTCATAAGTCTATAAATTTATAAATTCCCCCCTCCTTACTTTCTCCTTGCCAATATCATTTATTGCCATAGTTAAAAAAAATTTAAAAATTCTCCTCCTATCCAAAAGCATACCATGACAAATTCTTTTAACAATTCTTCCTAAGGTAAAAAGGGGTATGCCTTGTTTTTCTTCATATCCCTAAATAAAGAAGACAAAATATTTTTCTAAAAACTTTCCTCTCTAAATAATCTGAACTTTGTTGTTGTCATTGATGTCAAAGAGGTTGTAAGAGGTTGTTGGACTTGGTGATGACTTTGAAATCTAAATGGCAGTTTGAATAAATATGTAAAAATATATGCGGAAGTCAAAGGAAGCCTTAAAACCAAGACACACGCCAAGTTTGTCTATGCATGGCACTGTAATGTCACCTAGTCATGGTACTCTAGTACACAAGCCCCACCAATCCAAGGAACTAGTGTGCGTGAGACCCACAAAGTCATGGTACTTCATCTGTGCAAGATAAGATAAGTGGCATATGCTTGGGTAAGCTTGACCGTAAAGAAAGGAAGAAGGGGTGTTACCATCTTAGAGAAGCCCCAACTTGTGGACACATCATTTGAGCAAGTTGAGAATAAATAAGAGTGAAGTTGGTGAATGAGAACTAAGCTTGGAAGAAAAAATGAAGTAATATTTTTAATTTGCAAGATTTAGGTTATATGAAATACTTAGGGGGATCAGAGGCAATATGATTTGAAGAAGTGCATGAGGTTACAAGACATGCAGAAGAACAAGGACCAGTTGTGCAAACATAAGGAGCATTTGTGAGAAAGGTGCAAGGAGCATGTGGATGAGTTTGTGCACAGAATCAGTACAGTAAACAAAACTATAGCATAATACAGTGTAAGAGAAGCATTGAGCATCATTGAACCATAATACATTAGAAGTATGTGCAACAAGAAGCGAAGAAGAGAACATAATATAGTGTGAATTTTGCATGCAGATTGAGTTTAGTGTTATAGAAGTACAATGACATCTATATATCAGGGTGGTTGGATGGGGCAAGGAAAGGAGATTGCAGTCTCCACTCAGGATGGTTCCTGAACACTGTGAGTTGGTGCTTGTGCAGAGGATTGGTGTCCTCACAGGTTGAATCATACTTCATCAATTTGTTGTTTGTGTGGAGGATTGGTGTCCTCATAGGTTCAAGCTTGTAGTCTACAAGTTGGTGCTTGCATGTGGGATTGGTGTCCCAATCAGATGGGTGTCTAAGTGACTTGGTGTTCACATCATTGGAGATTGGTGTCTCCCATATTTCTATGTAATTTCATTTTCATACATATATATAAAATTTCCTTCAAACATTATTTGCATAGTTGTTTTATTGATGTATTTTTAAAATAGCGATTGGTGCATGTTTTTAAAAGTGAAAAATTGCTTAATCTATGCATGATGCTGATTCACCCCCCCTATCAGCATCATTAAGAATTCCAACAATTAGTATCAGATTGGGTTGCTTCAGGAACAATTTAACAACTAGAAGATAGATCACTATGTAGATATGGATAAATAGGAAGGACTTTCTACAAACAAAGCACTAAGATTTGATGAATATAATTGGTACTTATGGAGTACTATGATGAAGAGACATCTGCAAACCATAGGTTCGAAAGTTCAGGATATAGTGGGGAATGGACATGCTCCTCCAAAGGGAAAACCTAATAATAACACTGCAAAAATACTTCACAGATGCCATGAAACAACAAGAAATACCATATTGAATACCGTGCCAGAAGATGTCAAAGTTAAAGTTGGGTCTCAATCCTTATCCCATGAAATTTGGAAAAATTTGGAGATTCTTTTCTTAAGGAAACCATGTGCTTCCAAGGATCGGGATGATTCAATTTGTGAAAATAAATTCTTGAGAGATTAGAGGATTCTGATGTTCTCTCCGTTGAAGAACCTATATATGTTATTCATAGTCAAAGGAAAACTATAGAAGGAATAAAAAATCTTACAGCCAAAATCATGGAAACCCTCATAAAGAAAGAAGAAGAATCAAAGACAATGGAAACACACTTGTTCAACCAATTACAAGAAAAGGATGAAGCTTATAAGAAAAATGAGTGAGATCTTGCATCTCTAGAAGACAAATTTGATTGGTCAATGTCAAGAAATCAGATGTTATCCAAAGAAATTATGTCTCTAAAGGGATAAGTGGAAATAACAAGGAAGGATGTTGAACAAGCAAGTAAACAAAGAGTTGCTAATTTAGAAGAAGAAATCCAATTTCCAAAATATCAGCTGCAAGAAAAGGATTCGAAATTCATCTCTTTGAAAGATGAACTTGACAAGATGAGTATGACTGCCTCTAAATCTAGTAAAAAGGTTGAAGAAGAACTTGCATAAATCAAGGAAGAAAATAAATCTTTGAAGAATCAGTTGGAGAAGACTCAAGGAAGAATTGATGATTCCATATAGGTGATTAATGAACAACATTTTAATCTCCAAAAAGGAAAATAATATGATGATAGATTGAGGAATGAAATTATTGGTATAAAAGAAGCTGAAAATATCATAGTTTATCTAAGAGGTTAGTTAGAGGAGGTCAAGGAATTTATCGAAGCTTAGCTATAGGAAAATGATCAAATTTTTCAATCAAGAGAGCTTGAGATTGCCTCTCCAAAAGAGGAAATAAAAAGGAAAGTTGCTACAAATTTTAAGTTTGTGAAGATCTCATCAACCCTAGATGACATCCTCAGCTGTGACTAGAAATCATCTCATGGCAAGACTAGGTTGGGATATGATGAACAAAAGAATGTTGAAAAAAAAGAAGACTCTAGACTCCTAGAAAGGAAGACTGAAGAGAATCCTAGAAGCCATGCAGATATCCCAAAGATATTTAGGTATAAAAAAATAAAGAAGAAACTCATACCTATCCAAAATATGACAAGCAAACTTCTCCATTTCAAGAAAGGTCAACCACTTCCAAAAATCAAGAGAAATCCAATCATCATGCATTCTATGGCTATTGTTATTCTTGCAATGAATTTAGACATAGAGTTGTAGATTGCAGATCTTGGGGTAGATCCACTCAGTTGAGAACCAAAGGTATGAGTTATTTTTATATTCAATATTACAATTGTCATTATTATGGCCATAGAGCTATTAAATGTAGAAAATATTGGAGCACTGGACACATTGCAAAATATTGTCGCATACTAGCATGTCATAATTGTGGTATTCTTGGCCATAAAGCTGTAAATTGCAAAAAGAAAAATCCTACTAATAACTGGCTGAGAAAGATAGATCACCTTGCGCAAAATAAGAATAGTCACTCAGATTTTGCACTCACGCAAAAATGGGTAAATAAAAATTCACAGTCATGCACAGCTGAAGCCAATAATGTAGATACTACTCTGGAAACATAAATTTGCTTCTTATTTTGTTAACATCCATAGTTGGAAATAAAACCCTTGAATTCAAAAATGTTATTCAAGGGATCTAGATACAATAAGAATTGTAAATAAGAAAATGTTGCATAAGAACACATTCAATCGATATTTGTATATATTGAAAGTACAACTATTACAAATAGGGGTACACATATTCAAAATTGCTCATAGGTGGTAAATATAATCATTGTTGCACAGGACAATTTACATACATAAACATCATAATCACAGAAGTACATCATCGACTTACTGACAGAATTATCTACATTTTTACTAATTGCCTCATGAATTTTCCCATCACCCTCACCAACAAGAAAAAGATTCTGCTCTTGTAATAATACATGGGTAACCCCCTAACCATTATTGTTTAATTCCTGAACAAACTTATACTGAATAGACTCATTGACATTATTACCCTATGTTTCATTCATAAGTTGTTTGTTCTCTTGGTCCATTGAGATGTCAATCTTCACATTGGATGAATTGTGGGTAAGCATAAAAATAGTAGGGTTTAGATCTTTTGATGAGTCAACTTGAACATATTTCGTTAAATGACTTAGCTTATAGAATGTCAGAATGACCCCCATACTTTCCAAGACTTGATCTACAATCTCTTCAGCAAATTCATGATTGGAACGAGAGAAATCCTCTTGAAGGTTAACATTCGAGTGAGGGTTTTGTGAAACCCTCTCAAAATTCTTATGAGTAGACAAATAAGAAACTTGATCCACTGCATTAGTTTCATACAACGTATTTTTGTTGATTTCATTATTGAACCCATGGATATCACATTCATTGTTTTCTACAACATTTCTTGCTTGACCTGAAGTCCAAGATTCAACAGAGATTATTCTAACTTTTTCATCCATATACAAGACATGCACTTGAGATATTTCTATAGAGCTATAGATTTGACAAATTCCGTATGCTAACCTATGATCATGAAGGCGTACCTCCAAGTTAGAGTTAAAATCATAAAGGGTTTGTTGTTCGAATTCAACAGGGTCATTTTGGGTTCTTCAACATCCTCTAAGAAGTTGTTTCTTGACAAAAAACTATCTCATGATTCTCCCAACTGAGTGAGTTTGAACTCAACCAAAATAAAAATCAATCCTAGATGATAGAGGCTTCATCCTGAATTTATATTAACCCTTTGGAAACGAGAAGACCTTATTTTCAAGCTCAAAAACAAGAAATGGGGCAAATTAATGTCATGCCCAAGGAATTCCATAAATAGGTGAACAACGTACCGAAAAGCTAAGTTGAGCCTCCCTTCACATGTAATACATTTGTAGATAACCAACAACATTTCTTTCCATTCATTCTTAAAGAGCTTATACGACATAATTTTTTTAAAGATAACAGCTTGAGTTGGACGAACCAAAAGAGTTTTCTATAGCACATACCTAATATGTGAATGCTTAAACCACTTTTCTCCATTAAGGGGAAGCTTTGTAACTTGGTAAATTAGGCTCTCATCAATATCAAGTTTTAAATCCCCAACCTGCGTAGTCTTACCATAAAATGTTTGTGCAAACATAGTGGTGACAATCCTATTGTGGCCACGAAACTTGGGAAGAAATTTTGACCATCCGATATCCTGAAAACACTGAAAAAAATTGTCATAAGATTCAACAAACTTGATGCTATCTGGCTCTTCCACATTTATCAAACCCATGTATGATTGAATGGAATTAGCAATAACACTGAATAACAACACTCAGAACTGGAGATAAATATGAAAAAGGATATACTCGTGGTAATGGAGGTTGTGAGTACCGACATGAAGAGCTATCAAAAACCTAGGATAACAGACGAACAACTTATTTAGAAACTCATGCATTCAGAGAACATGAAAAAAAACTTTGAGTGACTTCGTTTGAACTCGGCATACCCGACCATGAATGCATTTGATGGATCATAGAGTAAATGTAGAGTACCGTCGATTAGTAGGTGTCAATAATTCATAATAAAAGAAACCAACTCAGATCACTATAAATATCAACCTCAGGATTCATGTAATTCCATGACAAAACGAGGAATCAAATCTCCAGCCTGACTTTTATTACAAGGTCAAATGGTGTAAAAAGGGGTTTTTGAATCAACAAGGCATGCTAACATTTGATTAATCCCCATAGAACATTATTATAATAAGCATAGTGTAGAATATGCTTAGGTCTAGGTTTGAATTAATATCAAATTTTAAGGTAGCATTTAAACAAACACCACTGATCCAGGTGGATATTGGTGGCCACCCACCTTTCCAACTGGCTCAAAACAGTTTTATGGCAATTTTGGTATTGTACTATTTTTAGCAGTTTTTCGGGTCCTGAACTTCCGGGGCCATTTTGAGGCCCTAAACGACCTTTTTTGGCAATTTGTGGGGCCAAATGGTTACCTTCGGCATGCATTTGGCCCTAGTCAAAAGTTGTAAATCTCGGATATACCTTTCCAACGGGCTACCGAGCACCCTAAACGGAGATTGTATGCAAAAGTTACGACCCTGGGAAGTTGATGTACTAACTTACCCAAACGGGGCCCACATGACTTTTGGCGCTTCATCTCCTAGGGTTAGGTTTTTGGATGTCTAGGGTTTTTGACATTCCTGTTTATTGTAAAAGGCCTTGAGAGCCTCATTGTAACCATCTTCTTGCGAAATGAGAGCAGCCGTCACATCTCTTCTCAGAGATAAGCCGCCACCATTCCAGCAAGCTTGTTTTCCGCTGCATTTTTACAGTTCTAGCTTATTTCCTTATTGAATAGAAAACCAGTTTTACTGTATCTCTGTTATTTTGTGTTAAGCATCTGATAATAATCTGTATTCATTTCATTCTGCTCATAAAATCCGGATCAGTGGTATCAGAGCGGTCTGCTCCTTGTCGTCTTAATGCATGTCCCCAACGAGGTCAGGGTACAAAGAATTGGGTCTCGAGCTTGTTTCTCTTGAGGACAAAAGCTCTCGCATGCCCAAGCGACCTCTCATGGCAGGAGAAAAGAAAGATGACGGGACAGGAGATCCTATCAAAATGTTGCTTGAGGAAGCCCTCACGCAGCAGAGGAACGAGATGATGGATAATTTCACGCAAATCCTTCGGCGACTACCAACAAGCGACACATCTTCCTCGAGTGGAGGCGCCGCCCCCTTCAAGGTACAAATCAAATTTGATATCCCTATATTTGAAGGACAGATAGAAGCAGATGCTGTAGATAAGTGGTTGAATCTACTAGAAGGGTATTTTTCTGTCCATAACTTTTCGAATAAAGAAAAGATTACTTTTGCGCTCCTCAAAGCCGTTCCCCATGTCAAAGATTGGTGGGAAACATTCTGCGAGCAAAAGGACACAGAAGAATCTCATCTCAACAGAGGTCGTCAAGCACCTGGCCCTACCGACAACACCGCACCCACAACCCTACACCATTGGATGGCTCCGCAAAGGAAGCGATCTCCACGTCAGCCAACAGTGTCGACTGCCATACAGCATCAAGCCCTTCAAGGACGAGGTATTGTGTGATGTTGCTCCTCTCGAAGTTTCAGATGTTCTTTTGGGCCAACCTTATTTATGGAAACGTCATGCTGTATATGAGTCTAGGCCTCGTAGTGTTATTATTTATTTGAACAGGAAATTGTACAGGATACCCGAGGCAGTCCCTCCTAGTGCTATTTCCTTGATCTCTGCCAAGCAATGCAGGAAGGTCATCTCTTAGACCGGGAAATTTGTATTCTTCGTGATTCGCTCTCAGAGTGAAAGAAAGATCGTAGCCACATCCCGGGCCTCCGCGACCGATCTATCCACACAACAGAAGCAAGTGGATAAGGTGGTGGAAGGATACTCAGATATCTTCTCCTCTCCGACCGGGGTACCTCTGCACTGCCAGGTCAAGCATCCCATCGATCTGACCCCAGGTGCACCGCTACCCAATGGGCCAGTCTATCGCCGCTCTCTGTTGGAAAACAAGGAGATCAAGAGGCAGATCCAAGAATTGCTCCACAAGGGGCACATCCGTCCCAGTTCATCACCTTGTGGGAGCCCAATCGTGCTGGTGTAGAAGAAAGATGGGACCTGGCGACTCTGCATTGATTACCGGGCCCTGAATAAAATCACAGTCCATAACCGGTACCCGATTCCCCGAATCGACGACCTCCTTGATCAGCTCACAGTGGCCAAATACTTCAGTAAGATTGATCTGAAGTCAGGCTACCACCAGGTCCCAATAGAACAGACAGATGTATGGAAGACTGCCTTTAAGTCAAAAGAAGGTCTTTTTGAATGGCTGGTCATGCCTTTTGGTTTGACAAATGCTCCAGCAACTTTTATGAGGATGATGGACGATATCCTACGACCTTTCACCAACAATTTTGTAGTGGTGTATCTGGATGACATCCTCATCTACAACAAGACTTGGGAGGAACACTTGCAGCATATTCAGCAGGTTCTGCACACCCTGCGGAAGCACAAACTATATGCAAACTTGGAAAAATGCTCCTTCGGCATGGACAGGGTCCATTACTTAGGCTACATCGTTGATCGACATGGTGTGCATGTGGATCCAGCCAAGATCCAGGTCATCCGTGACTAGCCAGCCCCAACCACACTCACTGAACTTCGGAGCTTCTTGGGCCTCGCTAATTTCTATCGCCGGTTCGTGCTGGGATTCTCTCATATCGCATGGGCCCTCAGCCAAGTGACCAGGGGTGGTGGTAAGGAAAAATTTGTGTGGGGCCTGTCCCAACAACAAGCCTTCGATGAATTGAAGAAGCGTTTGTGCTCATCGCCGGTACTCTCATTACCGAACCTGCAACATCCCTTTGAGATCGAGACAGATGCTTTAGATTATGTTGTGGGTGCCGTTCTCACTCAACACGGCCACCCCGTGGCATATCATAGTGAGAAACTATCAGATGCTGTTCGCAAGTACCCTACCTATGACAAAGAAATGTACTCCATTGTACAAGCCTGCTGCCAGTGGAGACATTACATTCTTGGGAAGGAGACAGTCATCCACACTGATCACAAGCCCCTACAGTTCATGCAGACCCAAGGAAAGTTGCAGAATGACCGCCATCAGAAGTGGTCAACATATTTACAGCAGTTCCACCTCAACATCAAATATAAAATAGGGAGTACCAACCGAGTTGCTGACTGCCTCAGTCGACCTCCAGTCACGGCACTTACCATGGTGTTAGACTCTTGTGGCCATGAGACCTCCGGATGGCCTCACCTCTACGAGACAGACCCTGACTTCTCCGCCACCTATCAAATGTTGGGCACCAACTCAGTGGTTGCTAATTTCCATATTCAGGACGGGTTGTTGTGTCATCTGGGCCATCTATGCATTCCATCAAGCGAGTGTGCGAAGCTGATTTGGGAAGCTCACTATAGTCGGGTGGCAGGAGACTTTGGCGTCGAAAATACAGTGGCAGTGTTGCAGAAACATTTCTACTGGCTGAAACTTCGACAGGATGTCGGCAAGTATATCAGGTCCTGCACCGCTTGCGCTATTGCCAAACCGACCACTAAGAAACAGGGCCTATACACCCCTCTGCCTACTCCTGACAGGCCGTGGGAATCCATCTCAATGGACTACATGTCGGGCCTCCCGTCCACCAAGAGGGGAAACGACTGTGTTTTCGTGGTTGTTGATCGCTTTTCCAAGATGGCGATTCTAGCCGCTTGCAAGAAGAACATCACAGCAGAAGCCATTGCCAAGCTCTTCTTTGAACGAGTATGGGTACATTTTGGGATCCCACAGACCATTATCTCAGACCGTGACAGTCGGTTCCTCAGCTCATTCTGGTCAAGCCTCTGGTCACTGCTAGATACCAAGCTCACCAAATCCACTGCCTTCCACCCCCAGACCGATGGACAAACGGAGGTCGTCAACCGGATGGTCGTACATATCCTGCGCATGTACAATTCAACACATCCCCGCACATGGGATGAGAGTCTCCCCTATGTTCAACATAGATACAACCGAGCCTTGCATAGCTCAACTGGCCACAGCCCCTTTCAGGTGGGGTTGGGATTCCAACCATTAGGCCCCATGGATGTTGCACTTCCCCTTGCGACCACCTCGGCCGAATCGTCCCCAGAAGCTGACAAAGCCACCCGGTTCATTGAACGGATCCAGCATATCCGCCAACAGGTTCAGGATTTTCTACAGAAGTCTAATGCCAAGGACAAGCAGCGCCATGATCAACATCGGGTGCCACATAAGTTTCAGGTGGGCGACAAAGTTTGGTTGCATTTGCAGAAAGAACGCCTTACAGGGCCCCATTGAAAGCTTTGCCCACTCCGTTATGGGCCGTACACCATCACCAAGGCGGTGGGTGACAATGCTTTTGAGCTCAACATTCCCCCCTTCCTGGGTCTGCATCCAGTCTTCAACGTGGCTCTCCTTCGGCCATATTTCCCACCACTATTAGACACCTCAGAGATAGCAGAGAAGTTGACACCAACAGAGCTCAACCCTGACTGCCTACAACAAGCGTCCAGTGATCATATTGCAGACACACAGATCAAGGGCACTCGACATCAAAGGATCCAGCTTTATCGAGTTGTCAAAGCAGGGCAGCTCCTGCACCAAGGCAAGTGGCTCACCCAAGGCCAAATTCAGCAGAAATTTCCTCATATGATGGGGGAACTCAATGCAATGGAGACCATTGCTTCCTAAGGAGGGAGGATTGATCCAGGTGGATATTGGTGGCCACCCACCTTTCCAACTGGCTCAAAACAGTTTTATGGCAATTTTGGTATTGTACTATTTTTAGCAGTTTTTCGGGTCGTGAACTTCCGGGGCCATTTTGAGGCCCTAAACGACCTTTTTTGGCAATTTGGGGGGCCAAATGGTTGCCTCCGGCATGCATTTGGCCCCAGTCGAAAGTTGTAAATCTCGGATAAACCTTTCCAACGGGCTACCGAGCACCCCAAACGGAGATCGTATGCAAAAGTTACGACCCCGGGAAGTTGATGTACCAACTTACCCAAACGGGGCCCACATGACTTTTGGCGCTTCATCTCCTAGGGTTAGGTTTTTGGATGTCTAGGGTTTTTGACATTCCTGTTTATTGTAAAAGGCCTTGAGAGCCTCATTGTAACCATCTTCTTGCGAAATGAGAGCAGCCGTCACATCTCTTCTCAGAGATAAGCCGCCACCATTCCAGCAAGCTTGTTTTCCGTTGCATTTTTACAGTTCTACCTTATTTCTTTATTGAATAGAAAACCAGTTTTACTGTATCTCTGTTATTTTGTGTTAAGCATCTGATAATAATCTGTATTCATTTCGTTCTGCTCATAAAATCCGGATCAACCACTCACATAACGTGAAATGAAAATCGCATGGAAAGCTCTGATAAATTATTTAAATACAAGACTTGGTTCAAAATACAATCACTACTGGAAAAAATATAGCCAAGGTGCTTATAATGGATATAATTGAATATAACAACTTTTCAAATTTAATCTATGTTGCATGGGGACCCGTCCTCGCCAAAAAAAGCTCCGTACCCGCCGTCCTCGCGTTTCGGGGACTTGGGGACCCCTAGGAAACGTCCCTAATCTTTTGGGGACTTCATTAGGGACTTGGGGACTTGTTGGTTGTACCCAAAACGTCCCCAACATATTCCGGGAACTTCCGACAAGATTTTGGAGACATTCCGAGTAGATTTTAGAGATGTCTCGTTAGATTTTGGAGATGTTTTGGTCATGTATCTTTAGTTTTGACAATGGACATTGATGATTGGACAATATGATCATTTATCCCATCCATATTTTTCATATTATTCTAAATCTAAATATGCACAAGTTGCATCTCAAAAGATGGGTTGTGTATGATGGATTTTGATTTGGGTTTCTGGTGATTTAACTGTTGTCCTTTTAGCAACATCATTACAAGTAGCAGAGCCTCCATGTCAACAAACAAAGAAATGCAACAACTGAAAGGTTTGATCCTTTTGGGTATTTCTCTTGTTCTTCTCATTTTTAGGGTCATCTTAGCTTTAACATATTGTACATAGGTATCCACGAGTTATTCAAGATTGAGACTGGGTACTAAACATTTGAACAATTCCTATTGAATAGCCTTCTTAATCTAAACTATGAATCTAATATCTTTATAGAATGCAATCATGTATATCCCAAAGTGTTTTGTTGTGGTTTTCAACACGACTGTAAAAATATTTAGAACCTTTTGTGAAGGGAATGCTTTTTAACCCAATCATTATAAACAAGAAATTTAAGGAAGAAGAGTTATTATAGAGACTAGCATTCTTCTCGTAGACCCTTCATGGACCTTAATGCAGATTGAAAATAGTTACACTTAAGTTTCCTAGAGCTAACCTACATTTGGTTCAAGTTCAAGTGCCAATAATGGTCACTCGGTCCTTTCCTTATTTGCCTGAGTTTTTTCAAAACTACCAAGTGTAAGGGATGTGCATAATACTATAAATTATAAACTATTGTGCTTATAAGCAACTACAAATGTTTATGGTGAATTCTAACTTTTAATATATATATATATATATATATATATATATATATATATATATATATATATATATATTATTGCCGTTCCCTGAAAAATTGGGGGTATGCTCTAGCCGTCTCGGGGACTCGTTCCCCCGTCCCCGCCGTTCCCCCCGTCCCCAAAGCCAATGCAACATAGAATTTAATTAAACCATTTAAAGAACCTTCGTCAATTACATGACCACTATGACTATAAATAAGAATCCAACCTTGTCATAAATCAAATAATAAGGTGTATGCATGTATAATATATCCTTATCATGAATGAATCTGAATTAATACTTGAGCTCAATTCAGAGTTCGTGTAATATAGAGGAAGATGAAATGATCATGAGCTCAATCAGCTACAGAATGAGGTTAAATTCATGATATCTAAATAGATCGTAGAATAAATTGCCCCTAAAGAATCACCATGTTCATAACATAAATTTGACATGTTTTAATCCATATTGAATTTAATGTAGCAACGCAGTTTCAATAGATACAAATATACTATTCTAGATATAATGAAATTTCCCTTAATACAAACAAGAGAATGAGTTGAACTAGAGATAGGAAAGTACTCATTCATATTTTCAAAAACAATCTTAGCAATTTAAAAATATTTCTTAGAAAAGTTAACATCTAGACTTTGATTAAATAAACAATTTGAACCTTGATACAGATTGATCCTTACCTTTCAAAGTACATAGAGACTATTGCGATATCAAAACCAATATTTATGAGGCATTCGTTTATAAAATCACTTTGGATTCCATGCTTCCAGTCATGGAATTCAAAGTTGACTATGATCGTATTTATGATATGAATGCCAAATGATGATTTATGAAAGGAATCCATTTAGAAATTATCAGTTTATCAATAATCTTAGAAATATGACAAGAACAAGACAAAGCAATTAATCAATTCATAATCAAATCAGTTCAATGAAATCACACAATACTAGAGTCCAAGGTGAAAATTTCAGTATGAAAATGTGATCTTAATTAATATGTGGCTGGAAATAATCAAATATCTGGAAAATTGAATCATAGATTAAAGTTTGTTGAACAAATCATTAAGTGGCACCCCATTCATTTTAAGGAAATGAAAGGGTCTTAGTTGGGGGTAGGCCAACAAATGGAAATTCGCTGGGGCATACAAGTTATCTCTAGGTGAAGTTTAAAAATCTACCTATGCATAGAGCCAAACACACCAAGTTTTCGTTCAAATGGGTTCCACATCAACAAACCTGCATATAAGGAATGTTTAGCCAAATGTGGCAACTTAATGATTTGCTTGCAAATGATTTGTGAGAACACAATATATTAAAATTAACAAATAAATAAATGAAGGGCACACTCTTCATCAACTTACCCAAGGAAACAATATATGAGAATTAATAATTATCATATAATTTTATCTATAATGCCATAGGCATGGCCAGTGCTTCCACTAAGCATCTATAGCCTCAATAGGGATACATTTTAACCAAATTTGGATAATTTTATCCCAAACACTAGATAAAGATACATAGCTTATCAACCCTTGTTAAAAGTTGTTTACTTTATTTTTCCCTGAGGAATAAGTTGGAAGCCACTACCTTGACTTGGTGATCAGATGACAACAATGTCATTCACAAATATCTACAGAGATGAAAAGGTTGAATCATTATGAGACCTCCTATCTCCCAGTTAACACAAATGAAATCCATTTCCCTGGCTTGGTAACCAGTTATGGTATTGTCATACTGTAAATACCCATGACCATGATAGGTCGTCTTATGATAAGACCTACTATCTCCCAACTAACCCTTAAGACGTCATTATCCTATGAAAGGGTTACACTATGATTAATGTCAATCTCATTGGAGATTACTTAGTGAATGGGGAAGCAATTCCAAAAGGGATCCTTAATACCATGGGATGGCATAAAGAGGCTTAAGGTAGTGACAACATTAATCCCACTCAATTAGATTCTGTATGTATAGAAATGTGCTCTCAATAGCCAATTGCACTGGAATAATGTTGAATCTAGAGGGTCTTGAGTAATTCTGCAAGCTTATGGAGTGTAACTCCATAGAAGAATTAATCTCAATTTGAATTGCAACCTGATAATAATTTCATTATAGGATTGGTTTAAAGATAAAATTTAGTCATGAAACTTGGCCCAGCATATCATCTACTGTTTGACTAAAAATTTCCCCTGAGAATGCTCAACTCAAAAATAATTAACAAGATTTGATATAATAATGTTGTTGCAGCAGTTTTGAAGGAAAACTACCAAAAAATAACAATGAAAAATTTAAAAAATCAAGTCTAAAAACAAATGTTGCTTTATTTGATGAAAATATAAGTAGAGACTAGGAAGACAACATGATTTAAAGAATTCAAAAGCTAATTCAAATAGGTCTTTCCTCTACCTCATATAAATAATGTGTTATGGATCAGCTTATGGTCAGAATTAATGATTCAACACCAATATTAATAAAACTAAATTCCAGACCTGATAATATTTGAAATCATAAAATAGTCAAACCAAAACTAGTAATCAAAGCACACACCAAACCAATAAAACCATCACTCAAAATTTAAAAATTATTTATAGAATTGATCTCACTTGGAGATCATAAGAAATAACACTTTAAGCTTTCCTCATTGACAGGATATGATTCATCTTGTCCTTCCAATGTCTCTAGGTGAAAAGTATTTGGCCCCAATTTCTCTTTAATAACAAAAGGACCCAACCAAAGTTGTTGGAATTTAGTATGGTGTTTCTTCTCTTTATGGAATTTGTCCCAGTTCAACACAAGATCACCACTTTGCATATCTCTATTAGAAGAAGAGAGGTCGTCAAACCATCGTTGAAATGCCTGTTGATGTTGATGAAATGCCAATCCTATGTTGAATAGAATAAAAATCTATTAGTTCAATCGGATGGGCCAATTGGAGAGAAGGAAGGAAGATATTGGGAGGTAAGATTGCTTCTCTACTATACACAAGGTAAAAAGTAGAATTGCCTATGGAAGATTTAGACATGACTCAATTTTCCTACAGGGAATTTGGCAGCTCATTGTGGAAATTATTTTGGTATCAACCACTGTTCTTTTCAAAATTTTGAGCATATTTTTATTAATAGACTCAGCAAGCTCGTTCCCCTGTGGGTAGTAATTAGCAGGGTATCTAATTTTGATGCCCTTTTCTAGAACAAAGGTATTCAATTCAAAAGATGAGAAGTAAGAAGCATTAACGAATACCAAAGACTCTGAAACTCCAAACATGATAATGATAGAATTCTGTAAATTTTTTTACCTAATTTAAATTTACTACTTGTAAAGGGACAACTTAAGTCCACCTAGTGAAATAGTTAATGGTTGTAAGTATGTATTTTTGTTGCATGCTTGAGGCTAGATTGATGTTGGAATTCTTAATGATACTGAGAGGGGGGGTGAATCAGTATCATATGCAGATTAATAATTTTCACTTTTAAAACATGCGCCATTTTTTTTTTTAAAACACATCAATAAAAGCCAACTGTGTGTAGAATGTTTCAAGAAAATTTTATATATTTGTATGAAAATGAAATTACATATAAATATGGGCCTGAATCCAATCTTCAATGATGTGAGCACCAACTCACTCAGACACCAATATTATTGGGACACGAATCCTTTGTGCAAGCACCAAATTGCTGATTCAGGATCCAACCTGTGAGGACACCAATCCTCTACACAAGAACCAACTTGCAGTTTTAATGCACCAACCTAAGTGGAGACTGCAATCTCCTCCCCTTTCCCCGTCCAAACACCCTGAGATATAGATGTTGTTGTACTTCTGTAACACTGAATTCATATTTGTTAGATTTTGAGCATTAATTCAATATGATATAGGATCTTATCTGAGAGAATAACATGTGTAGCATATCAATCACAAGAGACAATAGACACAGAGTTTCCTTGGGGAAAACCAAGAAGGTGAAAAACCCTAATAACTTCCTCAGAGATAGATAGAGCAATGATACAAAACCCAAGCATAAGAGATAGACTCCTAGCAGCTTCTCCTCCTCCACTAGTGCGCATCACTCAATGAGAGAGATAGATGAGTAAGTGAATGATCAAATAGAGTGACACCCTCACTCTATTTATACACTAACTTGACTTTCCTAATAACCTAACTAGGTTGGACTCAACTTAACCACTTAAAATAATGCTGACAGGGCCGACCCCGCTAGGGTGGTCTAATAACCCTTTAACCCATCAAGGTGGTCTAATAACCCATCAAGTATAAGTTACGAAACTTACAATATAACTTGCGACACTTGTGAATACAAATGATAACACTTCCATACAGAGGAATAATAACATCTCTGTAGGGATACAATATACATATATGAAATACATTCCGAAGTTACAAATACATCAACACTCCCTCTTAACTAGGAAGGTATTTCTCGACGCAGGTCTTTAGCACAAGCCTTCCTCTCTGGATCATCGTCATCATCAATGTTGCTTCTATCTCAATCAATATCCAATCTACTCGTCATAGGAATTTCTATAGATCCAGCCCTTTTTCATGTTGGATGTAGCCCTAGACTCCATGTAGGTCTTCATCATCATCTGCGAGCAATCCATCAAGTAGGTACACCTCAGGACTGATTATGCACCCTCTGCAAAACCTGCAAGATCTCCCAGGACTTATTACATTACCTCTGCAAAACCTGCAAGAGCATCTCAGGATTGATTATATGCCTATGCAGAACCTGTGTACCCTACTGTCACATCATCGTCTTCAGATCACCTCATAGTCCACAGAGCACAACCCATATGCACATCACACAACACTTACACTCACCGGCATGGGAAGACACACCTCAACCATCTGTGAAAGGCTCAACACTTATATCTGTGCCATGGGAAGACACACTTCAACCATGTGAGAATGGCATCGCACTTATATCCATAGCCATGGGAAGACACACTTCAACCAATGCTAGGAATGGCACAACACTTATATTGCAGCCATGGGAAGACACACTTCAACCAGGCTCGAATGGCATAACTCTTACATCAACAACCATGGGAAGACACACTTAAACCATGTCGGAATGGCCCCAGCCCTTATATCTGCACCATGGGAGGACACACCTACCACCATGTGAGAATGGCTCATGTGCATCTGTGTCTCCGAAATCATTACTTCCCTTGGAAGGAATCTCGATCTGAAGTACACCAAGCCTCTCTCTAAAGTACTCAAACTTCACTCTGGCTAGTGGCTTGGTCAACACATCGGCTATCTGCTCATCTGTCGCAACATACAGGAGATTCACTGCTCTTCTCTGCACCATATCCCTGATATAGTGGAACTTGATCTCAATGTGCTTCGACTTGTCATGGAACACTGGGTTCTCTGTCAACTTCACACAACTCTGGTTGTCGCAATATATACAAGTAGCACTCAGTTGGAGATCAAACAAATCAAATAGTATCTTCCTAAGCCATACTGCCTCACAACTAGCTGAATAAGCTACAACATACTCTGCTTCGGCTGTACTCAGTGCCACATAGGACTGCTTCCTACTAAACCAAGAGATCATGTCGGATCCCATACTGAAGAAGCACCCTGAAGTGGTCTTCTGATCAATGAAACTGCTTGCCCAATCCGAATCAACATAACCCTCTAGGTTAAACTTTTGATTCGCCTCATACTTGAGCCCATAGTCAGTTGTACCCTTCAGGTACCTCAAAATATGCTTTGCAGCTATCAGGTGAACATGTCTCGGATCTGTCAAGTATTGGCTCAAGGTGTTCACCGCAAAGAAGATATCTAGTCTCGTATTCGTCAGGTACATCAAGGACCCAATCATCTGACGATACATCATGGCATCAACCAGCTCAGATGAAGCATCACACATAAGCTTCAAGTTCAATGCCATAGGTGTGGCAATGGCCTTGCAGTCCATCATCCTGAACCTCTTCAGGATCTCTACTGCATACTTCCCTTGCCCAAGGAAGATTCCATCTTCCCAAGTCCTTCATCTTGAACTTGGCATCAAGCTTCCTCTTCGTATCAGCAATCAATCTATCCTCACCTGTAACAAACAGGTAATCCACAGACAATAGTAGTATCACTGGACTTCCTTCCTCAACCTTGTAGTAAAGGTTGGAATCCGCTTTACTCTTAGTAAAGCCCAAATTGGATAGGAAGCTATCTATCCTGCCATACCAGGTCCTGGGTGCCTATTTAAAACCATACAGGGCTTTCTTCAGTTTGCATACATGAGTCCCTCTGTCATGTGTCTCAAACCCCAGTGGCTGCTCCAAATACACTTCCTCTTCAAGTACACCATTGAAGAAAGATGTCTTGACATCTATCTGGTGTACCTTCCATTTCATCGCTGCAGCCATAGAAAGTACTGATCTAATGGAAGTGTACTTGGCCACAGGTGCAAAGGTCTCTTCATAATCAATCCCTTCTTTCTGGGAGAAGCCACGAGCTACAAACCTTGCTTTATATTTCTCTATGCTACCATCTACATCATGCTTGATCTTATAGATCCACTTGGAAGTCACCACATACTTCCCTTAAGGTCTTGGGACCACATCCCAAACATCATTCTTCATGATCAACTGGTATTCCCCGATCATGGAATTCTTACATTACTATATCTCGAATCCTGGGAACTTCATATTCTTCAATATCTTCAATAGATAGATTTCTTTAAACTTCGTTGCTGGAACAAATGTTGTAGTCCTTCTTTTGTAGGTGATTGTAAATGATTTTTCCTACAAGTCAAATTCAATTGCATGATTAGAAACTTTTCATAGTTTACATAACAAAGTCTTACACATAAAGACATATGTCATACAGTCATGCAATTATCTTAGCCAATGCTTCAATAAAAAATTTATCCATATCCCATATCTTTCTAGATGCCTTCCATCTCTACCAGAACATTGTTAAGAGTGTGCACAAATCCCAACATGTTAGCAAAGAGGTTTCATTCTAGATAAGTAGCAATGGAATGTTGTACAGTGCCATAGGCCACTTACCCATTACTATATTAGTAGTATCTTGTTCATCAATGCAACTATTCTAATATGCATAACACACAACCTAAGTTAGGAACATATGTATATACATCATTGAACAATATTATTTAAACAATCAAATATACAAGAAATGACAATTCAAATACTTATCTTTGTTTGTTGTTGGGTGGACTCCCTTTCAATCTTTTCTTCCTTGCAGGAACTACTAGAGTGTGCTCCCTCTTGATATTTGCTTCCTGGATTACCTGTCCTTGAACTTATATCCATCCTTGACCACTATGCATGCTTAAGTGTACACTGGTATCATCATTGTGTCATCCTTAAGATCTCATACATAATAATACATTCATTAGTATAATCTCAATACTATCAAAACAAAATAATCTTAAACATGTATAGTCATGATCATTTCAAACACAGATAATAAGCATTAGTATTCAAGGTTTCAGGGAAGACTTCTTTTACTCATGCATATTCTTATTTGACCATAGGACTCTTCTGGTTAGTCATATCATCAATCAAGGTAAGGGACATAATATGCATAAACCCTTGATTACTTAAATTTATAACTTTGTAAATAATCATTATCAATCATACAAAAGTATAAGATCCTAACACAAGGTAGGATTCTAACTTGATATAAGAAAAACATACCTCGTTATCATATTTGCTAGTTATGTCTAGCAATCTTTTCTTGTTCTCTTCAATGACTTGCATAACTCATAAGTTAACCATTGTGGAACCAAAATATACATACCTCATAAGTAGAGCTTCTATGTGATCCATGACTATGGATGAGTCTTTGTCTTTATGTCACCATGGTCTTGATCTAGAACTTGATTTTTACCTTTCATGTTAGCGGATAACATTATCCTCATACAACACCACAGTGCATTAGTACAATCATAAGTGTCATAACCCTAATCAATGAATGTATTCTATCATGCATTCATACTTTTACTAGGGTGATAAGACAGGTCTAAAGTTACTAAACTCAATAATCATGAAGACAAACCCATCATAAATTTAATCATGAACATACCTGTAAGTCATACCTGCCAGATTGCTTGTAGTAGTTTTTGTTGTTGTCCTTTTTGTTTTTAGGACAATTTGAGGAAAAAGCATCTCAGATCTTTCTTATCTCTATGATGATGATGGTGTGAAGATCTCTTGTTATGAGATGGCTCCTTCTTGAACTTACTCTTCTTGGTATGGGCTGTGAGAGTTTGATCTTCATTTTTCTTCTTGGGCCACAAGCCTAGCTTCTTCTTGTGAACATTCCTCCCACAGTCTACTAAAAGTGATCAATTTCTTTCTTGCACAAATTCCTTGGATGAAGGAGTCCCATGACCTAGGTAGGCCATTCAAAGTGGTCATGATAATTTCTCCATTCTCCACCACTTCATCCACAACTTCAAGTTGTTTCTTGATTGGAGAGACCTTAGAAAAGTAGGATTGAATGGTCTCTCCATTCTGAAGCTTTACCCTTTTCAATTGGTTCAGCAGAGTCATCTTCCGATTTATGTTCTTTTCTTCAAACAACTTAGTCAAGGAGTCAAACATCTCCTTAGGTGTCTTTAGGGAAGACACATGGGTATGAGATGGTCCTTTATAGAATCAACAATGATTCTCTTAGCCTTGAGCAAGTTCTTCTTGTGTAAGGCCTTAGCCTCTTCTCCCTCTAGGACTGGAACCTCTTCACTTATGTAAGTGTCCAGCTCATTCTCTTCTAGGATTAACCCAATCCTATACTTCCATGCTTGGAAGTTATCAACCCCTTCAAGCTTATCCTCAAGCTTGGTGTGGTGAGACATCTTAAGAAGTACTTCAAATGGAAATAGAAAAGTTATTAGGTATTACCACTTGATTTGCTGAAAACTGGATCTGGAGCTGGATTAGGGTTTGTCAAAGAAACCCTAAAAATTCAAACTTCTAAAAGGATAGAAAGATGCGCCTTACTGAGCTGATCAAGCCTGTATACTCAGAATTTGAAAACTACAAAGTTTCACCCCTCAAAATTGCTTTTGAAACTTTTGGATTCACTCGGCAGGACCCTGAATTAGGGTTTGATTTTCCTGGAGCTTCACCCATCCAAAAAGTTTGATCTTGGTCTCTAAAATTCATTTTTTCAAAGGATCTTCCAGCCATGGTCTCATATTTCAGAAATTCCAACTTTTACAGAAACCCTAATTTTTGGCTTCACTAAACAGGACCCCAAACTAGGGTTTGATTTTCCCGGAGTTTCAACCAACCAAAAAGTTCAATCCAAAGCTCTAAACTTTTATTTTTCAGAGAAGCATCCAGCCATGGACTCAAATTCCAAAAATTCCAATATTCTTTGAAACCCTAATTTTTAGGTCAAAAACTGAAAAATGCTCAGAATTGAATTATGTCTCGACAGAAAGATGCGCCCTTGCAAGGAGAGTCATCTAGCCTCCTTCCTTTGAATATCTATGGAGAGAAACCCAAAAAACAAGAAGCCCTAGCTTCCACAACTGCATAGTGTCTGCTTCTCAGGTTAGCTCTGATACCATGTTAGATTTTGAGCATTAATTCAATATGATCTAGGATCTTATCTGAGAGAATAACATGTGCAACATATCAATCACAAGAGACAATAGACACATAGTTTCCTTGGGGAAAAGAAAGAAGGTGAAAAACCCCAATAACTTCCTCAGAGATAGATATAACAATGATACAAAACCCAAGCACAAGAGATAGACTCCTAGCAGTTTCTCCTCCTCCACTAGTGCGCATCACTCAATGAGAGAGATAGATGAGTAAGTGAATGATCAAATAAAGTGACACCCTCACTCTATTTATACACTAACTTGACTTGCCTAATAACCTAACTAGGCCGACCTCAACTTAACCACTTAACATAATGCTGATAGGGCGACCCCACTAGGGTGGTCCAATAACCCTTTAACCCACATGACTCATACAGGGCTGACCCCATCAAGGTGGTCTAATAACCTATCAAGTATAAGTTACAACACTTACAATATAACTTGCGACACTTGTAAATACAAATGATGACACTTCCGTACAGAGGAATAATAACATCTATGTAGGGATACAATATACATATATGAAATACATTCTAAAGTTACAAATACATCAACAATATTTTCCTGCACAATGTTCTGTGATTTGCTTTACTTCTTGATGCACACATTTTTGGCGTATTTTGGTTCAATTATGCTCACAACTTCTCTTACAATGTATCTTGCTATAGTTCTACTTACAATAGTTCTTCACACATACTCATCCACATGCTCCTTGCACCTTTCTCACAAATGCTCCTTATGTATGTGCGAATGCTCCTTATTCTTTTGCATGTCTTGTAACCTCACACACTTCTTCAAATCATCTTGCCTCTGATTCCCCTGAGCATTTCATCTAACCCGAAGCTTGCAAATTCAGAATATTACTCCATTTTTTCTTCCAAGCCTAATTATCATTCATCAACCTCACTCTTATTTATGCTCAACCTGCTCCATAGATATGTCCATAAGTTGGGGTTTCTCCAAGTCGGTAACACCCCTTCTTCCTTTGTTTACAGTCAAGCTTACCCAAACATCTACCACTTGTCTTATTTTGCACGGATGAAGTACCATGACTTTGTGGGTCTTGCACACACTAGTTCCTTGGCTTGGTGGGACTTACGCATTAGATTACCATGACTAGGTGGGATTAGAGTGCCATGTGCATACAACCTTGGTTTGTAGCTTGGTTTTAAGGATTCCTTTGACTTGAACATATATTTTTATATACTTCTTCAAATTGACATTTAGATTTCAAAGTCATCACCATGTACAACAACCTATTAAAACCTCTTTGAAATCAATGACAACACCAAATTTCAACAAGGACCTACAATGTATATTCCCCACTACCGAAATGGAAAATTAACAATGACAAGCTATAAAAAAAGACCGTTTTTTTAACTCTTCCCTACGCTTTTTGACAAATATGACATTTTCAGGAAAGTGCATGTGCATCCTTTAATAGAGTGGCCCAATAATAACCAACACAAAGGACTTTATAGGTAGTCGTTTAATCACCAAAATGTCCTCCTACAAGTCAAGAATATTCATCCAAAACATTTTCTGCATCATCTTTTTCAAGACAATGCAAAAGAACATTGTCATAGTTTTTCCTAAACAAGACATGATTTATGAGCTGATAGGGAGCATATTTAAGTCTAATATCTCTCCTTTGTTTGGGTTCTAAATGCTTAGGATCACTCCCATGGATCAGAAAATAGTTAATATTAGAATACCATGACTCAATAGGGACAAAGATAGGAAAAACCTCTTTTTCAAGCAACGGTTGTTCTTGTTCAAAATATAATTTTGTTTTAGGTGTAGTTATGGATTCCGCAACTAAATTACAAATTCCTTGACCTTTGGTGACCTTTGATGGTTTATCTCCAGGTAATATTCTTGGAGTGAAGTTATCCAATTGGAACATTCCCCCTCAAGCTCTTTTTGTACCAACGTGTTTCTTACCGCTACATAACGGACAACTAGAGTGGTTCTAGATTTCAACAAGTAAGGTCTAAAGTTTTTTACTTCTTTAAAAATAACGAAGGCTTGCTTGTCAATTTTGGGATAATTTAACTTTGCACCTTTAAGTCCAGAACTCATAAAGGAAATTGGATATTCATCACCACTCTGATTTTTCTATGTCAACACAACTGCATATGATAAGTCAGATGCAAACGTATATAAGATAAAATATTTAGAAAAATCAGGACTGGCTAGAGAAGGAGCTTCTGAAATAGCTTCTTTGATACTAAGGAAGGCTTGCTTCTCCTTATGTCCCCATTTGAATTTAGAATCCGTTTTTATCATTTCTTGTAGTGGTCTCACAATTTCGGAAAAACCAAGAACAAATCTCCATTTGAAACTTATTTTTGCTATAAATGACTGCATGGAGTTCTTGGAGAAAGGATAAGTAATTTGTAAGTTTGTTTGAGTCCTTTCCGAATCAATTCTCATGCCTTCTTTTGACACAACAAAGCCAAGTATTTTTCCTTCTATAACGCAAAAGATATACTTTTTCGGCTTAAGAGAGATGCAATACTTTCTACATCTTTCAAAAAAATTCTCAAGTGAAATATATGGTAATCTCTCTTCTTTGAAAATACTGTAATATCTTAAAGGTAAATGAAAACAACCTGATTGATAAGCCCCTTGAAAGAAACATCCATTTCTCTCTGGAAAGTTGTTCCAGCATTGATTAACCCGAAGAGAATTTTCTGGTATGCGTACATCCCCCAAGGTGTCTTAAATGTAGTTTTCAGCTGGTTTGAACGTGTAACTAGATCACCTAGTTATAACCTGAAAATCCATCTAATAAAGACAACATTTCATAACCACCAACCTACTGCAAGACCTGTTCCATGGGAGGGATGGGGCAATTGTGTTTATCGGATTCCTGATTTAGATTGCGTAAATATACACAATATTATATCCCTGTTCTTTTTCCTAATTGGGACTAGATTAAAAATCCACTAAGTGTGTCTATCATGGAAAATAATCTTAGCATCCAATAATTTATTCAATCCATATTTTACTGGTGGCTACAAATTTAGGTGCATTTTCCTCAGCTTTTGCTAAAAAGGTTTAGATTGCGGTTTTCGAGGAACTACATGTTGCATAGTATTGCGATCAATCATTTTTAGATCATCATATGTCGAAGCGAAGTCATCTCTATATTCCTTGAATGATTTTTCTTCAGTGGAGCAATTTGTACCTAGATTGATGTTTTCAGGATGTTTTTATGTGCCTATATTGATCATGTCAAACTGCATACCTGAGCTATGTGTTTTGCAGATAGTTTTCCTTATAAATCTATCCTAGAAATCATAAAATTTATCAATTATAACAACAGATTTGGGTATAGAATTTACCATTTCAAATGCATCAATTACCGAATAAGGTTTATGTATTACCAAAACGTCTCGTAGATTTTCATCAATAGAGGAATTCTGAAATGTAACTTGCATCGTAATAAAATCAATCACCTACTCATCATAATAAAAGACCTGCCAATTAACAATATTGTTAGGGATCAAAGGCCTAAAAATAATATCTATAGAAAAAGAATTAGAGAAAAACCCTCCTATCGGTATTAACCTTGATGCTACATTAGCTAAAAGAGCAGCTTATTGATTGATATTCCTAGGAATATAATTTATGTTAAATGCATCAAATTGCAAAATAAGGTTCCATACCTCGACTTGATAATCTATGAGGTGAATAGAATTACAATGAATTGAATTCTTTACCTGCTTAATTATAATTTCAGAATCGCCAATCATTGTTAGAATTCTAACGTTCAAATCGAATGCTTTCTTGAGCCCTTGAATGAGTTCCTCATATTTAGCAGTACTATTTTTGCATTGAAATTAGAATATACAAGCTAATAATACCTTATTACATTTTGGTTCTATAAGCAAACATTCAACACCAGTGCCTTCAATAGATCGAGACCCATCAAAATACAAATACCAGACACCATTATTTACATCAGTATCTATGCTATTTACATGCTAAAATATTGAACATGATGTGGTAGCCTACTAAAAATGAGATAATTTAGACTAATGGGGTAGATTTACAAGGGAATAATTTTCATATTGAAAATTACCAAACAATGTGTAAAAATCATAATTTTCAAGAATATTATTAGCAAAAATAACTAGTTCATTTGGTTCATTTAATTCAGTGATGATATGTTTCATGTAACTTTCAAGGGAAGCCACAAATGTGACCAGCTAGTTGCAAAATACCCTTTAAGCTGCTCATACCAGTCTCTGCTGAGAAAAATTCTATATGCTTTCAAAATATCAAATACGACTATATAATCAATAATTTAGTGGACTTGGGGGTTGGACGCAATTCTGATCAATACCTATTTTAATTCCCCTAATAAGGTAACATTTGAATGATCGAACTGTAAGATTTGCGTTTTAGATGGTGTAATTTTAGCGTTAGTCCTTTTGCAAACTGAAAGGGGAATCACATTGGATGAGTCCCTTGAGTAAACCATACAATTGTTAATGTTCTTGTTAAAAATTTCGAAGGTCAAGAGAAATGGCAGAGTAGTGGAATTAGACTTCTTCCCTATTGCATCAACACTAATTATGGATTGGTATTTGTTATTTTTAGTGTTTTGGACAGATTCAATAGCAACTGAAATATTTCCTATAGAATTTCCTCTGGCCCTTTTGGTTAAATTTCCAGATATTTTAGTATATTTAGACACTCAGGAGTTAGTTAAGATCAACTTGTGTAATATATCCATTAGGAAAAGTGTGTTTCTTTAGTATGCATTTGTAAATATTTAATCCGACGGTCACGATATGTTTTACACATAGAGTGATTCGACGGCTCAACTTCTCTTAGATCATACCTAACCTTGATCCATGCTTAACACCCGATTGGTCCATGATCTCTATTTAAAGAGCATGGAGGGTCATTGTTTAGTTGATCGATTATGAGAAGCTCATTTGTAACTTTCTTTCTTTGCATAATAAATTGCTCCGCAGAAGCTATTTGGCCGAGACCGTGGAGTGTTTCCCTCTCGAGGGTTTAAACCACGTCAAAACATCGGTGTATCGATATGTGATCTGTTTGTGTGAAGTGGTTTCTCTAGGTGTTCGGTCTTTTGGGAGTACCTTGTATACCCAAACATGGTATCAGAGCTTTTATGAAGAGCTGCTTCCGGTTATGATCTAGATCTTGAACTATTGTTGTTGAAACTTGAAAGGGTTTCTGGTTCTAGTATTTTTGTGCATTTCTGGGATGTGGGCGGTGTTCCATTGCATCTGGAGCGCCGTTTCTATTGGGAAATAGTTTTCGTTTGATAAAAAACGGTTCTCGGTTGCTTCAGAAACACGTATTTCATTATATCTGAAGGTATAATGTTACAGTGACGTTTTTTATTTTATTTTCTGTTTTAAAAAAAAATGTCATATTCTATCAGTTTTTATTATTAGATTTTTTTAGTTTCGGATTGTTGCTTTCCCTTTCTGCGTATGCTCTTTGCCATGCACCTTGTGCGATCTCGGTGAATCAGAAACAGAAAGGGAAAGAGTTTTTCTCGGCTGCGTATGCTCTTTGCCGTGCACCTTGTGTGATCTCGACAAATTAGAAACTGAGAGAAAACATAGACTTTCTGGGCAAGCTAAAGAGATCTAACCCCACAAGTGTGGAAATTTTTTTTTTTGGTTGTTTTGGTTTATGGTGTGATTTGCAGGGAAAAAAGGCAAGCGCGGAAACTGATCAAGAAGAGAGAGAAAAAAAAAAAACCCTTCCTCCTTCCCATATTTTATACACATTTTAATCTAGCTCACTTGGTTCAAAGTTGCTTTATTCCTTAATAGGTCTTGAGTTCAAGTCTTAGAAAGTTACTTTTAAAAGAAAAAAGTGCATGCAATTTCTATTTTCAAGTTACTTTATTGTAAAAGTGCATCTCACTTAAATAATAAAAAATAAAAATAAAAAGTGAGTCACTTAAGTTCCTTTTTATTGCTGCACTATTTAAAGTAACATCATTGTAAAAGTGAAATCACTTATTAATTTACAAAAGTGATTCACTTAAAGCAACTTTCTTGTAAAGTTATTGTCAAAGGTTCATCTTGGGAAGAGGGGGGTTCTTTTTTTTAGCTGGTCATTCTCTATCTGCGATGTCACTATTGGAGACATGTTCAACATTTTCTTTGATCAAGCATAACTTCCTTATATAGAGTCAGTTTTTAGTGCCTTTTTTTTAAAAATCGCCTATTTTTTTTAGCTCTTCGCATCCAGACTATTGGTTTCTGCTTTTACATCCATTAATTTACAAATATGGCTACCCCTTGTAATATTCTACTTACCAGTTCCAACTATTTCTCATGGAAATCTCGTATGGAGGATGTTCTATGAAGTAGAGGACTTTTCAGAATTACCTCAGGGAAAGAAACAGAACCCACTGATGATGATAAGAAAATCAAATGGGAAAATAGATGTGAAGAAGCTTATGGATTGATTGGGATGTCAATCTCTACTGATTTGCAATTTCACATATCTAGAATTGATGAACCTGATGCTGCTTGGGACAAGTAGGAATCTGTGTTTGGTAAACACAATGAAATTCGAGGTCACTAACTCAAAAATGAGTTGATTTCTTTAAATCCAAGTGATTTTTCATGCATACAAGATTATTTATCTAAGTACGAAACTTTTAAACTCTTATGTGAAGAATGCAAGATTAAGAGAGAAGACAAACAATGCATTTATCATATTGTTTCCAAACTTGGACCTGCATATTCTGTTTTTGTATCTACATTTTACTCCATGAAAGAATCCTTGAAAGCAGCTAGCTATCAAGAGCCTAGTCTTGAATCCTTTTATGATTCCTTGATTAGAGAGCAAGATAAGCTCATCCATCTTGGAATAATTAACAATGCAGATACATCTGGGAAAGCCTTATTGTCCCAACAGAAAGAAAAGTCCAAGCCTCCCAAGAAACAAAATTTTCACAATAATAAGTCAAACAAGGGTCCCAAACCCTCTCAGTCAGCTCCTTCTTTAAAAAATGTCAAAGGATCCAAGCCAGAAGGAAAGAAGACTAAGCGTCATTGCAACTATTGCGAGAAAGATAATCATGATGAATCTAAGTGTTTTAAGAAGATAGCAGCCTTGGAAGCAGCAATGAAGAAGCACCACATCAGCCTAGATTCGCCTTCAGAATCTACCTCTCATGGACATTCACTTTGTGCTTCTGGTTATTCTTATAATGTATCTTCTTCTTCTACTTCAAATGAATGGCTCATTGATTCTAGAGCATCTTATCATATGGCTAAGGATCAAGCCATCTTTTCTACTATGCATGAATGTAACACCAAACAAATATTTGTTGGTGATGATAGATCTCTAAGTGTTGTAGGGGCTGGAACAGTTCCAGTAGATAATGGTCATTTCAGTATGTGTTCCAAGAATTTCTTGGAATTTGTTATCAGGCTATCAAATCACTCATTCTGGTGAAGGTAAAACTGTGACGTTTACACCTCACCAAGCTGTAATCAAGGATTTTAAAGATCCTCAACAGGTCCTAGCTACTGGAATTGTTGATGATATTACCAGGTTGTATAAATTTAACAACTTTGGGTCATCACCTTTTCCTTTAGTTTTTGTTGCTCATAGTGATAACTTGAGCAAACTTTGGCATGAGCGATTTGGTCGCTTAAATTATCGCTCATTGCAACAACTATGTAAAGACAATATGGTGACAGGTCTTCCGATGGTATCTTGTAGGGATGGTATCTGTTCCGGTCGTGTACTTGGAAAACATCATTGGGACAGTTTTGACAAACGTGCCTCTTGGTACGCCTCGGTTCCCTTGGAGTTGTGCATAGTGACTTGTGTGGTCTTCTTCCATCTGTTTCATTTTCTGGTTTCAAATATTTCTCAAATTTCATTGATGATTACACCAGATTCACTTGGGTTTATTTCCTAAAGCTTAAGAGCGAAGTATTTAACATGTTCTTATCCTATAAGGCCCTTGTTGAAAAACAATCTGGTCATCAAATTATTAAGTTATGATCTGACAATGGAGGAGAATATGTTAACAAAAAGTTCACTGTTTTTTGCACTTAACAAGGAATCCAACAACAACACACTGTTCCATATACACCATAACAAAATGGTGTAGCTGAACGGAAGAACTGCACTTGAAAAGAAATGGCTAATTGTATGATCCAATCTAAGGGACTAAGTCTTCAATTTTGGGCTGAAGCCATAAATTGTGCAAATTACATAGTTAATCGCACCCCCACTAAAGCCTTACAAGGTATCACACCGGAAGAAGCATGAAGTAAAATTAAACCAGATGTAATTCACTTCCGTGTGTTTGGTAGTGAAGCATGGGCTCACATTCCGGATGAAAAACAGAAAGCAATGCAGCCTAAAAGTGAAAAGTGCATATTTGCTGGATACTCTGAAGATGTAAAAGGTTATAGACTTCTTCAACCACATTCCCATGATGTAATCATTAGAAGAGATGTTAAATTTGATGAAAATATCTTTGCCCGTGAGCCTAACTCGGCGATGGTTCCATCTTTGGCCCGCGAGCCCGATTCGACGATTGTGCCTTCTTCTTCTTCCAACTTCCTTGACAGGTTTCCAACTCTAGTTTCTGATGATGATAGTGAGGATGAAAATCCATCTCCGCCTACTCATGTTCCTCCAGTTGCACCAGCACAAGTGCTTCCTCGATGGGTCCGTTCAACATGTGAAGCAGTTGGTGATCTTGCCGGTGATCCTAGAGATCAACATTGAACACGTTCTCAGTTTTAGTGAGCCTCTTCTCTTTTGGCTCAAGTTTTTGAGAATCATGATCCAGAAACCTTTGCAGAATCTTCAAGAAATCCAGATTGGGATGCAGCTATGGATGAAGAATATCGTTCCTTAATGGTGAACGATACTTGGGATCTTGTACCTCTTCCAAAAGGAAGAAAACTTGTTAGATGTAAATGGGTATACAGAACTAAGTATGCATCAGATGGAAGTGTTGAAAGACTTAAGAAAAGGTTAGTTTCCAAAGGTTTTTCCCAAGTTGAAGGGATTGACTACAATGAAACCTTTTCTCTTGTCACAAAAATGAACTCCATCCACCTTGTTCTTTCCCTTGCAGCCTTACATAATTGGGAAGTCCATCAAATGGATGTCAAGTCTGCCTTCTTACATGGTTATTTACAAGAGGAAATTTACATGGAACAACCTCCTGGATATGTTCAGAATAACTCTAGCCTTGTCTGCTGCCTTAAGAAATTGTTATATGGCCTTAAGCAAGCTCCTAGAGCTTGGTATGCCAAAATGGATAGATTTCTCCTTGACACTTTTTTCTAGATGCCATTCTGACCCCAATGTCTATACCAAGAAAGTAGGAAACCATCTCATCATACTTGTTCTATATGTTGATGACCTTATTCTTACTGGTAGTGATCCTAAGCTTATAACCCATGTGAAATCTAGTCTTAAGCAAAATTTTGAAATGTCAGACTTAGGACATTTGCATTATTTTCTTGGTCTCCAAGTCCTTCAAACCAAAGAAGGAATTTTTCTTTCTCAGTCTAAGTATGCTTGTGACCTTCTTCGTCGTTTTCACATGGAAGATTGTAGACCAGCCCCTTCTCCCTTCTAGTCTGGAGTCAAACTTTCTGCCACTTCTACTTCACCTGAAAAAACATTGAGCTACATATGCACTTCATCAGGAATCGTGTTCATGATTGTGTTCTTGAAGTGCTCTTTTTTCCTATAGATGATCAAGTTGCAAAGATCTTCACCAAGTCTCTTACAGAAGCGACGTTTTCTAAACTTTGATCTATGTTAGGAGTTTAGGAATTTGTCATTAAGGGGGGATAGGCTCTAATGCCTCCTTCCTTCTCCTAATAGTGTCACTTTTGTAAATCCTTCAATCCTATACCAAGTTGTTCTTAAGGGGGGATACTAGGATATTTAGACACTTAGGAGTTAGTTAAAATCAACTTATGTAATATATCTGTCAAGAAAAGTGTGTTTCTTTAGTATGCATTTGTAAATATTTAATGTGACAATCATGATATTTTTTAAACATAGAGTGATGTGACGGCTCAACTTCTCTTAGATCATACCTAACTTTGATCCTTTCTTAACACCCGATTGGTCCATAATCTCTATTTAAAGAGCATGGAGGGTCATTGTCTAGTTGATCGATTATGAGAAGCTCATTTGTAACTTTCTTTCTTTGCATAATAAATTGCTCCATAGAAGCTATTTGGCCGGGGCCGTGGAGTGTTTCCCTCTCGAGGGTTTAAACCATGTCAAAACATCGATGTATCGATCTGTGATCTGTTTGTGTGAAGTGGTTTTTCTAGGTGTTTGGTATTTTGGGAGTACCCTGTGTACCCGAACAAGATATACCATGAAGAATATTCTCTTTTATCGGTGCTAATATGAAAAATTCATAGAGATAAATATTTGGTTTCGATTTCTTCATATCCTTTATTGGATCATAGTCAAAATTAGAAAGAGACAAATCCTTAGGTGCAAAGGTCCGAGTTTTGGAACTAAAACGAGGATTTTGATTCTATTGAGAAGTAGAAGGAGTATCTAAATGAGCAAGACCTTTTCTCTTTGTGTTATATGAATTTTTATTTGAATTAATAGACAAAGGTTCATCACTAGATTCATATCTCGTAACGTACCAAAAATGGTTGACAACCTAAGGAGAATCATCATCCTCATCACCCAAGGATTCACCCCTATTTCCTTTTGTTTGTTCTAATACTTCATTTTCATTATCAGAAGGTGGTTCCAGACCAACAACTAAGGATTTAATAATATTATTTACATCATCAACAATCATTCCTTCAGCTGGTGGAATTTGTTTATTTGGTTAAGGTTGAAAATCTTTTCTATACAGTGGTCTATAATACCCTCCAACATTCCTCTTCAAATCAGTAATTTCATTAGATATATTTTGCAGATATTTATTCATGTTTCCAAACTCAAAATATGATTGATCTCTTTTGGTCGTGGGAGTTTGTGAAGTGGTTCAATTCTCCTTCTAGAAGGAGAAGGCTGATTGTTTTTAGTTTCAAGATTATCTTTCAAACTCAACTTGTCCTATTCAATAAGGATTTCTTTATCAAAAACTTCTTGCAAAGTAGATTTGCGGACCTTCTTGACCCACATAGTAGTATCAAATGGGAGAGATTTAGCGTAATATGCTACAATGAGATTTTTTGGTGGAATGGATTTAGCGGGGATCTTATTTTTTAGAGTTAAGAATTTTTGGTTAAAATCCTTAACTTTTTCTTTTGGATCCATCTTCGTTTTTTATAGTTCCATAACTAAAAATTCAAGAGTTTTATCATCTCCGAATTTTTCTAAAAAGGTTTTCTCAAATTGATCCCATGAGGTTATAATTCCAACTGGTTGAGAAAAATACCAAGTTGAGGCCTTACCTTCAAAGGTATAAGGAAATAGTCTACATACTACATCCTCAAATTGGACATTTCTAAGTCTTACAACTAGTGTAAATATTTTAATGTAATCAGCAACTTGCCATTTATCATCGAGATCAAACTTAGGTAGCCATTTTTGAATGAACAACACCATGATGAAGTCAGTGAGTTAAGAAAGAAATTGAAGGCTGCAGATAACAACATTGTTGGCAGGCGGTTTGGTAAGGAAGAATCGCAGCATTGACGATGCTGCGACACATCAAAAGAGGTCGTGGAAGGCAAAAGGATAGACTCTTTTATGTATTTTTGAGTCAATTGTATTGCAGAATGCGGGTTTTTGGGTCATTGGACCATATGAGATGTATTTTTGAGTTAATTGTACCGCAGTAGGCTGGTTTTTGGGTCATTTGGACCGTGTCAGTTAGATTTTGGGTCATTTGTTCAAGAGTCAGTTAGGAAGTTGTTAGTAAGTGGACAAGCATTGTAAAGGAGGAAGCCTATTTATAGTCAAAGAGTCATATGTGTTGGATACCTTTTGATCTGATTGGGGCACGATTTTTGGATGTTGTTTATGCGCATCTTTGAGTCTGTATTTGAGATAAAGAGATATTGCTGAGATCTGGTTTTGCGGAGATGTTGTATCAAGGTTTTTCTAGAGTAATATGACATGACGAACCCGTTTGGTGAAATTCCCTGTGTACCTTTTATGTTAATGCATGTTGCGATGATTTTTTGCTGTAGTTACTTAAATGTTATGCTTATCGCGATGAATGTTTCCATTGAATGATGCTATGAATATGAATGATGTTAATCTTGAATGCATAGATATGTTTTAAATGCTACGATAAATTAAGTAATTGTTTCCGCAATCATCCTCCTTCATTCGACGGAAACATGGTTTCATCCACTCTCCCTTGATCACCTCGGGTGAGACCTCATCTACTCCGCAAGTGTTGCTGGACAGGGTAAAACCTGTCTGGGCTGGTGCTCGGGGAGACCGCAGTGGGTTGGTGTCGATAGTGATGGGAACCCATGTCGACTGGGTTTGAGTCAACAAATGGTTCCGTTGCCGGGACCGTGTGCGAAGTGAAAGGAGGATATGTTGTGGCACCCGACGAAACCCGAGATCCAGGAATGGTTTGATCGAAAGCTACAGGAAATCGCTGAAGAAGAAAAATGGAACCCTCAACTGACATTAGATTAGTGGGTAGATAGATATATTCACAATGGTCCGCATGAATGGTTCTTCTGTGAATTCCCGGTCCTATTGTTCGAGTGGTTGGAGAAGTTGACCTTTTAGAAGAGGAACTTACAGGGTGGTGAGCCAACGACCTGGACCCCAGAGTTGGTCCAAGAACTACAGGAGGTTGACAATAAATCATTGCAGGCTGTCGAAGTGTGGCTTGATAGCATCTTGGAAGGATATATCACTGAATTTGTGGTTGATACGCATAAGTCCTATAGTGAAGCTGAAAGGTATTTCTTTCGTGAACCTCGGGGAAGGTTCCTGCTGTCGCTTCAACAGTCCATTAAGATGATTATTTGCGAGAAGGGAATATTGAAGATGCATCTAGATTAGTAAGCATCCTGGTGGGCAGAGGCCGTGGGTATCGCGATAGTAGGGGGATGGTGCATGGAATGATCAGGGGTAGATGGATGTAGGTCACGACGAGACTGTGAGTGAAGCCGAGGAAGAAAGTGGTATTATAAGAGGAGGAGCAAGGTTTCGACAGGAAAAGAGGCAGAGGATAGGAGAAGGTTTTGCTGCGATCGAACCGCGAATATGGAGAAGGTCCTTCAAACCACTCTTTATGTTGGACTTGGGATTCGCTTCGTAGGACCTTCGTAGGACAGTCCAGAAAAGGACGCACAGGATAGAGGTAGGACCTAACCCCAGTAACAACGTACCCACACCTCCGCTCATTATCTATCAACTAGTGAGAAACACAACTTCGAGCCCAATGGGTCAACAAAACGTGATTGATAGTAGTTCAGTACCTGCAGGAAGGAAGCCTAGGATGGCAGGTGATGATGCTAAGCTATCGTTGTTCCACGGGAGTGGGAAAAATAACTCGAAATAGTATCAGTTTTTGTGTGAAGCGGTCTGGACCGTAAAATAGATCACTGATGATGATGCCACGAAAGGACAGCTAGCGATGAACCTGGGAGGTCGCACCTTAGATTGGTTTATAAAGTTTGTTCTAGTCCCTATAGGAGCTTCAGTGAAGTCGCTAGATGCGATCAGGGATGGGTTGATTGCAAAATTCAGGAAGCCCAAGTCTGAGGCCTAATATATTACGAAATTGAAAGAAATTAAGCAGTATCCTAATGAGACAGTGTGGGATTTTGATAAGCAATTCAAGATGTTGATGGCAAGGGTTAGTTTCGACATGAGCACTTTCCAACATAAAGAGTGGTTTATCGCGACACTACTACCACACATTCGGCTACTATTGATGCAACAAAACATCACGATGCCAAGCGAAGCCCTGGAGATTGCAATGCAATTGGAGGCATCGCCAATTGGAGAAAATGCAGCTGGGATGTCGCAGATACAGACACAGCTGGCTAATTTGACCATACAGCTACAAGATTTGAAGAAGGGCAAGGAGCAGCATGAAGAGGTATGGTGCACACGATGTCGAGGGGAAGGGCATACGAGGGACAACTGCCCCGAATTCCGTAACTATTTGGTTTCAGGAGCACCACACCCGTTGAATTGTGTTGGCATGCCATGGTGTCGCGTTTGTCAGGTATTTGGGCACCACCATGAAGAATGTCCATATATGCAGAAGATGATCACTAAATTGATGAATCTGTATTGCACTTTTTTCAAATCAATGGGACATGATGACAAAGATTGTCGGGCATATGGGTTGCTTCATGAGAGGATGTACAAAGCGTTCTATGTAAAGGATGACCAGTGTGTCGTACAACTGCAACCGCAGCCTCAGGTAGCCCAGCCGCTACCTCAACCGCAGGTCCAGTTTTGTACTGTAGTAGCAACCATAGTAGTTCATGCCACCATATGCTACGATGCAAATGGCTCCACAGTAGACACAGTTTGTTCAACAACCGCAGTATGCACAGCAAGGGCAAGGCATGCAACCAGCTCCGAGGCAGCAACAATACAATCAACAACAATACCAACAGTAGGGTGGATTTCGTGCAGGATTCTGGGGTGGACGTGGTGGAGGATTTGGTCACGGAGGAAGACGAGGAGGTCGCAGACCTATGTAGTGATATCACTGTGCGGTATGGGGACACTATCAACGCGATTTCCCACTGCTGTAGACGCAATGTACATTTTGGTTCATTACAGACCATACAGTAGAGAACTGCCTGCAGTTGATTGGACGATGGTAGGCAGGGAATGTTCTGCAGTTGCAGAATCAGAACCCGGCACAGCAGCTAGTACAAAATCCAGTGCAGCAACCAGTCCAGAACCAAAACCAACGCCCAATTCAGAATGCTAATCAAAATGTGAACTAGCCGAGGAATCCACCACTGAACCAGAATAAGGGTGTGAATGTTTCCACAATCTCAACAGAGCCCAAGCCACGTGATGCAACTATTGCGGTGATCACTTGGGGAGGTGCAAAAACAGGAAAAGACACCTCGCATCCATTGATCTGGTTGGCTCTGCAGAAGAAAGTGTCACTTGACATTAATTCAGAGTGCAATACGTTCCACTAGGCACGACGAGCATTGGATAAAGGCAAGGCTATTGTTTGTGACATGCCCCCTGTCTTTGATGACACATCAGACGTTGGTCCATCAGCGCAGTCTGGAACTTTGCAGAAATGCCTGGAGAGTTGTTTGTTGTTGGAAAGGGATCCTGCTATGCTTTCCAAGATTGAGGGGTTGTTGTAGCGATTTCCAAGGGGACGCTAGGAATCCGTGGTGAATTCCTTACAATGGAGGAAGACTGATGAAGAGATGCGGATGAATATTCAAATTGGATATTACGATGTCAACTCAATTATTCTGGATCTTGGTTCGGATGTCAACATCTTAACCAAGTAGGCATAGCAGAAAATGGGGAGCCCCCCATTTAGTTGGTCTCCTGTACAACTTCGGTTAGCTAATCACGCTAAAGTGACACCGATTAGGAAAGTCCCCCGGTTGGTGGTGGACATTGAGGGGATGAAGACTTACGCTGACTTCAATGTCATCGAAGTGGGTGAAGGAGGAAGCTCTTATCCCGTGTTGCTGGGGATCAGATGGGATAATGACAGTGGAGCCATAATCAACTTCAAGCGACGGATGATGAATTTTGAAAATCGGGATCACAGAGTTATCGCCCCATTGGATCCGGCTAAAGGACGCAGATACCTTGAACAAGTGAAAGATGAAGATCCCAGTGGATGGGACCATGCATTCAATATTTCAGAAGATTACATTCATCCAACTGACAATAGGGAGCTTGGATGGCACAGTGACAGCTCTGCGTCTTCCGACTCTGATGATGTGCTAGAACACTGGCAGAACCACTTGCATGAAGTGTCGCTCCGTAAGTGTGGATTGATCACGCAGTCACTATGCCGTGTCACGACTGAAACAGTAACACTACCAATATATGAAGGATTGCTTGGCTTGTCTGCCTTTCTGATGGAGTTCGAGGAAAGAGTTTCGGAACCATAGCAGTTGCTGGCATTGGATGAAGCACTGAAGGCTGCTCTAGCACGCTGGTGGGCTACACACAAGGCATCAATTGATGGATGGTCGAAATGCTGAATATTGATGATGGTACGCTTCAGCGACACCGAGGTCTACCACGCAGGGAAGTATGATGATCGAAACGATCCTGGAGGCCATTTGATGGAGTCTCATACATTATGGGCATCGCAACCAAGAGATGAGTGGAATGTTTTGATAACATTTAGAACATACTAATGGGTGTATGTTTGTGTATGAGATCATGAGGATGACACTTGAACATGCACAGTGGTACAGAATGAATAGAAGTTCAAAAGACATACAGAAGATCAAGCGGGAGGCAACCACACAAACATAAAAGATAAGTATTTGAGTTGTTATTTGAAATAGTAAATGATATTGCCTGTAATAGGTTGTATGCATATTTGTATTCCTATAATATATGATGCTGAGTGTAATCATTCATAGAGCCTTGAACAGTATACTACTAATATGCATATGATTGGTAAGTTGGACAAACATTCCATTGTTGCTTGTCTAGAATGAAACCTCTTTGCTGACATGCTGAGAGCTGTGCACACTCTCGATAGTATGTTCTGGTAGAGATGGAAGGCATCTAGATAGCCACTGTATGCATACAGGATATGGGAAAGTGTTGTGCCAAAGTATTGGTCAAAATAGTTGCATAACTATGTAAATGATATCTGTATGCATAATAGGTTATCATGTCAATATGATTTGATGATTATGAAGTATTACTAATCATGTACTTAATTTTGATTTGTAGGAAAGATCATGATGAATGATGAACACTGAACAAGCGATGGATGTTAAAAAAAAAAGGATTTTCAAATCAAACACACTATAGAAGGCTTGTGGCTAGAAGATTCTCTTAGAAAGAAGAAGAGAATCATGATGAGATGTTTGCTCCAAGTGGCTAGATAAGACCATTCGCTTAATGGTGTAATTAAAGAAGAAGTGTGAATCAGGTTCTGTATGGGTTCCCAGGATCGATAGTAATTGATGAGAATACATGTGAGGATTGCATCATCCTTGGACTTTCAGTCCTAAAGAGAGCCGTAGACGTAAGGTCTCCGAGAATGAAGTCCTCGGTGGACTTGAGGGGATTGGATCATCCCTGGACTTTCAGTCCTAAAGAGAGCCGTAGACGTGAGGTCTCCGAGAATGAAGTCCTTGGTGGACTTGAGGGGATTGGATCATCCCTGGACTTTCAGTCCTAAAAAGAGCCGTAGACGTAAGGTCTCCGAGAATGAAGTCCTCGGTGGACTTGAGGGGATTGGATAATCCCTGGAATTTCAGTCCTAAAGAGAGCCGTAGACGTATGTCTTCGTGAATGAAGTTCTTGGTGAACATGTGAGGGGATTGGATCATCCCTGGACTTCAGTCCGAAAGAAGAGCCGTAGACGTATGTATTCGTGAATGAAGTTCTTGGTGAACATGTGAGGGGATTGGATCATCCCTGGACTTCAGTCCGAAAGAAGAGCCATAGACATATGTCTTCGAGAATGAAGTCCTTGATGGACGGTTGAGGATTAAGTCATCCTTGGATGTAGGTCCTAAATGCACGGTTGAGGATTAAGTCATCCTTGGACATAGGTCCTAAATGTATGGTTGAGGATTAAGTCATCCTTGGACGTAGGTCCTAAATGCACGGTTGAGGATTAAGTCATCCTTGGACGTGGTCCTAAATGTACGGTTGAGGATTAAGTCATCCTTGGACGTGGTCCTAAATGTACGGTGGAGGATTAAGTCATCCTTGGACGTGGTCCTAAATGTACGGTGGAGGATTAAGTCATCCTTGGACGTGGTCCTAAATGTACGGTGGAGGATTAAGTCATCCTTGGACGTGGTCCTAAATGTACGGTGGAGGATTAAGTCATCCTTGGACGTGGTCCTAAATGTACGGTTGTGGATTAAATCATCCTTGGACAGTAAATCCAGTAATTCCGAAAGGAAGGATAGTCCTAAATGAATTGAGTGGATTAAATCATCCTTGGACAGTAAATCCAGTAATTCCGAAAGGAAGGATAGTCCTAAATGAATTGAGTGGATTAAATCATCCTTGGACAGTAAATCCAGTAATTCTGAAAGGAAGGATAGTCCTAAATGAATTGAGTGGATTAAATCATCCTTGGACAGTAAATCCAGTAATTCCGAAAGGAAGGATAGTCCTAAATGAATTGAGTGGATTAAATCATCCTTGGACAGTAAATCCGGTAATTCCAAAAGGAAGGATAGTCCTAAATGAGATTGAGAGGACTAATCATCCTGTAAATAGATTGGGATTGCCTCGTCCCTAGACATGGTGAGATGTCTTAGAGTGATAAGGACTAATCATCCTATAAATAGATTGGGATTGCCTCATCCCTAAACATGGTGAGATGTCTTAAAGTGATAAGGACTGATCATCCTGTAAATAGATTGGGATTGCCTCGTCCCTAGACATGGTAAGATGTCTTAAAGTGATAAGGACTAATCATCTTGTAAATAGATTGGGATTGCCTCATCCCTAGACAAGGTGAGGTGTCTTAAAGTGATAAGGATTGATCATCCTGTAAGTTGATCTGGATTGCATCATCCATAGACATGAGAGTTGTCTTAAACCGAGAGGGACTGATCATCCTGTAAGCGGATCAGGGTTGTATCATCCTTGGACCTATGTCCTAAAGTGAGAGGGATTGATCATCCCGTAATTGGATCTTGTGTGTTGCAGGGTATGCTGCTATTGTGTATACTTGTATTGATGATATGTATACTTGTATTGATGAGGATACTTGTATTGATGATATGTATACTTGTATTGATGAGGATACTTGTATTGATGATATGTATACTTGTATTGATGAGGATACTTGTATTGCTGATGTGTATACTTGTATTGATGAGGATACTTGTATTGATGATGTTGCTGATCGTGATGATCTAGATGATGATGCTGTTGATCATGTGATGAAGATGTTGATGATCATGTGATGACGATGCTGATGATCGTGTGATGACGATGCTGATGATCGTGTGATGATGATGCTGCTGATCGTGTGATGACGATGCTGCTGATCGTGTGATGACGATGCTGCTGATCGTGTGATGATGATGCTGCTGATCGTGTGATGACGATGCTGCTGATCATGTGATGACGATGCTGCTGATCATGTGATGACGATGCTGATGATCGTGTGACGATGCTGATGATCGTGTGATGATGATGCTAATCATCGTGTGATGACGATGATGCTGATTGTGTGATGACGATGATGTTGATCGTGTGACGATGCTGATGATCGTGTGATGATGATGCTGATCATCGTGTGATGACGATGATGCTGATCGTGTGATGACGATGATGCTGATCGTGTGATGACGATGCTGATGATATTGAGATGATGATACTGATGATCGTGAGGATCCAGATGATGATGTTGTTGTAGCTGTTTTAGTACTGTAGAAGATAAAGACTCAGTACTGAAGATGTTGATGTTCCAGTACTGAAGATGTTCCAGTAACTGGTTGAGTTACTGATGATGTTGAGAAAGCTTCCAATGATTTATAGATGTATCATGTATGATCTTGATGACTCCTTGCTCATGCAGATGCTGTTATAATATCCTTCTCGTTAAGGGGGAGTGTTGAGATATTGTAACTTCAAAGAATATTATAATTGTACTTTATTATTCCGGAGATGTTTCATTCCTCCGTAAAGATCTTATTGTATATCCGGAGATGTTTATTCCTCCGTCGAAATGTGGTAACTTGGGTTATTAGACTTCCCTATTGGGGGTCGGCCCTGTATTTGTTATGTGGGTCAAAGGGTTATTAGACCACCCTAGAGGGGTCGGCCCAGTCAGTTGTAGTGGGGTATTTAACCCATTGGTTAAATACGAGCCTACGTGTACTTGTGTAAAATATATGTCAATGTAGTGTATAAATAGAGGAGGTGTGTTCCTCATTTGATACACACACTCACTTGAGGATAGCGCACTTGTGGAGGAGAGGTCTGCTATTGTGGAGGAGGAGATCATGTCTCAGGGTTTCATCTTTGTATATTGCTGGTCATCTATATTGAGGAAGCTTTGCTGGGTTTTCTACCCCATGAGGGTTTCCCAGGATAAATCTCTGTCTCTTGTGTTTATGCTATGCTTGTTGTTTCTTCAGTGATCCTGTATATGCTATTATTGAGAAATGGAATGTAATGCTGCTATTTTCTGTCTTAGCATATTGAATCTTAACATGGTATCAGAGCTAACCTGAAGGAAGACAAGGTATGGCACTTACGACACTTGCTTTACTTACGACAATTTGAAGGTTAGGGTTTTACATAGCAAAAACCAGTCATCGTGGCACTTTCGCTATAAATCCATTTTGGCGAAGTTTCAGGGTCTGAAAAGTTTACAGGTCGAAGATAACATCCCCAGGTACCTTGTGTCCAAAGGGCATCCTCAGATTCATTGTACTTTGTGAGTTATGATCAGTACAAGTTAGGGTTTCTGCGTCTTCCAGATCTCAGTCAAAATCAGGTGACCTTGGAAAAAAGGTCATAACTTGGGCTAGGAAGCTCCAAATGAAATTTCGTAAAAAGTGACAGGTAGTACACAGATTGTACTATCTCAAAAGATGTTTTCCGAGTCTGAAGGTGAACCAGTGACACGTGGCACGCCGTACAAGTTCGCTCTCCTGTTTTATCCCATAAACAGGTCACATTGCGACACTTGGCATAACTCTCTCTCAGAGAATCGAATTGAGGTCAGAACTATTAGGATGGAAATATAACAGGTCTAGATATCTCAGAAAATTTTTTCAGAGGCCGAAGTTCAAACAGTGACACGTGGCATGCCGTACAAGTTCGCTCTCCTGTTTTATCCCATAAACAGGTCATGTTGCGACACTTGGCATAACTCTCTCTCAGAAAACCCAATTGAGGTCAGACCTATCAGGATGGAAAGATGACAGGTCAGGCTACTGCAGAAAAAGGGTTTCAGACCCTGTGGAGCAAAAATTTCAGAGTTATAGCAGAAACAATCAGGTGCATATTTCTGTCAAAAGAGAATTATTTTTGGAGCACCTTTATTTATGGCTTCCGGAATTTAGGGTTTCGGAGAAAGTTAGAATTTTTGGAATCGGAGTCCACGGCTGAATGCTACTCAGGAAAATCAAAATTTAGAGACCAAGATCGAATTTTTTGGTTGGGTGGAAGACCGGGCTTGATCAAACCCCAGTTCGGGATTTTGATCGGAAAGATGGAAAATTAGGGCTTTAGCAAAAATTGGAATTTTTGAAGTCTGTAAACACGGCTGGAAGCTCCTAAGAAAAATAAGAGTTTAGAGCCTTGGATCGAACCTTTTGTTTGGGCAGAAGGGTGGGCTTCATCAAACCCTAGTTTGGGATCCTGTCCAGAAGATCTAGAAGTTTCAAAGGCAATTTTGAGGGGTCAAATTTTGGAAATTCCAAAATTGAAGTATGCTAGTTTGATCAGCTCAGCAAGACATATTCTTTCATCCATTCAGAAGTATGAAAGTCAAAGATTGAATTTTTAGGGTTTCTCTAGAAAACCCTAATCAAGCTCCAGATCAAGTTTCAGGGGGAGTTGAGGCTAAGGCCTTACATAAGAAGACTACAAGAAGTCTCGACAGGTATGACTTAAGGAGGCTCAGGTATGTCTTGAAATCTAATTCTTGATTAAGTTCATGACGTGTTTGTCTTCATATTATTTATTAGTACAATCTTGATTAATGTTAGAATTGTCTTATCACCCTAGTAACAGTATGAATGCATGTGAATGATCAAAGACATTCATTTATTAGGGCTATATGATTGTACTAATGCATTATGATGTTTTGTGAGGTTGATGTTGTCTGCTAACAAGATACAGGTACATCACAAAAGACAAATCAGGTTCCATGACCATGAAAACATGAAGACAAAGACTCATCCATAATATTTGTTCTACTTATGAGGTATGTATGACTTTGTTATATTATGCTTAACCTATGAGACATGTAGGTTCTAGCTCAGGATCTCTAAATCATTGAAGAGATTGTTTAGGTATGTTGTACATAACTAAGTAGGTATACTAATCCAGGTATGTTTCCCATGAATCTTACCTTGTGTTAGGATCCCTTATGTAAGTATACTTGGTATGATTGGTTATGCTTATTCATAAAGTTAGTAATCAAGGGATTATGCATATTATGTCTTTTATCTTGATTGATGATATGCATGAGTAAAAGAAGACTTCCCTGAAATCTTGAATACTAATGTTTATTAACTATAATCATGACTATACATTTTCAAGATTATTTAGAACTATAATGTTTTGATAACATTTAGAACATACTAATGGGTGTATGTTTGTGTATGAGATCATGAGGATGACACTTGAACATGCACAGTGGTACAGAATGAATAGAAGTTCAAAAGACATACAGAAGATCAAGCGGGAGGCAACCACACAAACATAAAAGATAAGTATTTGAGTTGTTATTTGAAATAGTAAATGATATTGCCTGTAATAGGTTGTATGCATATTTGTATTCCTATAATATATGATGCTGAGTGTAATCATTCATAGAGCATTGAACAGTATACTACTAATATGCATATGATTGGTAAGTTGGACAAACATTCCATTGTTGCTTGTCTAGAATGAAACCTCTTTGCTGACATGCTGAGAGCTGTGCACACTCTCGATAGTATGTTCTGGTAGAGATGGAAGGCATCTAGATAGCCACTGTATGCATACAGGATATGGGAAAGTGTTGTGCCAAAGTATTGGTCAAAATAGTTGCATAACTATGTAAATGATATCTGTATGCATAATAGGTTATCATGTCAATATGATTTGATGATTATGAAGTATTACTAATCATGTACTTAATTTTGATTTGTAGGAAAGATCATGATGAATGATGAACACTGAACAAGCGATGGATGTTAAAAAAAAAAGGATTTTCAAATCAAACACACTATAGAAGGCTTGTGGCTAGAAGATTCTCTTAGAAAGAAGAAGAGAATCATGATGAGATGTTTGCTCCAAGTGGCTAGATAAGACCATTCGCTTAATGGTGTAATTAAAGAAGAAGTGTGAATTAGGTTCTGTATGGGTTCCCAGGATCGATAGTAATTGATGAGAATACATGTGAGGATTGCATCATCCTTGGACTTTCAGTCCTAAAGAGAGCCGTAGACGTAAGGTCTCCGAGAATGAAGTCCTCGGTGGACTTGAGGGGATTGGATCATCCCTGGACTTTCAGTCCTAAAGAGAGCCGTAGACGTGAGGTCTCCGAGAATGAAGTCCTTGGTGGACTTGAGGGGATTGGATCATCCCTGGACTTTCAGTCCTAAAAAGAGCCGTAGACGTAAGGTCTCCGAGAATGAAGTCCTCGGTGGACTTGAGGGGATTGGATCATCCCTGGAATTTCAGTCCTAAAGAGAGCCGTAGACGTATGTCTTCGTGAATGAAGTTCTTGGTGAACATGTGAGGGGATTGGATCATCCCTGGACTTCAGTCTGAAAGAAGAGCCGTAGACGTATGTATTCGTGAATGAAGTTCTTGGTGAACATGTGAGGGTATTGGATCATCCCTGGACTTCAGTCCGAAAGAAGAGCCATAGACATATGTCTTCGAGAATGAAGTCCTTGATGGACGATTGAGGATTAAGTCATCCTTGGACGTAGGTCCTAAATGCACGGTTGAGGATTAAGTCATCCTTGGACATAGGTCCTAAATGTATGGTTGAGGATTAAGTCATCCTTGGACATAGGTCCTAAATGCACGGTTGAGGATTAAGTCATCCTTGGACGTGGTCCTAAATGTACGGTTGAGGATTAAGTCATCCTTGGACGTGGTCCTAAATGTACGGTGGAGGATTAAGTCATCCTTGGACGTGGTCCTAAATGTACGATGGAGGATTAAGTCATCCTTGGACGTGGTCCTAAATGTACGGTGGAGGATTAAGTCATCCTTGGACGTGGTCCTAAATGTACGGTTGTGGATTAAATCATCCTTGGACAGTAAATCCAGTAATTCCGAAAGGAAGGATATTCCTAAATGAATTGAGTGGATTAAATCATCCTTGGACAGTAAATCCAGTAATTCCGAAAGGAAGGATAGTCCTAAATGAATTGAGTGGATTAAATCATCCTTGGACAGTAAATCCAGTAATTCCGAAAGGAAGGATAGTCCTAAATGAATTGAGTGGATTAAATCATCCTTGGACAGTAAATCCAGTAATTCCAAAAGGAAGGATAGTCCTAAATGAATTGAGTGGATTAAATTATCCTTGGACAGTAAATCCGGTAATTCCAAAAGGAAGGATAGTCCTAAATGAGATTGAGAGGACTAATCATCCTGTAAATAGATTGGGATTGCCTCGTCCCTAGACATGGTGAGATGTCTTAGAGTGATAAGGACTAATCATCCTATAAATAGATTGGGATTGCCTCATCCCTAAACATGGTGAGATGTCTTAAAGTGATAAGGACTGATCATCCTGTAAATAGATTGGGATTGCCTCGTCCCTAGACATGGTAAGATGTCTTAAAGTGATAAGGACTAATCATCCTGTAAATAGATTGGGATTTCCTCATCCCTAGACATGGTGAGGTGTCTTAAAGTGATAAGGATTGATCATCCTGTAAGTTGATCTGGATTGCATCATCCATAGACATGAGAGTTGTCTTAAACCGAGAGGGACTGATCATCCTGTAAGCGGATCAGGGTTGTATCATCCTTGGACCTATGTCCTAAAGTGAGAGGGATTGATCATCCCGTAATTGGATCTTGTGTGTTGCAGGGTATGCTGCTATTGTGTATACTTGTATTGATGATATGTATACTTGTATTGATGAGGATACTTGTATTGATGATATGTATACTTGTATTGATGAGGATACTTGTATTGATGAGGATACTTGTATTGCTGATGTGTATACTTGTATTGATGAGGATACTTGTATTGATGATGTTGCTGATCGTGATGATCTAGATGATGATGCTGCTGATCATGTGATGAAGATGTTGATGATCATGTGATGACGATGCTGTTGATCGTGTGATGACGATGCTGATGATCGTGTGATGACGATGCTGATGATCGTGTGATGACGATGCTGATGATCGTGTGATGATGATGCTGCTGATCGTGTGATGACGATGCTGCTGATCATGTGATGACGATGCTGCTGATCATGTGATGACGATGCTGATGATCGTGTGACGATGCTGATGATCGTGTGATGATGATGCTGATCATCGTGTGATGACGATGATGCTGATCGTGTGATGACGATGATGCTGATCGTGTGACGATGCTGATGATCGTGTGATGATGATGCTGATCATCGTGTGATGACGATGATGCTGATCATGTGATGACGATGATGCTGATCGTGTGATGACGATGTTGATGATCGTGTGATGACGATGCTGATGATCTTGAGATGGTGATACTGATGATCTTGAGGATCCAGATGATGATGTTGTTGTAGCTGTTTGAGTACTGCAGAAGATAAAGACTCAGTACTGAAGATGTTGATGTTCCAGTACTGAAGATGTTCCAGTAACTGGTTGAGTTACTGATGATGTTGAGAAAGCTTCCAATGATTTATAGATGTATCATGTATGATGTTGATGACTCCTTGCTCATGCAGATGCTGTTATAATATCCTTCTCGTTAAGGGGGAGTGTTGAGATATTGTAACTTCAAAGAATATTATAATTGTACTTTATTATTCCAGAGATGTTTCATTCCTCCGTAAAGATCTTATTGTATATCCGGAGATGTTTATTCCTCCGTCGGATTAGACTTCCTTAGTGGGGGTCGGCCCTGTATTTGTTATGTGGGTCAAAGGGTTATTAGACCACCCTAGAGGGGTCGGCCCAGTCAGTTGTAGTGGGGTATTTAACCCATTGGTTAAATACGAGCCTACGTGTACTTGTGTAAAATATATGTCAATGTAGTGTATAAATAGAGGAGGTGTGTTCCTCATTTGATACACACACTCACTTGAGGATAGCGCACTTGTGGAGGAGAGGTCTGCTATTGTGGAGGAGGAGATCATGTCTCAGGGTTTCATCTTTATATATTGCTGGTCATCTATATTGAGGAAGCTTTGCTGGGTTTTCTACCCCATGAGGGTTTCCCAGGATAAATCTCTGTCTCTTGTGTTTATGCTATGCTTGTTGTTTCTTCAGTGATCCTGTATATCCTATTATTGAGAAATGGAATGTAATGCTTCTATTTTCTGTCTTAGCATATTGAATCTTAACATGGTATCAGAGCTAACCTGAAGGAAGACAAGGTATGGCACTTACGACACTTGCTTTACTTACGACAATTTGAAGGTTAGGGTTTTACATAGAAAAAACCAGTCATCGTGGAACTTTCACTATAAATCCATTTTGGCGAAGTTTCAGGGTCTGAAAAGTTTATAGGTCGACGATAACATCCCCAGGTACCTTGTGTCCAAAAGGCATCCTCAGATTCATTGTACTTTGTGAGTTATGATCAGTACAAGTTAGGGTTTCTGCGTCTTCCAGATCTCAGTCAAAATCAGGTGACCTTGGCAAAAAGGTCATAACTTGGGCTAGGAAGCTCCAAATGAAATTTCGTAAAAATTGACAGGTAGTACACAGACTGTACTATCGCAAAAAACGTTTTCAGAGTCCGAAGGTGAACCAGTGACACGTGGCACGCCGTACAAGTTCGCTCTCCTGTTTTATCCCATAAACAGGTCACATTGCGACACTTGGCATAAATCTCTCTCAGAGAATCCAATTGAGGTCAGAACTATTAGGATGGAAAGATAACAGGTCTAGATATCTCAGAAAAAGTTTTCAGAGGCCGAAGTTCAAACAGTGACACGTGGCATGCCGTACAAGTTCACTCTCCTGTTTTATCCCATAAACAGGTCATGTTGCGACACTTGGCATAACTCTCTCTCAGAAAACCCAATTGAGGTCAGACCTGTCAGGATGGAAAGATGACAGGTCAGGCTATTGTAGAAAGAGGGTTTCAGACCCTGTGGAGCAAAAATTTCAGAGTTATAGCAGAAACAATCAGGTGCATATTTCTGTCAAAAGAGAATTATTTTTGGAGCACCTTTATTTATGGCTTCCGGAATTTAGGGTTTCAGAGAAAGTTAGAATTTTTGGAATCGGAGTCCACGGCTGAATGCTACTCAGGAAAATCGAAATTTAGAGACCAAGATCGAATTTTTTGGTTGGGTGGAAGACCGGGCTTGATCAAACCCCAGTTCGGGATTTTGATCGGAAAGATGGAAAATTAGGGCTTCAGCAAAAGTTGGAATTTTTGAAGTCTGTAAACACGGCTGGAAGCTCCTAAGAAAAATAAGAGTTTAGAGCCTTGGATCGAACCTTTTGTTTGGGCAGAAGGGTGGGCTTAATGGGAGATTATACCTTGCGCTCTGACATGTTTGCCTTGACCTTAGGCGGATGTGATGTGGTTTTGGGCGCTCAATGGCTAAGCACACTTGGCCCTATCTTATGGGATTTTGCTAAAATTTGGATGCAGTTTTCCCTCAATGGCCAAAAACACACCTTGACAGGATTACAACCAGGTTCTCTCAGCATCATCCGTTCACATCGCATGGAAAAACTCCTCAAGAATAATTCACATGGTGTCATCGCTCAGCTCCATTCCATTCAGATGTAACCTTGAGCGGTCTCCACTACTCCTTTGGATCTACAACAAATTCTGGATCGATATACAGGTGTTTTTGCTGAACTAGTGGGATTTCCACCTTCCAAGCCAGAAGACCATCGTATTCAGCTCCTTCCTGGCAGTGTTCCTCCCAACATCAGGCCCTATCGCTACCCATTTCACCAAAAAATGGAGATTGAAATGCTCGTTCGGGACTTATTAAAGCAAGGTATTATTCGCCCAAGCACTAGTTCCTTTTCTTCTCCAGTTATTCTTGTCCGCAAAAAATATGGGTCATGGCGCCTTTGCATTGACTTCCGAGCACTTAATCACCTCACCATCAAAGATAAGTTTCCAATTCCTGTTGTTGATGAGATTCTTGATGAGCTTCATGGGGCTCACTTTTTCTCCAAGTTGGATCTTCGTTCTGGGTATCATCAATTCGGGTTCATGAGGATGATATCCCTAAAACAGCTTTTTGCACACATGATGGCCATTATGAGTTTTTGGTCATACCCTTTGGCCTCACTAATGCTCCTTCTACATTCTAGGCATTAATGAACAAAATATTTCGAACCTACTTGCGGAAATTCATTCTGGTATTCTTTGGTGATATCCTCATCTACAGTAAAACATGGGATGAACATCTCCAGCATCTGGATCTTGTCATGCAAATTTTCTCTGACCATCATCTCCATGCCAAGCAGTCTAAATGTGTTTTTGGACAGAAGGAAGTTGAGTATCTCGGGCACATTATCTCAGCACAAGGGGTTCGCGTGGATCCTGCCAAAATCGATGCCATGAACAATTGGCCGCATCCTCAGACATTCAAGAGCCTTCATGGTTTTTTGGGGTTGACTGGCTACTACCGCAAGTTTATCAAGGATTATGGGAATATTGCAGCTCCATTAACTGCTCTATTGAAAAAGGATGCTTTTACATGGACACATTCTGCTTAGTGTGCATTTGACAAACTAAAACAAGCTATGTGTACTACACCTATTCTAGCTATGCCCGATTTTTCCAAGCCCTTCACTATTGAGAGTGATGCTTGCGGAAATGGTCTTGGTGCTGTTCTCCTTCAAGATGAACACCCCATTGCGTTCACCAGCAAATCCCTTTCAGGTAAGAATTTAGCTGCCTCTACCTATGAGAAGGAAATGATGGCTATTTTGCATGCAGTACATAAGTGGCGTCCATACCTATTAGGGAATCATTTCTGCATCAAGACTGTTCACCAGAGTTTGAAATATTTCTTCGACCAGCGTGTCTCCTCCTCGAAACAATAGAAATGGGTTATCAAACTCATGGGTTATGACTATGAGATCACTTACAAGAAGGGTAAAAACAATATTGTGGCAGATGCTCTTTCTCGCACATTTGATGCCCAAGGTTCTCTTTCAACTATTTCTATGTCTGTTCCAAATTTGTTGCAATCTGTTCAACAGGGTTATGTCAATGACTCTTCCTTATCTCAAATCATCCAATGCTTGACCAACAACCCTTATGTTGTACCACATTACTCTTAGGATGGTGCTTCTCTGAGATATAAGGGTCATCTGGTGCTTCCCCAGAGCACAGATCTTCAACAGGCTGTCTTCTATGAACTCCATGCTTCTCCATCGGTAGGGCACTCTGGGTACCTCAAAACGTATGAACGGGCACGGTGTAGCTTCTTTTGGCAAGGCATGAAAAGGACAGTTCAACAGATGGTGGCCGAATGTGATACCTTCCAGTGCAATAAGGGTGAAACAACACTCCTTCCAGGCCCTTTCTCGAACCCTTTCCCATACCTACACTGAGTTGGACAGATATTTCTATGGATTTTATTGAAGGGCTCCCTAAATCTGGCGGGAAGATAGTCATTATCGCTGTGGTTGATCGCCTCTCCAAATATAGTCATTTTTGTGCTCTCAGCCATCCCTATACAGCCTCTTCAGTCGCTCAAATTTTCCTATACCATATCTTTTGTCTTCATGGCATCCCTTCTTCCATTGTCTCGGATCGTGATGCAACTTTCACCAGTCATTTTTGGACTGAACTATTTCGCCACACTGGCACCAAACTGAAGATGAGTTCAGGGTATCACCCACAAACAGATGGTCAGACTGAAATTATCAATAAATGCTTGGAAACGTATTTTCGTTGCTTCACCTCTGAACAACAACATCAATGGGAAAATTGGCTCCCTCTCGCTGAATGGTGTTACAATACCTCTTACCACACTGCCTCTAAAATGACCCCATATGAAGCAGTCTATGGTCAGGAACCTCCATTTCTTCTTCCATACACCCCCACCAGTTCACCAATTCAGGAAGTTGACACGGTCCTTCGAAACCGTGATCAGATTCTTCGCATTTTGCGGGACAATCTTCACATGGCAAGAAATCGCATGAAGCAACAAGCTCATCAGCACTGTTCCGGAGCACACTTTTCAAGTCAGCGATATGGTTTTTCTTCATCTCCATCCGTACAAGCAGTATTCCCTGAAACTCAAAGGGCGTCATAAGATCGCTCCAAAGTTCTATGGGCCATATCGGATTCTTCAGAAGATTGGGTCCGTTGCTTATAAATTGGAACTTCCTCCTTCCCGCATTCATCCAGTCTTTCATGTCTCTTGTCTAAAGAAAGTTCTTGCACCAACATCAGTGGACAAATGATTTTACCCGAACTGGATAAGGAAGGATCCATCCTTTTGGAGCCGGAGGCCATCCTCAATTGGCGCACTCGTCAGCTTCGCTCTCGCTCTATCACAGAGGTCTTAATTCAGTGGCACGGCATGCAACCAGAGGATGCTACATTGGAACCACTCCTTCAGATTCAACAACAATTTCCACATCTAAATCTTTGAGGACAAATCTTTTTTTAAGGGGGAGGGGATGTTAGGAACCCATGTCTTTACTTTGTTAGTATATTGTTGTTGGACGCATATGCTTTGTAAGTCATCTCGTAGTATTTGTTGATCAATAGTTTATGTTATTGTTGTTGGCGCATATGCTTTGTAAGTCGCCCGTATTATTGTTGATCCATAGTTTGTAGTGGCCCATGGTTTTGACCCATGGTATTGGTGCCTAGACTTAGTATATAAGTGTGTGTTGAGACCTATGAAGGCACAGTGAAGTTATTTGTATTGAGCTTGCTCATAGGAGGTTTCCCCCTCGAAGTGGCCTCTGATCAATATAAAAGTGATTCTGAGTTCTGTCATTTCTACTATTTCGCATATTTTTATTAATTAATTCTTGCAGGTGCATCACATCCTCCTCAATCACACCATTCAGGAAGGCTGTCTTCACATCCATCTGGTGTAATTCCCACTTCATCATGGATGCAAGTGCCATGATGGTTATAATGGAAGTGTACCTTGCAACTGGTGCAAATGTCTCTTCATAGTCAATTCCCTCTTTCTAAGAGAATCCTCTCGCCACAAACCTTGCCTTATACTTTTCAATGCTACCATCCGCAGCATGCTTTATCTTGTATATCCATTTGGAGGATACCACACTTTTGTCCTTTGGTTTGGGAACTATATCCCAAACATCATTCTTCATTATTGACTGGTAGTCCTCTGTCATTGCCTCTACCCACTCTTTATTATGAATTGCCTCTTCATAACTAGTAGGTTCTTGGTCTACAAGATCACACATCAAAGCCATATAGTTGGAGAATGACTTTGGTTTCTTGCTCACTCTAGTGGATCCTTCAGGAGCTCCATACTTTTCTGCTCTTAGTATAATGTCTCTTTCCTATGTTGGCTTTCTCTTTCTTGATATGTTTATGGTAGGGGATTCTTGAGGTTATATCATGTCATGGTCTTCAGGTGTTACATCTTCAAGGGTGGGTACAGCCTTTGCAATTCTGGGAGGTGCATCTTCCTCATATACTTCTTCATACTAGCACTTCTTAGATCTCTTAAGAGCTTCCTCTTCATCAAATGTCACATCCCTATTAATTTCCATGTGATGGAATCCTGGGATGTATATTCTGAATGCTTTGGATGCTTCACAATATCCAACAAATATTCCCTTCTTTCCAGAAGGATCCATCTTAGTTCTCTTTTTCTTTTGGTATGTGAATATATACTAGGCATCCAAATATCTTGAGGTGGCTTTACCTCAGGCTTCTTCCCTATGAATACTTCTTATGGGGTCTTGAATTCAAGAGCACTATGAGATAGTCTATTCTGCACATAGACTGCCGTCGTGGCTTCTTCAGCCCATAGATACATAGGTAGGTCTTGATCATGTATCATTGTTTTTACTGCTTCCATGATGGTTCTATTTTTTCTCTCCGCAACACCATTTTGTTGAGGATTGTAGGGAGTGGTTAGTTTCCTCTTGATTCCAGATTCTTTACAAAATACTTCAAAATCCTTTGAAGTATATTCTCTACCATTATCTGTCCTGAGTATTTTGATCTTCTTTTCTAAATTATTTTCTATCAAGGATTTAAATTCCTTGAACTTTCCAAAGATTTCATCTTTTCCCTTTAGGAAATATATCCAAGTATTCCTTGAGTAGTCATCAATAAATGTAAGGTAATACTCATACCCACTCAAGGATGTGGAGGGCATTGGTCCACATACATCTGAGTGAATCAATTCCAAAGTACCTTTAGTCTTTGTTTCACTCTTTGGAAATGGGTCCTTGATATTCTTTCCTCTTTCACATCCTTTGCATGTGCCATCATGATCAATCTTCAAATATGGTAGTACTATAACTACCTTGCTCACATGAGGTAGTGCTTTGTAGTTAATGTGAGAAAGCCTCCTATGCCATATCTCACTAGGACTAGTGGTTTCATGAACAAGGGTAGCTTCTGGATTACCCTTGAGTTTATATAGCCCTCCTTCCTCATCACCAATAACAATTACATCCTCAATTGATTTCCCTTTGGGACACATGAGTACTTGTCCATCTATGAATGAAACCCTATAGCCTTTCTTATCTAATGCTGAGATAGAAAGTAAGTTCTTCTTCAAACTTGGTAATATAAGATTTCCTTCATCTTCAATGGAATTCCAGAATCAAGCTTGTAGCTTGCTTCACCAATTCCCTTGATGGGATATTGATAGTCATCTCCTAAAGATACCTTTTGAGGAAAGGTATTCTATTCAAGTCTTGAGAGAGTCTTCTTCTGTCCTGTAATGTGCTTTGAAGCACCACTATCAATGAGCCATGTATCTTCTCTAGGTGTTACAAACCCAGAGAGTGCAGAGAATAGAACATACTCTCATGCATCTTCTTCTTCTTCTACTTTAGCTTTATTCTTTTCAGGCCTTTCCTCTTTTTCTTCTTCACTATCATCTTTTGCTAGATGTGCTTGGTGTTTTCTGTGATGGAAACCCTTCTTCTTCTTTGAAGGACAATCTCTAGCAAGGTGTCCTAACTTGTGACAAGTCAAACATTGAAATGATGAGTAATCTCTTCTTTGATTAGTTCCTCTTCTCTTTTGAAATCTTTGTGGAGGTTGAGATTCCTTGTGACTATCCTTCTTGAAGTTGGATTGACTCCTTCTCTTGGTGTGGGTGGCCAAATCTTGGTCATCTTCATTGAGCAAAGCTTCTCTATTAGCTACCCTAGCTTCTTCTTGAATGCAATCCTCCCATACCAAATCAAACTTCATGCTTTCTTTTCTGGCACACATGGTTTGGATAAATGATTCCCAAAGTCTAGTGAGACCATTGAGAGTAGTCATAACTAGTTCATCTTCATCAAGTTTGTCTCCAATAGCTTCTAGTTGTTCTTTGAACTGGGAGACCCTTGTGAAGTAATCTTGAATAGATTCTCCTTGATTCATCTTAGTGCTCTTCAACTAAGTTCTTAGGTTCATCTTCATATTGATGTTCCTCCCTTCATACATTCTAGATAGGGCATCATACATATCCTTTGGGGTCTTCTTGGATGCCACTTGGGGAATCAAGTGGTCCTTGATATAATCAACAATGATTCTCTTTTCCCTTATCAAGTCCTTCTTATACTTCTCTTTGGCTTCATCTTCCGCAGGTTCTGCAACTTCATCTTTGATATATTGGGCAAGATCATTCTCTTCAAGAATGAGACCAATCCTATATTTCCATGCCCAAATTTTTTTTATACCCTCTAGCTTGTCTTCAAGCTTAGTGCTTGGAGCCATCTTGTCCAGGAGGTCACAAAGATTGAAGTTTCACAAAAGATAGAATAGAACTTACCAGGAGATGTGCTTGATTGAATTGAGACGAATGGTGTACTCTACTTCTGGAAACTTCAACTTTTCACCCTTCAGATTTGATCAACAACTTTCGAATCTACAACAGAATTTATGGTTTTTTGGTTCGCACTTTTACTGGTTTACTATTGCACATGTGCGCAGTTTTTCTGGTTTACTCGTTTTCTGGTTTTCTGGTCCAGAAGTCAAACTAAGGTTTGACAAAGGCCGGGGTTCTACCTACTCAAAAGTTCGATCTAGGGCTTAGAATTTTGATTTTTAGGAGGAGCATCCAACCATGCTCTCAGAATGCAAAAATTCCAACTTTTGCAGAAACCCTAATTTTCATCAAAGCAGGAGAGAGAGGTATTTTCACCTTCTGAAAGATGTCCTATTCAGGCTAGCTATGATACCATGTTAATTTTAGCCTAATTTCACAAGCAAGATCAATGAAAGAAACACAATCACAAGATAGACAAAGATTTACCGTGGGAAACCCTCATGGGGTAGAAAACCTAGCAAAGCTTTCCTCAGTGTAGATAATCAACCAATACAAATATGTAGTCCCAAACAAGATCTCCTTCTCCTCCTATGCAGATCTCTATCTCTCCTATGCACTAATCACAAGTGAGTGAATGAGTGAATTAAATGAGGAACACACCTCCTCTATTTGTACTCAACTCCTAACTGACTTTTCACCCTAACAGGGCCGACTTCTCCTAGGAGAGTCTAATAACCCCTAAACAACTAACTCAGGGCCAACCCCACACTGGATATCTAATAACCCTAGTTACCACATTCTCTCGGAGGGATAAACATCTCTGGATATACAATAAGGTCTCCACGGAGGAATGAAACATCTCCGGAATAATAAGTTACAAATATAATATTCTTAGAAGTTACAATATCTCAACAATTTCCTCATGAATTTTCCCATCACCATGACCAATTAGGAAAAATATTATGCTCTTGTAATAATCCATGTGTAACCCCCTGACCATTATTGTTTAATTCTTGAATAAAATTAGACTGAACAGAATCATGGACATTATTACCCTACTTTCGTTCATAAGTTGTTTGTGCTCTTGGTACATTGAGCTGTCAAGCTACACTTTAGATGAATTGCGAGTAAGTGTAGAACCAGTAGGGTTCATATATTTTGATGAGTCAACTTGAAAAAATTTATTTAAATGAATTAGCGTATAGAATGTCGGGATGACCCCCATATTTTCCAAGACTTGATCTACAATCTCTTCAACAGATTCGTGATTGACACAAGAGAAATCCTCTTGAAGGTTAACATTTGAGTGTGGGTTTTGCGAAACACTCTAAAAGTACTTATGAGTAGACGAATCAAAAACTAGATCCATCGCATTAGTTTCATCCAGGGTATGATTGTTGATTTCATTATTCAATCCATGCATATCCTACTCATTGTTTTCTACAACATTTCTTACTTGACCTGAAGGCCGAGATTCAATAGATATTATTCTAACTTTTTCATCCATAGATATGGCATGTTGTTGAGAGACTGCTATAAAGCTATCACTTTGAAAATTTCCACCTACTAACCTATGATCATAAAGGTGTACCTCCAAGTTAGGGTAAAAATCATGAAGGGTTTTTTGTTCTAAGTCAACAAGGGGATTTTTGGGTTCTTCAACATCCTCTAAGAAGTTGTGTCTTGAAAAAAACCTATCCCATGATTCTCCCAACTGAGTGAGTTTGAACTCAACCAAAATACGAATCAATCCTAGATGATAGAGGCTTTGGTATGAATTTCTATAAACCCATTGGAAACGAGAAGACATTATTTTCAAGCACAAAAGCAGGAAATGGGGAAAATTAATGTCATGCCCAAGGAATGCCATAAAGAGGCGAACATGGTACCGAAAAACTAAGTTGAACCTCCCTTCACATGTAATATATTTGCAAATAACCAACAACATTTCTTGCCTTTCATTCTTAAAGATCTTATATAACATACCTTTTTTGAAGTTAGTGGCTTTAGTTGGCTAAACTAAGATATTTTTCCACGGAAAATCCCTAATCTATGAATGCTGAAACCACTTTTTTCCCTTAAGGAGAATCTCTGTGGCTTGGGAAATTAGGCTCTCATCAATATCAAGTTTTAAATCCCCAAATTGCATAGTCTTACCATCAAACGTTTGTGCAAATGTAGTGGTGAAAATCTTATTGTGGGAATGAAACTTGGGAAGAATTTCTCCCCATCCTATAGCCTAGAAATGCTGAAAATATGATCATAAGATTCAACAAACTCAATGTTATCCAAATATTCCCTATTTATCAGACCCATGTGTGATTGAATGGAATTAGCAATAACACCAAATAACTCCACTCAAAACTGGAGCAAAAGATGAAAAATGATATACCAATGGTAATGGAGGTTGTGAGTATCGATAGGAAGAGATATAAAAACCCTAGGATAATAGAGGAAAATCTTATTTAGAACCTAATGCATTCAGATAACATGAAAAAAAGACTTCGAGTGAATTTGTTTGAACTCAAAATACTTGATCGTTAATGCATTCGATGCATGGTACAAGTAGTCGAGTAAATGTAGAGTACCATCGATTAGTAGGTGTTAGGAATTCAGAATGAAAGAAACCAACTCATCACTACAACTATCAACCTCAATCTTTATGTAATGCCACGAGAAAAATAGGAATCGCATCGCCAACATGGCAATTATTACAACATCGAATGGTGTAAAAAATGGTTTTTGAGTAAAAAAGGCATGCTAATATTCGATCAATCCCCACGGAACAATTATTATCATAATATATTAAGCATTGTGTAGAATATGATTAGGTATAGGTTTGAATTGATATCAAAGGTTAAGGTAGCATTTAAATAAACACCATTCACATACCGTGAAATGAAAATCATATGGAAATATTACACCTCGAATTGTCACCTTTGGCTTGACATGTTTCATCACCATGAGAAGCATCAAGTATTATGTTCCTGAAGTGTGTTAGGACCCATTGTTCTATGGTTAAATCACTCCCTATCCATGTTTGGGAGAGACCCTTACCTTTTGGGGCTTGAATCCTACTTAACCTAACCGTACTTTGAGCCTTGGAAAGGGATTTTTTCTCCCTATCGCTTATCTGGGGAATGGAAAATACAACATTGTCACTCCTTGCATGCCTTCAAGGGAACAAAAATCACAATGTTTTCACTATGTGCTCTACCTTAATGAAGTGGAAAACTTGTTAAGCTACCTTTCCTTGATTCTAGGATCAAGAACTAAGCTTGATTCTTGGATGGATCATCCTATCCTTCAAATATCTCCACAATTTCCATTCAAAGTAACCTAAAAATACTTTTATCCACCTTATCCTCACTTGATCCAAATATTTCTCCTAATTTGTGTTGATGTATATGTAACTTCAGAATGTATTTCATATATGTATGTTGTATGTACTCCTATAGATATGGTATTATTCCTCTATACGGAAGTGTCGTCATTTATATTGTAAATGTCGTAACTTATACTTGATGGGTTATTAGACCACCTTGTTGGGGTCGGCCCTGTATAAGTCATGTGGGTTGAAGGGATATATATGTAACTTCAGAATGTATTTCATATATGTATGTTGTATGTACTCCTATAGAGATGGTATTATTCCTCTATACGGAAGTGTCGTCATTTATATTGCAAATGTAGTAACTTATACTTGATGGGTTATTAGACCACCTTGTTGGGGTCGGCTCTGTATAAGTCATGTGGGTCGAAGGGTTATTAGACCACCCTATTGGGGGTCGGCCATGTGGGTCAAAGGGTTATTAGACCACTCTATTGGGGGTTGGCCCAATCAGCATTATATTATGTGGTTAAGTTCGAGCCTACATGATTTATGTAAAAGGCAAGTCAAGTCAAGTATAAATAGAGTGCGGGAGGCACTCTATTTGATCACTCACTTCTCACTCATGCACTCAAGGAGGAGTGGCGCACTTATGGAGGAGGAGGCTCTGCTGCTAGGAGAAGACTATCTCTTGTATTCTGGTTGTATCATTGCTCTATCTATCTCTGAGGAAGTTATTGGGTTTTTTCACCTTTATGGTTTTCCCCAAGTAAATCTTTGTGTCTCTTGTGTGCTTGCATTATTGTCTCCATGATTGATATGCTGTAGATATACTGTACATGTTGTTCTCTCAGTTAATATCCTATATCAGATTGAAGTAAATTCTGAAAATTTAACATGGTATCAGAGCTATCCTGAAAGAAGGCATGATATGGCATGTATGACACTTGTTGCACTTACGATGCTAGGGCTTGATATAGCAAAAACCAGGCATCGTAGCACGTTCACTATAAATCCATTTTGGTGAATTTTTCGGATCTGAAATATTTACAGGTCGAAGATTAAATCCCCATGTACCTTGTGTCCAATGGACAACCTCTAATTCGTTGTACTTTGTGATTTATGATCTGTACAATATAGGGTTTCGGCGTCTTCCAGATCTGAGTCAAAATCAGGTGACCTTGGAAAAAAGGTCATAACCTGGGATAGGAAGATCCAAATGAAATTTCATAAAAAGTGATAGGTAGTACACAAGCTGTACTATCTCATGAAATTTTTTTAGAGGCCGAAGTTGAACGAGAGACACGTGGCACGCCGTACAAGTTCGCTCTGCTGTATTATCCCATAAACAGGTCACGTTGCGACACTTGGCATAACTCTGTCTCAGAGAATCCAATTGAGGTCAGACCTATCGAGATGGAAATATAACAGGTTGGGATATCTCAAAAAAAAATTTCAGATGCCGAAGTTGAAACAGTGACATGTGGCACGCCATACAAGTTCGCTCTCCTGTATTATCCCATAAACAGGTCATGTTGTGACACTTGGAATAACTCTCTCTCAGAGAATCCAATTGAGGTCAGACCTGTCAGGATGGAAATATAACAGGTCGGGATATCTCAGGAAATGTTTTCAGACCCTGTGGATCAAAATTTTGGAGTTACACCAGAAACAATCAGGTACATATTTCTGTCAAAACAGAATTATTTTTTAGTACCTTCGTTCATGGCTTCCAGAATTTAGGGCTTTAGAGAAAGTTGGAATTTTTGTAATCGGAGACCACGGCTAGATGCTACTCATCAAAATAAAAATTTAGAGACCAAGATCAGAATTTTTGGTTGGGCATAAGGCCGGGCTTGATCAGACCCTAGTTTGGGACTTTGATCAGAAAAGTGGAAAATTAGGGCTTCTATAAAAATGGGAATTTTTGAAATCTGTGACCACGGCTGGAAGCACCTCAGAAAAATAGAAGCTTAGAGCTTTAGATCGAACCTTTTGATTGGGCAGAAGAGTGGGCTTCATCAAACCCCAGTTCAAGGTCACATCCAGTGAATCTGGAAGTTTCAAAGGCAAAATTGAGGAGTGAAACTTTGCAGTTTTCAAATTTTGAATATACCAGCTTGATCAGCTCATCAAGGCGCATATTTCCATCCTTTCGGAAGTTTGAAATTCAAAGTTTGAATTTTTGGGATTTCTCTAACAAACCCATATCTAGCTCTAGGTCCAGTTGTTGCAAAACAAGTGGATTGGGTTAATCCTAGAAGAAGATGGATTGGTCACCTGCATAAGTGAAGAAGTTCCTGTTTTAGAGGGAGATGAGGCTAAGGCCTTACATAAGAATATTACAAGTGATCTCGACAGGTATGACTCATCAAGGTATGTTTCGATATTTGTTCATGATTAAGTTTATGGTATGTTTGTCTTCATGTTATTATGGTTAAAACAATCTTGATTTTAGACTTGTCGTATCACCTTAACAAAATTATGAATGCATTCATTAGGGTGTTGACAATTATGATTGTACTAATACATTATGGTGTTGTATGAGGTTTATGTTTTCCACTAACATGAAAGGTACACCAAGAAAGACAAATCATGTTCTAGTTCAAGATCATGATGACATGAAGACAAAGATTCATCCATTGTCATGAATCACATAGAAGATCCATTTACGAGGTATGTATAACTTGTTTCTACAATGGTTAACTTATGAGACATGCAGGTTACTAGCACAAGTCACTGAAGAGAACCAGAAGACATTATGTGGGTATGTTAGACATAATTAGCTAGCATGCTAATCCAGGTATGTTTTTCCTATATCAAGCTAGAATCCTACCTTGTGTTAGGATCTTATACTATTGTGTTGTTGATAATGATTATTCATGAAGTCATAGGTTTGAATAATCATGGTTGTATGCATATTATGTTTTGTACCATAATTGATGATATGACTAACCTGAAGAGTCATAGGTTTGAGTAATTATAGGTTTAGACATGTTATGTTTCTTATGATTTGACTAACCATAAGAATCCTACATAAACCTTGAATGCTAATGCTTATTATTTCTGTTTGAAATGATCATGACTATACATGCTTGAGATTATTGTGTTTTAATAGTATAGTAATGAATGTATGATTTTATATGAGATCACAAGGATAACACAATCATGATACTAATAAGCATGCATAGGGACCAAGGATGAATATGAGTTCAAGAACAGGTAAACCAGGAAGCAAAGATCAAGAGGGAGTACACTCCAGTGGTTTATGCAAGGATGCAGATATTCAGAGGGAGTTGACCATCTCTCTACATTCCAGAACAGAAAGGTGTAGAAGAAGCTACTTCAGATTAGGACTCCAGCAACTCCTGCAAGGAAGCGAAGACTCAGAGGGAGTCCACCCAACAAACAAACAAAGATAAGTATTTTAATTATCATTTCTTGCATATTTGTTTGTTTAAATAAAATTGTTCAATGATGTATATGCTCATGTTCCTAGACTTAGGATATGTATTGTGCATATTATAATAGTTGCATTGATGAACAGTATACTACTAATATACATGGATAAGTGGCCTATGGCACTGTACAACATTCCAGTGCTACTTATCTAGAATGAAACCTCTTTGCTGACATGTTGGGAGTAGTGCAAACTCTTAACAATGTTCTGGTAGAGACTGGAAGGCATCTAGAAAGTTGTGGAACATGGATAAATGTTGTATTGAAGCATTGGCTAAGATAACTGCATGACTGCATGACATATTTCTTTATGTGTAAAGAATTTGTTCTGAAAATTATGAGATGTTTTCTAATCATGCAATTTAACTTGTTGTGTAGGAAAGATTGTATGCCATCACCTACAAAAGAAGAACTACAACATTTGTTCAGCAACAAAATTATCTATTGAAGATATTGAAGTTCCCAGGATATGGGAAGAATGCCATGATCTGTCAATCATGAAGAATGATGTTTGGGATGCAGTCCCAAGACCTGAAGGGAAGTTTGTTATGACTTCCATACGGATCTATCAAGATCAAGCATGCTGCAGACGGCAGCATAAAGAAATATAAAAGTGATGAAATAGAAGATACACCAGATGGATTTCAAGACAGCTTTCTTGAATGGTGTAGTTGAAGAAGAAGTGTACGTGGAGCAGCCACTTGGTTCTGAGACACATGACAGGAAATCATATATGTGCAGAACTTGGTATGGTAGGATAGGCAGCTTTCTATCCAGTTTGGTATTTACCAAGAGTAAAGCAGGTTCCAACCTTTACTACAAGGTTGAGGAAGGCAATCCAGTGATACTACTATGACGATGACCTGTTTGTATCAGAAGAGGATAGATTGATTGCCGACACACAGTGGAAGCTTGCTGCCGAGTTCGAGTTGAGGAACTTGGGGATGATGCACTATTTCTTTTTGGCATGGAGGTGTGGCAAAGTGATGGAATCTTCCTTGGACAAGGGAAGTTTGCAGTAGAGATCTTGAAGAGGTTCGGGATGATGGACTACAAGGCTATGGCCACACCTATGGCATCGAAACTGAAGCGTCTGTGTGATGCTTCATCTGAGTCGGTTGATGTCTCTATGTATCATCAGATGATTGGGTCCTTGATGTACCTGACGAACACAAGACCAGACATTTGCTTTGCTGTGAACAAATTGAGCCAGTTCCTGACGGATCCGAGGAGTGTTCACCTGATTTCTATAAAGCATGTTCTAAGGTACCTGAAAGGTACAGTGGATTATGGGCTCAAGTATGAAGCGAATCAAAATTTTAACCTACAGGGTTATGTTGATTCAGATTGGGCTGGCATTGCTGCAGATAGGAAGAGCACATCTGGGTGCTTCTTCAGTATGGGATCAGGTGTGATCTCTTGGTTTAGCAGGAAGCAGTCCTGTGTAGCACTGAGTATAGCTGAGGCAGAGTATGTTGCAGCCTGTTCAGCTAGTTGTGAGGTAGTATGGCTACGGAAGCTACTGTCTAAGTTATTTGATCTCCTGTTGGATGCTACTGGTATCTTCTGTGATAACCAGAGTTGTATGAAGTTTTCCGAGAACACAGTGTTTCATGACAGGTTGAAACACATAGAGATCAAATATCACTATATCAGGGATATGGTGCAGAGAGGAGCTGTGAAGCTCCTGTATGTTGCGATGGACGAGCAGATTGCAGATGTACTGACGAAGCCACTAGCCAGAGTGAAGTTCGAGTACTTCAAAGAGAGGCTTGGCGTTCTTCAGATCGAGGACACTTCAAGGAAGAAGTGAGGGACACATTTGCTGAAGCCATTCAAGCATGTTGGAAGGAGGATCCTTCACATGGCTGTGGATGTAAGTGCTGGATGATGAGCATCAGGATGATGTTCTGGTTTCTGCTGGATATGATCAGTTGGATCATTTTTATGTATGTATGTATGCATCATGTTGGATGCTGGATATGATTAGTTGGATCATTTATATGTATGTACGCATCATGTTGGATGCTGGATATGATCAGTTGGATCATTTATATATATGTACGCATCATGTTGGATGCTGGATATGATCGGTTGGATCATGTGTATGTATTTTGTATATGCATCATGTTGGATGCTTGGACCATGTATCTGTATATGTATCAGGTGGATACATTGTATGATCAGGTAGATCAAGTATATTGATATGTATCAGATATGATCAGGTAGATCATGTATGTTGATGGATACATTGTGTGGATCATGTATCTATGTATCAGGTGGATACACTATGTATGATGATATGTATCAGGTAGATACGTGGTGTGCATCAGATGGATTCATTGTATGACCAGGATGATCATGGATGACGAGCTTCTCCAGATGAAATGTAGTAGGATGTTGCAGTGATGATGATCAGGGTGCTCATGTGTACATCAGGATGATGTATGATGAGTATCAGATGATACTCTGTGGCCGTGGAATAGGTTGTGCAAATGAGCATATAATTTGTTGCCCTAGGAGATTTGCAGATAGTCTTTCGAGGTTTTGCCTATGGCATGTAATTCGGTGCCCTGGGATATCTGGAAAATGCTCTTTCGAGGTTTTCCTCTGGGAGGACATATAATTTGGCATTGGGAGATCTGTAGATAGTCTTTCACGGTTTTGCCTATGGCATGTAATTCGTTTCCCTGGGATTCTGGCAGATGCTCTTTCAAGGTTTTGTCCTATGGCATGTAATTTGCTCCTGGGAGATCTAGAAAGGATGAAAAAGGCCTCAGATGCTTCAGCCAAGTTTTTCCATGACCACATGTAATTTACTCCTGGGAGATCTGGACAGGATGAAAAAGGCCTCAGATGCTTCAGCCAAGTTTTGTGGTGGACCACATGTAATGTGCTCCTGGGAGATCCGACAGGTAGAGCCGTGTGCTCGTAATAGCCTGGGATGCTTCTTCCAGGTTTTGTGGTGGACCACATGTAATGTGCTCCTAGGAGATCCGACAGGTAGAGCCGTGTGCTCGTAACAGCCTGGGATGCTTCAGCCGGGTTTTGTGGTGAGATCACATGTAATGTGCTCCTGGGAGATCCAACAGGTAGAGACGCGTGCTCGTAATAGCCTGGGATGCTTCAGCCAGGTTTTGTGATGGGTCACATGTAATGTGCTCCTGGGAGATCCTACAGGTAGAGTTGTGTGCTCGTAATAGCCTGGGATACTGCAGCCAGGTTTTGTGACGCACGTAATAAGTCCTGAGGATTCCATAGTATGGCTAGTGATGATGAAGACCTGCAGGTGGTGGGCCTACATCCAGTATGAAAAAGGACTGGCTCTGTAGAACTTCCTATGATGAGTAGATTCAAAGATTGATTGAGATAGCAGCAGCAGTGACGGTGATGATGACTCGATGACGATTATCCAGTGATGATGATCCAGAGAAGATGACTTGTGCTAGAAGACCTGTGCTGAGAAATACCTTCCTAGTTAAGAGGGAGTGTTGATGTATATGTAACTTCAGAATGTATTTCATATATGTATGTTGTATGTACTCCTATAGAGATGGTATTATTCCTCTATATGGAAGTGTCATCATTTATATTGTAAATGTCCTAACTTATACTTGATGGGTTATTAGACCACCTTGTGGGGGTAGGCCCTGTATAAGTCATGTGGGTCGAAGGGTTATTAGACCACCCTATTGGGGGTCGGCGATGTGGGTCGAAGGGTTATTAGACCACCCTATTGGGGGTCGGCCCAATCAGCATTATGTTATGTGGTTAAGTTCGAGCCTACATGATTTCTGTAAAAGGCAAGTCAAGTCAAGTATAAATAGAGTGCGGGAGGCACTCTATTTGATCACTCACTTCTCACTCATGCACTCAAGGAGGAGTGGCGCACTTATGGAGGAGGAGGCTTTGCTACTAGGAGAAGACTATATCTTGTATTCTGGTTGTATCATTGCTCTATCTATCTCTGAGGAAGTTATTGGGGTTTTTCACCTTTATGGTTTTCCCCAAGTAAATCTTTGTGTCTCTTGTGTGCTTGCATTATTGTCTCCATGATTGATATGTTGTAGATATGTTGTACATGTTGTTCTCTCAGTTAAGATCCTAGATTAGATTGAAGTAAATTCTGAAAATTTAACAATTTGTTTTGCCTCTCCATCCTATAAAGAGAGCTTCATACCTTGGCTCAAGGGGCTTAGAGGGAAAGAAGATTAGAGAGGTGGTCCTTATGATCTTGTGGTGCTCAAAGGGATTTGGAAGGGAAGCTTGAAGGACATGTTGCTGCAGAGTCAAGTATATATTTGCATATGTTGTTCATGGATTTATATTAATATAACTTGGCCTATTCTCCCATTTCATGTCTCTTTTGATGGATATGTAAATATGTCTACTAATTGGTAGTTAGATCTTGTTTGATACACTTGTTGCATTGGAAGGTTTTTGTTATTTGTTCTTGTATGCATGCTAACAAGTTTGTATATACAAGCTAGGAGATGGATCGGTAAGGAGCAGCTAGGAAAAATGCTTGGATCAAGGTTGACCATCTATCCTCTTCCTCCCTTCTCATGATTTTGATTCTTATGTGTGAATGGGGTCTATGAGATGTTATATACCATTTGTTTCCTTTATGTATTGGATTAGGGATCTAGGGAACCTACTCGTATCAAGAGGGATTCAACCTATCCATAGGGGGAATTTCCTGCTATAGAAACGGGTGACCATACTAGGGAAGATCCCTAGTTTTTCAAACCTTTGAGTGTTTGTTTGGATCAGAAAAACCTCTTTAAGTGTGTTTTCTTTTCAAGTTTTGGTCTGAGTCTTTGGTCATTTCTAAGAAGTATATTGATATTGGAACCTGATCCTTTCTTGGATCTAGACAAAATCATCCATTTTTGTCAACTTACAAGACTTTTTCATCCCCCCAAAGAACTTACAGAGAAAAAATTACTAGTTTGTCTCTCCCCTTTAGTGTTTCAGGGAGCGAAAATCTCCTTTTGTCGCTTCATCAAGTTGGTCACGTGAGCGAAAATCTATTGTCTAGGGAAGTTTCAGTCCAATTGGCTTGGTTTTGCTTGGATTTTGCTTCCAAACCTTTTTCCTGGCATTTTTCTATCTGATTGAAGTTGTGTGTGCCTTTCAATTGAGCATTTGATTGATTGTTAAGTCTTTTTGAGATCCATTTTTTATTTTATCAATATTTGAAAGTGTGAAACCAACTTGGGTCAACTTGATCCCTGGTTTCCTTCATCACTTCCTTGGCTTGTTTCCTTTTGTCTAGTGGATTTTAAGCATACATTACACAGAGTCTAACATCCCTAAACCTTATTTGACTATGTTTGGAACCTTCTTGAGTGATTTGGAAAGTGAATTATTGTTTGGGCCTTTCTACATCAAATTCCCTATTTGCTTGTGTTTTGGATGAAATTTCCAATCCCATACAAGCCCAGTAATTTGAATCCCTATGCTATCCATTCCTTACCATCAAGTCTAAGTTGGATTGACTATTTAAGGTTTCAAAATATATATTATGTGTTGTTTATTTTAATTGGTTTGTAAGTGACAAGATTGGAAGTACTTGGGTGATCCAATCCTTTTCAATTTTGTTTCCTTGAGTGGGTGATTTTCTTCTTTAGATTTTTTGAGCTTGGTTTGATTGCGAGAGTGTTTTATTTCCTTCATTTTAAGTAGAACAAATAAGAGAACTTGTGTTTTGAGTTGTTTGGTGCAATTTTGAAGTGCTTGGAAATTGAAATCTTCCATCATCTTCTTTGGCTTTGGAGTTGTTATATTTTTCATTAAGTCTCTAAATTGAATCAAAGAAGATTACATTTCTAGTCTTTTGAGTCATTTGAAATCATTTTGAAAAATTGAAAGCTCTCTCACCCTTTCCCTTAAAATTCTTTTGAAGAAGCATTGAATCTTCTCAAAATTGAAAGCAAAAAGGTTTTTTTTCAAGTCTTTTCATGCATCCTTGAAAGTGCAAGAGTTTTTCATCTTATTTGATCCTTGAAATATTTTTGCAAAAGGAAACTATATCTTTTTTTTCAAAATTGAAGAAGTTGTTTCAATTATTTTATGTAATTTGGGAGTTTTGAAAACAAGAAAACAAGAAAAATTGTTTTATTTATTTTGGTGTTTGCTTGAAGGATTTGTTTGCTTAGATTTTGGTGAATGTTTGGATTTTTATTTTGGCTTTGTATTTATCCATAAAAGGAAAAGGAAAAAGTGCAATGTCATCAAACATTTTTTGCATTGAGTACGGAAAATATCTCTCTCTCTCCCATAGATAGAGTTCATTGAATTGAAGGCTTATGCATCTCATTTAGTTTGCATGATCTTAATTCGAGTCTTCACATCATTAGTTTCACTTATGTTTCCTCTTGAGTGAAAGAAAAACCTAAAAGTAAACGATGCATTAATAAAATTAATTAGACCTTTTATTTTTATAGCGCACCAACAGTGGTATAGGGATTTGTACCTTTGGACTAGGAAAAGTGAGTAAATCATCCTAGAGTCACTAAAACGAATCTACGACTACTAAAGAGATAAAATCCATTAGTAGCATTAAGTGATTGTTGGGAAAGCTCCTCTAACACATGATTCAAGTGGTGGGACAAGTTGAGAAGAGCGTTCATACCAGTACCCGGCATTCTCTTTCGGTGGGGTTATGAGAGTTCGGGAGTAATCTTAGTATTGGCAAGTCCTTAGGGTGAAAACACTATCTGAGTTTCTTTGGGTTTAAGACAATTGTCTTACGTTCCTTTCCCATTCGCAGAAGACCTATCCCACGACCATTCCTCCCAACCACCAAGCATGAAGTGGTAGCCTTAGTTGCTTTTCCCAGGTTATCTCTCAGGTCACTGCAACGATGGTGTTGTCGGTACCTAAGATAGATGTGCAACAAATGATTTGATCTCCTTAGGAGGTTCTTGGTTGCATCAAGTACTTACACCTATGGAATTCCATTACAGAGTAGTTGTGGATAACTGTCTCTCGTTTCTTCGTTGGCAGCTTAATATCCCATCTTCGAAAGATCCCTTACTATTTGCTTGGTTGATTACCTTTAGTTCTTTCTAGGAGTGTTTTATTCCTGCATTCACATTTGTCCCTAGGGATCATTGTTCTTTCAAACTGGCTAACCGAGGTCTATGATGATCTTGTAGAATTCAAGGGTTGGATATTGATAAGAAAGGACCTCCACCTTCACAACACTCATGCCATTCCTCTACTGAAGGGACTATTAACTAAGGAACTCCCTCTGAGGCTGGAAATATTGATCCTTTCAACAATGAAGTTGAAGGAGCGGTTCAAATATTATGAAAGGACCAATTCCTACTACAAATATCCCTCTCACAAGAACTATTGGTCCAGTACTTGTAGAATTACCATCGAATTTAGAATTTGGCACTTCTTCTACTCATCGATTGCTAGTTAGCACATATTATAGGAAGCCTTCAAACATGATTTCACCACCACCTAATTCTTCTGACTAATCAACCATGTTATCAACTTCTACTATGGAAAATCCAATAGGAACCACTATGGCCCAGAATTCCATTACTTCTCCTTTATGAGAGAATTCTATGGCCCATGGTATCCCCAGGTAGGCTAGGTAAATCCATCCTTTCCATTTATGCATACAAACCCTCTCACGTTCTAATCATATCACACCTCTTCTCTTAGAGAACCACTTATAAGTTAATCAAGTGATATACTTGGTGTATCCATACCATATTACTCCAACCAAGTAGCTCGTCATAACCTCGGGTCCCATCGCCCATAGCTTGGCCAACCCTCCGTCCCCCAAACGTGTATTATTATGGAAGTTACACAAACTGTCCCATCGATTCCTATCACTACCCCAATGGTAAATCCATCTACATTTTACCCATGAGGTAAATATATGACTGGGGGGCAACTTGCGCCCAGGGATCAATCCTTCATTTATGGGAAACAATCGACTTGGGGGAAACAACCGGTGTTAGGGAAAAATTTTGCTGGAAACCAACCATTTACGGACGACAAATTTTCCAACCCAACCCTCCCATGGCTACCACTACTCCCCTTCATATTGGATTTCCATATCTGGGAGCTATTAAAAATCCATGGGGTCAACCTAGTCAGATAGGAATCCCTTTGCAAGGAGGCCTAACTTTCCAACCTATGAACCCCATGGTGTCTCCGCCCCAATCCCCACAAAATTAGTATATAGGAGGACTGACAGGTTTCAATCACCCATCTCAATCGACCTTAGTTCCTACTGGTATTCCGATGCCTTATCAATATTACCAGTATCCCCAACAAATTGACATTACCCTTTCTAGCTACTTTGGATCTTCCATATTTTTCAAGGTTGACAAACGATCCCATTCAACATGCCCAGTTTTGTCCTTCCATACCTGCCAAACTCCCATCATACATTCCCAATTTTGACAGGAAACCTGGTGAGGACCCTAACAAACATGTGATGACTTATAATATATGGTGTTCCTCAAACTCTTTAATGGGTGATTCCATCCGCTTGAGGATATTTCAAAGGACCCTTACCGATACTATAGCTAAGTGATATATTGAATTAACATGAAACTTCTTTGGATATTTCAACTCCCTGGCCATGGCCTTTCTAACGCATTTTTAATTACCAATCCAATACGAGACTAGTACTAAGATTTTATCTTCACTGGGACAATCCACATCCACTTGTTGATGTATTTGTAACTTCAGAATGTATTTCACATATGTATATTGTACTCCTATAGAGATGGTATTATTCCTCTATACGGAAGTGTCGTCATTTATATTGTAAGTGTCATAACTTATACTTGATGGGTTATTAGACCACCTTGATGGGGTCGGCCCTGTATAAGTCATGTGGGTTAAAGGGTTATTAGACCACCCTATTGGGGGTCGGCCCTGTTAGCATTCTGTTAAGTGGTTAAGTTGAGGCTGACCTAGTAAGGTTATTAGGCAAGTCAAGTCAAGTATAAATAGAGTGTGGGAGGCACTCTATTTGATCATTCACTTTCTCACTTATACACTCATTGGAGAGTGGCGCACTAGTGGAGGAGGGGAAGCTATTGCTAGGAGTATATCTCTTATGCTTGGGTTTTCTATCATTGCTCTATCTATATCTGAGGAAGTTATTAGGGTTTTTCACCTTTATGGTTTTCCCTAAGGAAACTTTGTGTGTCTATTGTCTCTTGTGATTACTTCTTGTGATTGATATGCTGTACATGTTATTCTCTCAGTTAAGATCCTAGATCATATTGAATTGACGCTCAAAAATTAACACCACTCACATTTTTTATCACATACATGAGTGGAGGAGGGGGCGTATATTAATTAAAGCTACCATCTCGGACCAATTATTATCCAATTGGTTCACAAAGTCATTCTTGCCACCAATAGCTATGGATGTTTCCATGGGAGGTGAGGTAACAGAGGAGCAAGCGATTAGTAGTGCCCAATATTTGGATTTGGTTTACTCCCAATCTGGCACGTTAGATGACTTGATCCCTAATGCTCCTCATCCCGCAAGAAACCCTTAATGACCTTCCACAGAACATCTTGTCAATTTCATTGTGGGTTCCGTAAGGGCACAGTATGTAACTCGACCAGTTGGACAAAAGACTCAATCTACCTCCACTTTGGCCCCGCACCAAATTATTGGTAATTCCAAAACCACTTCTTCTCCTACTCATACCTCTGAGGTGAATACAGTTCAATCCTCTTCATCTCAATCATCCCAAGGTAAGAATAAGAATAACAAAGGAAAATATAAAAGTCCTTCCAACCAATAGGAGAACCCCAAGGATCAAGAAACCAATGCTAAAAAAACCCATGAGGAAGGAAAAGTTTCCATGCCTGATCTGTGAAGGTGATGACTACACTAAAGAATATCCTCACCATTAGGAATTCAATAAGTTTTTGAATTGTCCCTCCAATCCGACAGTATTGAATGACCCCTTTACTTGTTACACCTAAATCTTTCAATCATGATAGTCAGTGTAAACATCCCTAAATTTTCCCATGACTGGAGGGCTTTACTAACCCATTTTTATAGGTCATCGCAGTTCACCTTTGTGCAACCTGCGACGTTGCATGTTGTCCTAATGCAACCTGCGACGATGTCAGTTAATTGGATAAAAGAGCATATTCGATCCCATTCTCGAAGTTGAGTGATGTGGATCCCTATCCCTAGCCGATAGGGGAGCTGGAATTTGGTTCCCTAGCCTCTTGGAAGGATCCCCTAACTCTCTCCTACCATATCTCAACCTACCCTATCCTCTTAGTCCTATATAAGTGAAGCTCATTCCCATTCCAAAGAGAGGAAGTCTATAGCACTTGCATGCTGGCAAAATTATCTTAGGATATATCTACTCATCCCTTGAGAGATCCATACTTCCTTTGGAGGCGTTAGCACTAGCTTGATTGGAGAAGGATTGCTATGTTAATCCTTGGTTGTAATCACTTCCTTCTATTTAGTTTCCCTTTTTATACAGTAATATAAATGCTTTCCACCAAATGTGTTGCATTGATGATGTTTGTGTAGTTTTCCTACTTAACTGCTTACTTGGATCTGTTATTACATAGATGCATTTTACTACTTGTGTTGTTTTGTATGTCTTGACAGGTTTTGCAGTTGAGATCTGAATACCATCAAGCTTGGAGAAACACCAAGGAGAAGGTATCCACAATCTAAAAGGTAAAGCATCTATCCACTCGATCTCTAATTCTTTCTATTCTATCTCATTTGTTATAGTATTGCATTAAGCTAGGGAGATCAGGCCTTGAGTCCACTCTTGGTAGATTGTCCGTCAAACAAATCCGGCGACCATACTGGGGAAGAATATTGTTTTTAATTTTCAATTTGAATACCATTTTCAGTTGATTTCTTTTGCAAGCCATCTCATTTGCCTCCTAATCCTTTTTCACCATCAGATATTCACTTTGAAGAGTCTGTTGTCTTCCTATGAGTCTGTACTCACAATATTTAGACCCTTTCATTGCTCATTTCTTGGAGATCTATTGATCCTTGAGTTTGGATCTCGCCCATCGCACCTGGACAATAGAACCAGAGCGTCGATCTATCATATTTTTTGCACGTTTCATCTCTGTCATCATTGTTCTCTCACTAGTGTCCTGTGACATCGGCGAAAGCCTCGCTATTGACTCAAACCCAGTTGACAGGGGTTCCCATCACTGTCGAAACCAACCCATCGCGATCTCCCTGAGCACCGACCCAGACATGTTATACCCTACCCAACAACACCTGCAGATCAGATGAGGTCTCACCTAAGGTGATCAAGGGAGAGTGGATGGAACCATGTTTCCACCGAATGAAGGAGGATGTTGCGACATCTGCTTACTTAACTTATTTATCGCAGCATTCAAGACAAATCTATGCATTCAAGATTAACATTATTCATATTCATAGCATTATTCAATAGAAACATTCATCGCGACAAGAATAACATTAAAGTATTAACTACAGTAAGAAATCATCACAACATGCATTAACAGAGAAGGTACACAAGGAATTTCACCAAACAGTTTTGTCACGTCATATTACTTCAGAAAAACCCTGATACAACATCTCCACAAAACCAAATCTCAGAAGTATCACTTGATCTCACATACAGACTCAAAGATGCGCTTAAACAACATCCAAGTATCATGCTTGGCTTAGCTCTAAAGTTTCTAAAAGTTATCCAACACATATGACTCTTTGACTATAAATATGCTTCCGCCTTTACAATGCTTGTCCACTTACTAACGAATTCCTAACTGACTCCTGGACAAATGACCCAAAAGCCCGCCTACTGCGGTACAAACGACTCAAATTTACATCTCATATTGTCCAATGACCCAAAAACGCACCTATTGTGGTACAAACGACTCAAAAATACATAAAATAGTCTATTCCTCTGCCTTCCGCGACCTCTTCTGACATGTCACAGCATTGGCGATGCTGCGATTCTTCCTTACCAAACCTCCTGACAACATGCCCCCAACACAATCTTGTGGCTCTCCCTCGAGCCACGTCAACTGGATATGGTGAACTCTGTGGTCTTCACTTTTAAATCTTCGTACTGTTGCATGACTGTCATCACCATTTGTTTGACTGTCGTAGCCACCACCTGACTGTCAACCACATCTTCTGCAGATGGATGCGCAGTGAGCTTTTCCATCACCTGTTGACGACCCTTATGTACTTCCTGAAGTGCTTCTCCTGCCTTGGTCATTAACTGGCCCCCGACATCCTGACACTGCTGTAACTGCGCAACACGCCTCTTCTCGCACTTATCATCCTTGGTAACCCATTGCTGCAATTATTTTCAGTCCTGAGACTTGGCGACCTGTTCCATTGGTGGCATTATGTGCATGGCTATCTTGAGTGTCACCAACTGTCCCTCTGCATCCTACCGATATTTGATCAACTGTTCAACCTGCTCGTCCTGGACAATGTGGCTCCAAAACTATACGGTATCAGCTATGAGATTCGTTGTGGCTTTTTCCAGTGCCTCCATCTGAGTTGCGACTTCCTCAATTGCCCTTTTTATGTCATCAACTTCAACTTGAGGTGTACCATGATTAACCTGAGCCTTCAACTCTTGATTCTCCTGCCGCAACTGAACAATGGCAGCCGCGAGTCACTGCACCTGTTGGAGCACATCCACCTCTTCAGTGAGCTTCGGCACATGCTGATAAGCTTCCGTGATGGCCCTGTCAACCCGTAAGTTGTCATCCCACATACAGGCCTTCTCCGCAATAAGGAAATCGTGTTCCTTTTTCAGGCCTTCGATTTTTCATGCATTCTCAACCCGTTCTTCCTTAATGTGTTCTTCAAGTTCATCCACAGCCTGTCGTGCTGAAGCATCCCTACCGGTCAATTCTTCAATAGTGTGCTTCGCATCAGCCTCACTCGCCTACAGTCGTACACACATACCACTGATCTTCCACAGTTGGTCTGTCATTTCCCGGCTCGTAGTTGCCTGCATAGTTGTCAACCCTTCTATGGGCAAGGTATTCACATTGATGGTCATCGTCTTCAGCTGTTGCAGCACAACATTGACAACTTCGTCTTCAGTCATAATCATAATCGGGGGAATCTCCACATTCCTCACCTGCAGCTCAGTGCTGATTGTGCTAACTTGTGGTGCCGCTGCATCATCTGGTGCCCATCATGAAACCATGTCATACATAGATTCCGCATGAGTAGTGAGCACGTGGAATCCTTCATTTGTCACCCTGATCATTTTCTGAGCTGCTTTGGTGGATGCATCAGCGATTTCGTGTATCAGTCGACCCAACTGTGCTTCTGTGGCGAGGGGAAACCCACTAATTATTGTAGGGTCCTGATGTCCTTTTCGTCTGTGCTCTTCCAAGGTATGGTCACTGTCATCTGCCGTCGGTGTTTTGATGGACTCTTGATCAGAATCATGATGACTGGACGGGACCTATGCTGAGATAAGATCATCTAGACCCTTCGCCGGCCCACCAGCCTCAATCTCAGCCAACTCCACAGGTTCACGCCATTTTGCTAGCCAGTCGTTCACGATAGCCTCCAATGCTTCAGCTGTTACCATGTAAGGGTTCAGCAACCATTGCTGACCAGGGTCCCATCTTGCCTACACATAAATAGCATGTGGCCGAACCGCAAACTCCATGAGTGGCTTAAATCTGGCTGCAGTTTCCCCCGATATCCATGGTACCTGAGTTGCAGCATTGCAAAGCATCTCCCAGTAGATCTAGAATATCAATTGACAATCCTGGAGTCGCTTAGGTTCCCATACATACCATAAGTTCTGATAGTGCACACCCTGCCACTCCTTTGTAGCCTCAACTTCCATGCCCTGGTACACGTCGGGCTCCTTCCAAGCCACAAATGCAATCAAGAGTAGCAGCTAGCTATACGAAAATGAGCCCTTACCGGCCTGAACAGCCGTAGCATCCACTACTAATTAATTCAAGAGAAACAAGGACCAATTCATTTGGACGCCCTTGGACGCCCTCCGTGTATTGTACTGCACATGCGACAAGCCCTGAGTTGCACTTGTTAGGGAGACCTCCTCGAATCATTTTGTAGGATAAGATCTTGGTGCCGGTGAGTATCGCCTGATCATTAATACTACTGGTGCGATACCCACGACCATCTGTTACCAAGCCATAGTTCTTTATGAGCTATCCTGCCCACTTTTTGTCATTTGCCTTCTGTTGGAAGAACTGCAATGGGTCGACCCCATCTTTAGGCAACCCGGTAATGTGCGAAATTAAATCAACAGTGATCGGAATTTCGCTGTCTAGCCACAATGAACCGCTATGGAAGCACGCAAGCAGCTGCTTCATACATGCATTGACTTCTGCCAGTCGCCCAAAATGCGGCATGTTAATAATCCCTAACAAGCCAGCCTGCTTCAATCCGCGTGCCCAGTCCTGTACAATCGATGTCGAGGTAAGTCGTGACCCAGGCACATATGGGGCCGATGCAATGTCGGGGTGGGCCACCATATCGTGATCATCATAGCGGAGGCACATCAACGTCGTCCCAATATCAATAGGGCACTCCATTCTGGCAAGGAGCGTAGGCATCTTCACGCCATACTGCTGCTTCAGATTAATCTTTCGCGGGGTTACATCTGGTCAATTGGGAGGGATATACCCAGGGATGTCAATAGCCGACAGTCCCTCCCATGGGGAAGATTCATCAACACGGTAAATGGACTTCCTGGCCTGCACCTGAGCTTCGCCAACCACCCCAGTGGACGATCTCAGTTGCCTCTTTCTTTGCGGGGACTCAGAATGCTGGCCCGCTTGATGCTTCTTGACGACAACGAAGGCTCCCACCAGCATGTTTGTGACCTCAACCTCAATATTGACGTCTCCTGCAGATGCAACTTCTTCCTCAATTGCAATCCCAGTGAAAGGAGACTCTACCTCACTACTAATCTCCACCGTTTCTAGCTCTCGTGGCATACCTTACCCAGCACTTACAATGGAGAGCTCCTTCGACGTAGCAACACTCTGCAAGTTCAACTGAACCTTGCCCAACACACTACTGTGCTCACCAAGCGCATGCCAATACTTGTTGGCTCAGCACAGGGACTTAACAACGAAAATCTCGGTGCATTCCAACCAACTTCTACCCGGTTTTATAGCTTCCAACCGAATCCTCCGTAATCATCACTAAATCATGCATTAATTCAACCAAAATCCTGTATTAATGACTCAAATACATCGTTGATCCTGTCGGCCGATCGACCGGATCCACCATTAATTCCCATCATTCGAACACGCGTCCTTAATTAACTGTTTAACTTTTGGCATTTATTGCTGATTTGACCCGGTCGCAATGCTGCCAAATGTCGCAGATAGCTCCAAACTTGCGGCAGAAGCTTCCTTACTTCCGCATTCTGTCCCTGTTGGTGCGCCATCCTGCCACCAATCAATCTACACCTTTTTTTTTCCTTTTTTTTTCGATGCAACTCAGGCATTGCGTTGTTTCAATCCCGATCGATAGGGATTCAACTTGCTACCATTAATCAATTTGGGGAGCATCGCCCCATCCAACTGCTACAACTGTACCACTCCTCCTGAAGTAATGCTACTAATGCGATACGGACCAAGCCAATGCATCTGCAATTTTCCTGGATGTTTCATAAACTTGCTATCATACAACAACACCAAATCACCTTGTTGAAACTGTTTGTTCTTGATATGGAGATCATGCCAAGCTTTCTGGCGATCCTTCTCCACACCCTGATGGAAACCAGCGATGAAGCGATCTTCCTCCAGTTGTACTAACTGCGCAAGACATTCCTCTAATGCTGCTATATCATCCATGCCAATTGTTGTCGCTATGCGCAGACTTGGAATAATATACTCCATAGGCATAAGTGCCTCTTGTCCATACACTAGCCTGAATGGTGTCTGCCCTGTCAGTTGTTTACATGTGGTGCGATAGGTCCACAATACTGCTGGGATTTTTAGATCCCAGTCATCGCGGTTCACATTACACACCTTTGTCAGCGCATGCTCTAGTATCTTATTGAAAGATTCCACCATGCCATTCACCTGCAGATGATAGGGTGTACTCTTCTTATGTTGTATCTGCAATTCCTCCGTCAATGCGCTAATGGTACGATTGCGAAAGTGACTACCTTGATCGCTCAACAATATCTTGGGGCAACCAAACCGAGTGACGATGTTGTCAAAGAGAAACCACGCTATTGATGCCGTGGAACAATCAATAACAGGTGTAGCTTCTTCCCATTATGTCATGTAATCTATCGCCGTGATGATATACCTAGCACCAGTGCGCTTCCTCGGGGGATGGATAGGTCCTACAAAGTCTACTTCCCATTTGTCGAATGGCTGCAACATTAACTGAGAAATAAACGGCATCTCATCCCGTCGAGAGGGATTCCCAGTTCACTGACAAACATCGGAGGACCATGCATAATCTGGTGCATCATTGTGTAGCACAGGCCACCAAAGCCCCGCTCGAAGCACCTTCCTTGCCGTTGCACAACCACCATAGTGCCCTCTAGCCACTCCTGCATGTGCTTCGAAAAGGATCTACTCTTGCTCATGTGGAAATACACATCATCGCAATATCTCATCAACACCCATCTTGTATAGTGCTCCTGCGATTAGCTGGAAGTCCACAGCCTTGACTATCAACTGCTTCTTCTGACTAGTGGTGAATTCTTCTGGTGCAGTACCTATCACCAAAAACTAAATGATTTCTTCAAAATATCCATCAGCAATTCCAAATTTAAATAATTGTGCGTCAGGCAACCCATGTTCAATGTTAGTTGGATCCTCCCCTGTTTCAATCCGGAAGAGATGATCCGTGCCAGCATTTAACCGCCCTAGATTCACAATTATTTCAAAATCGAACTCCTGAAACAGAAGTAGCCATCGACAGATCTTCCCCCCCAACACAGGCTTATTGACCAGGTATTTTAATGCAAAATGATCTGTGAACATCTTGAAATGGCCTCCTAGTAAGTAATGGCGAAACTTCTGCAATGTGTAAACCATGGCCAGACCTTCCCTCTCCATAGTAGTGTAGTTTGTTTTTGCAAATGACAATTTCTGGCTGGCAAAAGCAATGGGGTGATCAAGATCCCCCTCTCCGGGCTGGGCCAACACGACTCCCAGCGTGTTAGATGAGGCATCAACATGAACATCGAACTCCTTACTCCAGTCAGGCAATACTAATATCAGTGTCGAAGCCATCTTTGTCTTTAGTGTCTCAAAGCTATCCTGACATTTAGGGCTCCACTGGAATACCACGTCCTTCTTCAACAAATTCTCCATAGGGGAAGTAATCACAGCATAACCCCTGATGAACTTGTGATAATACCCCGTGTGTCCCAGTGTCACCCATAACTTCTTAACAGTAGTCGACGGTGTCAAACGCAGAATAAGAACAATCTTTGCTGGGTCGACCAACAGTCCTTGCTTACACACAATATGACCCAACGATATGCCAAACGGTGCACAGAAGATACACTTCTTTAAGTTCAACGATATCTAGTGCTGCCAGCATCGCTCCAACATCAACTGTAGATTCGCCAGATGATCACAGACCAAACCATAGACTGTCCAATCGTCCATTTATACCTATAAAAACTTTTGAATGAAATATTTGTGTTATCTCCCAAATTGACCACCGTCTGTTTGGGTGATAGAATGGGTAAAAATTTTATTTTTGTGAGTCTTGGGTTTCAAAATTCGAAAATTTAAGCTTTCAGCAGTTAACTGAGTCTGTGGAAGTTTGCTTAATGGCCGAAAAGGATTAGTTTCCGCAGCTAAAGGGGTTAACAGACAAAGCATAAGTTGCCGAAAATGTTTCAATATGCAAAAAATAAAATCCTGCTTTTGCACGCTCCAATGTCAAGCAAGCCTGATTCATCATTGCAGTTGAAGAACAGCCAGTCTTGTGGAGAGGATCAGTTAGATTAAACCTTGCCTCTATCCATTCATTGAGTTAAACTCCAGCTAGTGTGTGACTCATAAAACAGTTGTTGTACTCTGCCTGTGACTCAACTTACAGAGGAAACATATCTTCTGGTTGCACAGATCATCTCCAGGTATTAAGTGACAGTTCATCATTCCATGGTGAAAACAAATCTCCCACTGAGGACAGAGTTAGAAGGGGTCTGGTACCTTAAGTCTCGCCCACAAGTGGCCGATTTTTTCAAGTCTGCAAGTGTTTTCGAAGAACAACAAAGATCGGCAAAGAGGAATTTTCTGCTGAAATCGCGTGATGTTGCGGGGAAATTTCGACGGCCTTCCCGAGCTCCAAATACAAATCTAAAAGCACCAATGGATAGATTATGATCTGTAGATCAAAATCGACTATTCGAACATGCAAAACGGACATCGGACGGTTGAGAAAATCGATTTTTTCCAAAGGCAGTTTTTTCAGGAATTCTACAGGTTTCAGCAACTTAGACGAGCCCCACAGAGCTCATTAGCTGCCGAAAGGTTTGACTTCCGGCGGCTAAGGCACGAAATCAGCAAAAGGCAGCGTTTTGGGTTTTAATTTTTGAAACAGTTACAGCTTTCGGCAGCTTAGGCGAGCCCCACAGAGCTCATTAGCTGCCGAAAGGTCTGACTTCCGGCGGCTAAGGCACGAAATCAGCAGAGAGTTAACTGCCGAAAGCCTGTTTTTTGCCAGTTTTCTCTATTTTCGCCCAGATCGTGGATTTTCTAGTTGGAATGACAGGAGACCGGTCAAAACAAATGAGTTATGAATTATGTTATCAGTATCTAAAGGAGTTTCAAACGAGATCTCAGTTAAGTGGTCATTTTGCTTTGTTTTTGGCATCTTTTGAGGAGACAAGTTGAAGATCTCGTGCCACATCACTAAGGTCGAATCTACATGCACTTAATTGAAGTTCACCGAGCCTTGGGAGGCTACTTCACTTCATCAAACACCGAGCACTAAAGGAGGAGATCACACTCATCATTCCTTGATTCAAGCAATCACATCTATCTCTTGCATTTACACTGTTTTAGTTGACTCAAACAGATCCACGTTTTTAGGATCTGGAAATTGTTTTGTAATGGCTATAAAGCCACAGAACCAAGACTGTTAAATGGTTCGATTTTGGATGGAATAATTGGCTACTGTATTCGGTTTTCCTATGCTAATATAGATCACAGGTTTCCTTCAGCTTCGATATCAGTTTCCATTTTCTCTTTCACTGTATCAGTGTTGTCTAGCTTTGAATGTGAATGTTCTCTTTACATTGTTTAGCTCACAGCTTGATTCCAGTTCCTTGAATGTCTCTCGAGCCCTACTTTGTACTGGTTTGGTTACATGTTTTCTTCATCCACCCTTGATGTTATATGCTGATCAATCGATTCTTGAGGGCACTGTTTCATCTGTTTACATGCTGAATGTCTGAATACTGTACTCTGATTTAGTCATCCCATTGATCCACCCTTTTTCAAAAGACACAAAAAAACATATTTTCTTAAGTTACCAAGCATACCTAGCTTATAACCCTAGGTAGTTTCCTGGAGTGATAACAAATTGGTGCCGTTGCCGGGGAGCGAGGTGAGAAGCTGATCTTCCTGGGAGACGACATAGATCTACTCTTTGATGATAGACAAGGAGTAGACACTTACTGGTTATAATCATCTATCTGGCGACTCCATGAAGAACGAACTCAGTGGTGACTCCATTGTTCAACATCTGTTGGTGACTCCACTGGGATGACATGAACAGAATCTTAGCCAAGAGGTATGCGTTCTGTGATTTTTCAAATATTGTTGGTTTCCCTAATCAAGTACCTGCCAGAGATGAATGGGACAACAGTCTTCCTAGATTTCGAGGAGAAGAGGGGGAAGTGCCAGCTGAACATTTGCTGGACTTTCATGACTACATGCATCGGTTGCAGGTAGTGGATGAGGATGTTCAGATCCGGCTCTTCTGTGTTTCATTAAAAGGGATTGCCCGTGACTGGTATCGGTCTTTGCCTAATGCTAGTATCAGCTCTTTGGCTGATTTTCATGCTGCCTTCCATGTGTTTTGCAATAGGATATTTCCAGCTGATCTGCTCTACCCAGAATGTTGTCATGAATTTAGTTTACGGTATAAGGATCCAAACACTCAGGAAATGTATGTTGCAGCAGGAGATATCTCTCATCATGATCAAGAAATTGCTGATCCACATTATGATAGCCATGAGGATGCCTTTAACACTGTATCAAATTCATCTATTAAAAATGACTGTCATGATGATCAGATTGTTTCTTTCAAAACCTTTAAAGATGAGGATCAGATTATTCCTTCTGAAAATTTTAAAGATGTTCAGCATATAGATATATTAGAAGAAGATAGCTTCAGATCTGCAACAGATAATAGGGATAGTTTTCAGTCTTTTGATTTGCAGACACAGGGGGATTACAAAATACGTAATGCAGAGGAGGAGGACAGCCTACCATGTCCAGATTTGCAGGGGATGTCTAATCTTCAGCTTGAACAGGTGAATCATGATCCCGGATGTGTTGATGTAGCAGCAGCAGATGTTATGAGCAGCCCACACCTTCCAGATTTGCAAACGAAGATAGATTTCGGCAGACATTCGAAGGAAGGGCAGCAGAATGGTTCAGATCAGCAATTTGTTTTGTATGTTTCTCCAGCAGATTTTGAGCAGCCTTCTCCAGCAGATCTTGAGCAGTTTATACACATCATTGAGATCAAGGAGGACAGCCAGCCACATCATCTTCGTTTACAGTCAGAATAGGAGCTTGAAGAGGTATTCCATTACTTTTTTATTGATCCTATTGCTGCTTTTCTGGAATCATTGAGCAGTATAAAGATCAGGATATTCTTATCAGATAAAGGATGTTTGTGTCATTTTTCCAGAACATATCTCTGTTGGCTACTTATTCTTTTATTTTTGGGATCAAGATCAAGAATTTTGTCAGCAAATAAATTTCTTACATGGTTGTGTTGGAAGTGTGCTTTTACTTGATGGATCTACCTCTATTAGTTAGTGTAGGGGTAGATAGATGAATAAGCTCATTTTATGAGCACGTAGATCATTTTCAGTTGTTTTTGAATAAGTAGAGAAGGCTGCATGTAAGCTACAGGTGGAGACAGGTTTGCAGAGGGATCAGTGTTAAAGAATTAATGACTCCATGCCCAATGCTAAAGGCTACTGGAACTACTTAGTTCTGGGATTCTTCGGAACCTCACTGGGAGGATTCCATCCCCGAGTAGGAGCCAGATGTTATCTCCCAAATTGACCACCGTCTGTTTGGGTGATAGAATGGGTAAAAATTTTATTTTTGTGAGTCTTGGGTTTCAAAATTCGAAAATTTAAGCTTTCAGCAGTTAACTGAGTCTGTGGAAGTTTGCTTAATGGCCGAAAAGGATTAGTTTCCGCAGCTAAAGGGGTTAACAGAAAAAGCATAAGTTGCCGAAAATGTTTCAATATGCAAAAAATAAAATCCTGCTTTTGCATGCTCCAATGTCAAGCAAGCCTGATTCATCATTGCAGTTGAAGAACAGCCAGTCTTGTGGAGAGGATCAGTTAGATTAAACCTTGCCTCTATCCATTCATTGAGTTAAACTCCAGCTAGTGTGTGACTCATAAAACAGTTGTTGTACTCTGCCTGTGACTCAACTTACAGAGGAAACATATCTTCTGGTTGCACAGATCATCTCCAGGTATTAAGTGACAGTTCATCATTCCATGGTGAAAACAAATCTCCCACTGAGGACAGAGTTAGAAGGGGTCTGGTACCTTAAGTCTCGCCCACAAGTGGCCGAGTTTTTCAAGTCTGCAAGTGTTTTCGAAGAACAACAAAGATCGGCAAAGAGGAATTTTCTGTTGAAATCGCGTGATGTTGCGGGGAAATTTCGACGGCCTTCCCGAGCTCCAAATCCAAATCTAAAAGCACCAATGGATAGCTTATGATCTGTAGATCAAAATCGACTATTCGAACATGCAAAACGGACATCGGACGGTTGAGAAAATCGATTTTTTCCAAAGGCAGTTTTTTCAGGAATTCTACAGGTTTCGGCAGCTTAGACGAGCCCCACAGAGCTCATTAGCTGCCGAAAGGTCTGACTTCCGGCGGCTAAGGCACGAAATCAGCAGAAGGCAGCGTTTTGGGTTTTAATTTTTGAAACAGTTACAGCTTTCGGCAGCTTAGGCGAGCCCCACAGAGCTCATTAGCTGCCGAAAGGTCTGACTTCCGGCGGCTAAGGCACGAAATCAGCAGAAGAGTTAACTGCCGAAAGCCTGTTTTTTGCCAGTTTTCTCTATTTTCGCCCAGATCGCGGATTTTCTAGTTGGAATGACAGGAGACCGGTCAAAACAAATGAGTTATGAATTATGTTATCAGTATCTAAAGGAGTTTCAAACGAGATCTCAGTTAAGTGGTCATTTTGCTTTGTTTTTGGCATCTTTTGAGAAGACAAGTTGAAGATCTCGTGCCACATCACTAAGGTCGAATCTACATGCACTTAATTGAAGTTCACCGAGCCTTGGGAGGCTACTTCACTTCATCAAACACCGAGCACTAAAGGAGGAGATCACACTCATCATTCCTTGATTCAAGTAATCACATCTATCTCTTGCATTTACACTGTTTTAGTTGACTCAAACAGATCCACGTTTTTAGGATCTGGAAATTGTTTTGTAATGGCTATAAAGCCACAGAACCAAGACTGTTAAATGGTTCGATTTTGGATGGAATAATTGGCTACTGTATTCGGTTTTCCTATGCTAATATAGATCACGGGTTTCCTTCAGCTTCGATATCAGTTTCCATTTTCTCTTTCACTGTATCAGTGTTGTCTAGCTTTGAATGTGAATGTTCTCTTTACATTGTTTAGCTCACAGCTTGATTCCAGTTCCTTGAATGTCTCTCGAGCCCTACTTTGTACTGGTTTGGTTACATGTTTTCTTCATCCACCCTTGATGTTATATGCTGATCAATCGATTCTTGAGGGCACTGTTTCATCTGTTTACATGCTGAATGTCTGAATACTGTACTCTGATTTAGTCATCCCATTGATCCACCCTTTTTCAAAAGACACAAAAAAACATATTTTCTTAAGTTACCAGGCATACCTAGCTTATAACCCTAGGTAGTTTCCTGGAGTGATAACAATTTGAATGCAGCAACGACAACCCACGAAAATATCGCAGGTGCATTCTTCAAGCCGAACGACATCACGGTGTACTGAAAGCAGCCCCATTCGGTAACAAAAGTTGTCTTATGGTGGTCTTCTTTGGAAATGCGAATCTGATGGTAGCCAGAGAACTCGTCTGTGAAAGAGTACATTTCCTATCCACCTACACCTTTGAGCACTTCGTCAGTAAACGGGGTTAGGAATGGGTCGTGCAAATATGGATCATTTAGCTTCCTGAGGTCGATGCAGATGCGCACCTCGCCAGTCTTCTTATCTTGTACCACCATAGGACTAATCCATTCTGACTCCTCGATTGGTTCAATGATACGGCATCCAACATGCGATCCAATTCTACCTTGACCCTCTCCTTATGTTGCAGATTCAATCAATAGGGTCGCTGCCGGATCGGCTGAGCATATGGTTTTAATGGAATCTTCATCTCCCCTAAGTCACCCAGAATCCCCTTCATGTAAGAAAACTTTGTGGGAAATACATCTTGAAACTCATGGAGCAAATCAGTGACCTTTCTTATCATCTCATCATCCCAGTAATCCCCGACATTTTTGAATTTTGGATTGTCCTCTGCCCCAATGTTAATCTTGCGGATCTTTAGCGATTGTCTAATCGGATCGCTTGGCACATCAGGTGGTACCACAACATGACTTCCTTCTAATTCCGGGATATTCACATTTCGTGGATCATCACCATCTTCTATACCACCACTAATATTGAAGCATTCCATGAGAGACTGGATCTGTTAGTGCGTATGCGGATCCGCAGGATAGGCCACCGGGACAACCTGCAGAATTACATCGCGGATGAGCTGTAATGCATTATTGACCTCTGGATCGGCATCCACAAAACTGAATGTATGGGTAAAACACACTGTGAGCTCTAGCCAAGTAGAAATTTCCCCTCGCAACTCAGCCATAGTAGACCATGATCATGGCATCTCATCCAACGTATGGATAAAAGCATGGACCCATTCATCTCTTGGTTGCGATACCCATAACCGCTGACACTCCATCAAGTGACCACCAGGATCGTTCCGACCATCATACTTCCCAGTGTGGTAGACCTTAGTATCGCCAAAGCGTACCATCATCAATCATCTGCATTTCGACCATCCATCAATTGATGCCTTGTGTGTCACCCACCAGTGTGCTGGAGTAGCCTTTAGTGCTTCGTTCAATGCTAGCAACCATTGTGGTTCAGAAACTCGTTCCTCAAACTCTGTCAGGAAGTTAGATAAGCCAGGAATTCCTTCATATATTGGTAGTGTAACCGTTTCAGTTGCAACATGGCATAATGACTGTGTGATCAACCTGCACTTACGGAGCGACACCTTGTGCACGCTGTTCTGCCAATATTCTAGTGCATCATCAGAGTCAGAAGATGCAAAGCTGTCACTATGGCATCCCATCTCACCAATGGCAGTTGGATGGATATAATCTTCAGATATATTGAATGCATGGTCCCATCCGTTGGGATCATCATCCTTCATTGGCTCTATGTAGTGGTGTCCTTCAGCCGGATCCAACAGGGTGATAACTCTGAGATCACAATTTTCAAAAGTCATCATTCATCGCTTGAAGTTGATTACAAATCCAATATCATTAGCCCATCCAATCCCCGGTAGTGCGGGATAAGAGCTTCCTCCCTTAACTACTTCTATTACATCAAAGTCAGCATATCTTTTCATTCCCTCAATGTCCACCACCATTCGTGGAACTCTCCCAATCGGTGTCACCTTAGCGTGATTAGCTAGCTGGAGCTGCACAGGAGGCTGGCTCAATGGGGGGCTCCCCATCTTCTTGCAAGCCTACTTGGTCAAGATGTTGACATCCGAACCAAGGTCCAGAATAAATGAATCAACATCGTAGTTTCCAATTTGAATATTCATCCGCATATCCTTACCCATCTTCTGTTGTTGTAGGGAATTAACCACGAGCTCTTGTCTATCCTGGGCTGGTCATCGCAACAAAGCTTCAATCACAGCAAGAGCGTCGGGATCTCTTTCCAGGGACAAACAATGTTCCAAAAATGCTCGAAGTGTGCTGGACCGCTGTGACAGGCCAGCCTTCGAATTAGCATCAAAAGTAGAGGGCATGTCATACACAACAGCTTTACCTCGGTCATTTTCTAGTGCACATCGTGCTTGAAGAAACGTCTCCCACTCCGCATCAATGTCAAATGATACCTTATTTTGTCCAGCTAACCGGATCATTGAGTTGTCCGTTCTAGTTGTCTTTCCTCCATGAGTGACCACAACAACAGAAGCATCTTGCGGTCTTGGCTCTACAGAAATTGTCGCGATATTCACACCCTGGGTCTAGTTCAGCGACGGATTCCCGGGTGGGTCCACATTATGATTCTAATTAGGCCGCATATTCTGGTTCTGCACTGGTTGATGTACTTGGTTCTGGGCAGGCTTCTGTTCCTGGGGCTGGTTCTGCAACTGGGGAGTATTTCTTGCTTGCCATCGCGCAATCAATTGTGGGCGATTCTCAACCGTATGATCATTAACAAAATAGAATGTACATTGGTTCTGCAGTAGTGGACAGTTGCGCTGGTAGTGTCCCCACACTGCACAGTGATAACATTGAACAGGTCCACGACCACCTCGTCCTCCTCCACGACCAAATCCTCCGCCACGTCCTCCCCGATATCCTCCCCGAAATCCTCCTTGATGTTGGTACGGTTGCTGCATTGGTGTCGGCTGCATCCCTTTCCCTTGCTGTGCATACTGTGGTTTTTGTACATACTGTGGATGCTGTGGAGCCATCTGCATTGGAGCATATTGCGACATGAACTGCGGTGGTTGCTGCTGTTGCGGTACAAATGCATCTGCGGTTGAGGTAGCGGCTAGGCTACTTGCGGTTGCGGCGGTTGTACAGCACGTTGGTCGTCCTTTACATAGAACACATCACACATCCTTTCTTGTAGCAACCCATATGCATGGCAATCCTTGTCATCGTGACCCACTAATTTGCAAAATGTACAATAAATATTCCTTAGGGTGGTGACCATTTTCTGCATATATGGGAAATTGTCATGGTTGTGCCCATATACATGGCAGACCCAACACCACGGCATACTACCACCATTCAACGCATTTGGCGCTCCAGAAACCAAAAAATTGCGGAAGTCTGGGCAATTGTCCTTCGTATGCCCTTCTCCTCGACATTGCGTACACCATACTTCTTCACGCTGCTCCTTGCCCTTCTTCAAATCTTGCAGCTATATAGTCAAGTTAGCAAGCTGTGTTTGTATCTGTGACATCCCGGCTGCATTTTCTCCAATCTGCGACGCCTCCAATTGTATTTCAATCTCCAGAGCTTCACTAGGCGTCGAGATATTTTGTTGCATCAATGGTAGCTGAATATGTGGTAGAAGTGCCACGATGAACCATTCTTTATGTTGGACAATGCTCATATCAAAACTAACCCTTGCCATCAGTGTCTTGAATTACTGGTCGAAATCCCATACCGTCTCATTGGGATACTGCTTAATTTCTTTCAATTCCGTAATATATTGGGCCTTAGACTTGGGCTTTCTAAATTCTGCAACCAACCCATCCCGGATCTCATCTAATGACTTCTCTGGGGCTCCTATAGGGACTAGAACAAACTTCATAAACCAATCTAATGCATGACCTTGCAAAGTTGTTGCTGACTGTCCTTTCTTAGCGGCATCATCAGTGACCTGTTTTACTGTCCAGACCGCTTCACACAAAAACCAATACTGTTCTGGGTTGTCTATCCCACTCTCGTGGAACAACAGTAACTTAGCATCATCGCCCACCATTTTGGGCTTCCTTCCTCCTTTCATTGTACTACTACCGATTAACTTCTGTGGTATTGATGAACTTGGCAATGTCGAAGTGGTATTTCTTGCTATCTGAGAGATAGTGAGAGGAGGTGTGGGTACGTTGGTGTTGGGGTTTGGTCTTGCCTCTATCCTGGGCATAGCCTGGTTGTCCTTGTTAGGATTGTGAGGTTGCTTTGTCCCATGTGGTCTTCCTTCACGGCCTTCCAGTTCGACTGTAGCAGGACCTTCTCCTGTCCTCTGCCTCTTTTTCTGTCGGAACCTCGCTCCTCCCCTCATAAGACCACTCTCTTCCTCGGCTTCACTCATAGTCTCATCATGACCTACACCCATCTACCCCTTATCATTCCATGTACTTCCCCCCAACCGTCGAGGTACCCACGGCCTTCGCCCACTAGGCTGTGTAGTGATCAATATGCATCTTTAATATACCCTTTTCACAAATAAGCATCTTAATTGACAGTTGAAGCGACGGAAAAAACCTGCCCCGAGGTTCACGGAAAAAATATCTTTCGGCTTCACTATAAGATTTCTAAGTATCAACCGCGAACTCTGTGATATATCCCTTTGGGATGCTATCGAACCACACTTCGACAGCCCACGACACTTTATTATCGACTTCCTGTAGTTCCTGAATCAACTCGGGGGTCTAGGTCGTCGGTTCACCACCTTGGAAGTTCCTCTTCTGGAAGGTCAACTTCGCCAACCATTCAAACAACAAGACCGGGAACTCACAGAAGAACCATTCATGTAGACCATTGTGAATATATCTATCTACCCATTGACCTGCTGTCAGTCGAGTGTTCTGGCTTTCTTCTTCAGCTAATTCCTGCAACTTATGATCAAACCATTCTTGGACCTCTGGTTTCGTCGGGTGCCACAAGATATCCTCCTTTCACTTCACACACGGTCCCGGCAACAGAACCATTTGTTGACTCAAACCCAGTCGACAGGGGTTCCCATCACTGTCAACACCAACCCACCACGATCTCCCTGAGCACTGGCCTGGACAAGTTTTACCCTGCCCAGCAACACCTGTAGAGCAGATGAGGTCTCACCCGAGGCGATCAAGGGAGAGTGGACAAAACCATGTTTCTGCCAAATGAAGGAGGATGTTGCGGCATCTGCTTACTTAACTTATTTATCGCAGCATTCAAGACAGATCTATGCGTTCAAGTGTAGCTAGGGTTTTCACCCTAGCTTGTGCAAATGAGCACCTACTAAGGAGAAGGGAGTCCTTAGTAGCAGTTCAAAAAAATAGTAAATGAAAGACAGTACAGTAAAATAGTAACTACTCTAAGCATGTGCATAAAAAGAAAAGACAAGATAATAAAAATGGTTTTTGTATTGATTATACCTCCAATGTGAAGGTTGGTGAAGCCTTTGCAGCAGTCCAAGAGAGTTGCTTCCAAGCTCCAGTTTTGTTCCTTTCTCTTTCTCCAAAGGGTTTTGGAAATGGGCCAAAGGGGCACTCAAATGTGAAAGTAGCTCAAGGGTGAGCTAGGGTTTCAAGAGTGATTTTGGCAAAGTAAGGGTGTGGTTGACTGTGGATATGAAATGAGGGGCCTCCATCACCTATTTATAGGTTTTTAGTGGTGGAGTGCTGGCCCATGGTTTTGGGCACCATATGGTTTAGGTCAGCTGTATAGGGTTTTTGCTTCCTTTTTCCATCTTTTTCCTCTTTTTTGTATTTTTTATTCCCTTTTTAGAGGGTTTTTGCTATTTTGGAGGAATTTTGGATTATTTTGGGGAAAAAATGGGTTTTTTGGAGGCTTTTAAATGGTTTTTTGGCCTTTTGGAGGCTTTTTACTGGGTTTTTAAGGTTTTGGAGGAAAATATGGTAGGAAATATGGACAAATGAGTCATGTAATGGGGTAGATGAGGTAGTGAGCACTTTTTGGGTGTTAACAAATTGCCCCCTGATGTGTGAGGGAAGGAGCTCATCGTATGGCCGATAGACATCATAAGTCTTTTATGGTTTTCCTGGGATGTGGAGAAGAGAAGAAACGAACTAGAGCACGGAACAACGGTCCCAAACAAACTGCAAAAATTGAAAGTACATGACCTCAATAATGAATGAGGAATAATCTGAACATATGGACGAGGAGGGGATTCCCATGCTCGTATCAAGATATAGAACAATAAGAACAATGGGGTCCAAACAATGGGGACCTGAAATATACATGGCCTCAAATAATGAATGAGGAAGAAACTCAATATGTGGACGAGGCGGGCATACCCATGCTCGTAAAATGATACATAAAAAATAACTATGAGGCTCGAAAAAGGGGGACCTGGAAGATACATAGAGAACCACTGTGTACATCATAAGGGTCCAGAGGGGACACAAATCGGGGACATGATGATAGGCTGACCATGTCTGGACTGAAGAAATGATACATTGGAATAACAACAGTGCTACTGAGTGGGGTACAAGAGGAACTGATGAGCTGCTCGAGCATAGTGACGGGGAGTCAGATCCTCAATGGTACACTAAACTGGAACTGAACTAGGTACTCAAGGAAGCATATAACTGGATGGATTTCGAATACAATTGCCAACGTAACTCGGACATCCACGGGAACATATAACTGGGTGTTCCGAAGTGACTCACCAATGTGCTAGAGTCGGGGGAAATTCAGGGTCTTCAACCAATAACTGAAAGGATATAAACGCTGCGCGATGCTCAATGATGCGATCAAGGTGTTGAAGTCGAGCATGTGAGAAACAACCACTCGGAGAGGCACTGATGACTCCTCTCAAAATGGTCTGTAGGCACGCGCCACAGATGGTGATGAGTCCAAGGCGTAGGGACCTCTGGGTCTATCCTCTGGAATAGAGGGGTTGTCGTCGACAGAGGGAGACCTGCAACTAGCAAGGCAATGATGTTTCCTTGATAGGAGCACGAGGTGGAGAACCGAAGTGTGAGAGTACTGATGGTAGGACTAACATACTGTGGGGGATAACTGGGCAAGTAGAGTGGGTGGAATCAAACTTCCTTTGTTCAGAGTATGATGGCGGGGATGATCGGGCAGCATGTGAAACTGACTGGTGCGAAAGGGATCATAGCTGTAATGGATCAAGGATAATCACTGGGTGAGTGATACTCAAGTTGGTGTAAAATGGTAGGAGGCTGTAGAATACTCTGAACAAAGGCGACCTGATTGGGAATGTTGCCGAGATGATCGATCATAGTGCCAAGAGGCACGGGGGGACTTCTTCATGGGTTAAGGAACTAGAAGAAGTGTGTTCAAAATGGCATTGTCGTGTGGATTTATACGAGCCCAAGACAGTTCATGCTCATGATTGCTTTCAATTTTAAGGAGTCTGAAAGCGATAAGAAGACTCTGAAATAATGGAATGGTACCGTCGTGTGGATTTGTATGAGCCCAGGATGGTGCATGCTCGTGGTTGTTTTCAATTTTAGAGAGTCTGAAAGCGATAAGAAGACTCCAAGGGGTTTCGTTTTCATGTGTTAGTCTCCAAGTCCCAAAGAAGCATAAAAGGATGTAATGAAGAACTCTTCTAGCCGGTGTGACTAGAGTATTCCTTTTTCGTAATTAGTCTACCAGGTCCGGAAAATGGTTAAACTTATACCAAATAGATGCCCTTTCAGGTACTTTAACGAGCATGAAAGGAAGCAAGATTGCTCAGTGATCTTTTCATTGTTTTAGGAGTCAGAAAAGAGCTTAACAGAAACTCCCTAAGTGCCTTTTTTGTAAAGGACTTGTCCGGCCCGAAAAAGGGATAAAATTATACCGAATAAAAGGAATGGTCAGGCAAGGAGGAAGTGTTCAATCAAGGAACATTGATGATGACCAAGAACGAGGGAGGGGGGGGAACACTGGTGGGCCTCCTTGTGGGATAATGAATGGTGGAAAAATAATGAAATAATTGTAGTATGAAAGGAGTGAATGGCTCATGTAAAAAGGTGGAACATTTCGATGGTGGCCAATGTGGTGCGCAAATCGAGGCAGCAAGGTGTTAGGACACAATGTTGAAACTATACCTAGTGAGAGAAAGATGACCTCAAGCATCATCACGAGCTCGAAAAAATGAATCTGGCGATGCAAATGGTGCGAAAAATGGAGGTCATAAGGACTCTGGAATGGTCAAAGGAAATAACGAGGTTAAAAAATGGTTGCAAATAAAGGTGAGCCCACCAAGCCAAGGATGCAGTGGTGGGAAAAAATGATGACCCGCAGGGGCAGAATACTAGGTGTATCGAATCAAATCATATATACAAGTGACATGTGACCTCCAAAATGGTTGAGATCACGTATGTGAAAAAGTGAGCAGGGTTAATGACCTTCCCCCATGCTATGTGCATGGGGTTTGTGATTGTGGATCACATATGTGTTGGTTTGAACAATGGGATCATTGAAACAATGAGATATCAGTGATGGGTAAGGTTCAAAATGATTGATCATGCCCCCTATATCAGGGTCAAGGTAATCTATTATTCCCCCTAACTCAGAGGTGTCAATGTGGTGCTCGATGATAGCGGGGTCGAGACCAGGCATTTCGATATAGGACCAGGAAAAGACATCACGGAACTCTTGGAAAAGTTTTTTGTATTCTCCGATCTCATATTCACTGCAGGAGGCTCCTAAAGTGATGAGTTTAGGGGCACCTCCTGGGGTAGAGATATCAATTTGGATTGTGGGTGAGATGTTGGCCATGTTACCTTCCTCAAAGGCATCAGGAGCGGGAATGGGATCCTTAAACCAGTCGACTTTGGTGGGAAGGAAATCTTTGGACTCAACCGCAAATTGGGTGGCTGTGGTGGAGGAGGACTCTTTTGGGAGGAAATATGAACAATGGTGCATATCTTCCCAGGGATAATCCAAGGCAGTGAGAGCCTCTAGAATGTCCTCATCATTACGAAAACTTTGAGTTGTCAAATCGGTTGATGAGGGAGTGGTAGTCGAAGAGATCATATAGATGGTGTTAATCTCTCCGGATGAGGGTGATACTGGGGGGTGGATCTCCTCAATTGTGGGGGGTGCCGTCTCAAGGTCCAAACTATTCATCTCATAGAGAGCTGCTCTGTAATCTGGGAGATCAGGACAGTGATGTGAGTAATGGCCATAAATACCGCATATTGCACAAGGGTGGTTGGTACGCAGTGATTTATCACGAGGCTTAGAGGTTGGATCGAGTTGGACAACCAGGATGTTGGGGTCGTCGTCAAGCATTTGCATGTGTTCCTGTAATGCGGGTAATTGTGGACATTGATGAGTCGGATGGCATAACTCATCACACAATGAGCATTTGGGAGGAGCATGAAACACGGGGGGGGTTTAAATGTTTTGGGCAGGGGTACAGCAGTGTATGGTTGTGGGCCTCTGCCCCCAGTGTGCTTGATAAGAGGGGGGGGATTCATAGATGACGAAGGGGTAGTGACACCGGGAGGTGGTTGACTAGTAGTGGCAATGGGTTTCACCAGTTGTAGGACAACATTTGGTGTCAGCGGGGGAACGGGAGGAAAAATATACCACACGGATAATCCTAAGGTTAACCCGGGGAGGCTGAGAGTAGCCATAATCGGGGTGCTTACTACTCCTGAGGGAGGGAATAGGAAGTGGATTGTGTGGATGGGTGCAACACCAATGTGACTAGGTACCAATGGTGGTTTGGGTAACAAGGGCAGTTGATTGTTGGGTGTTTTTGTATTGTGGGAAAGGGTACATAGGTCAGATACTTCGGTCACTGGTGATGGGGGTGGAATGGATTGGAATGTTGAGGTCATTGGCGTATATGAGTAAACTCCAGGTCCCATGGAGGAAACAAATGAGGTAGTTGCACCACAAACAGGTTGTTCAACCATGGGGAGAACATTTTCGGGTGCAGCGGGGGCATTCGGATCGTAATAGGTGAGTTGATCAACCTTGACCATGTGTCCGTCATGGGGGAACATCATGGTACGAAAAATGGATGAGGCAACCGCCCGCATGGCATACATGTAGCTGTGGCCAAGTAAGAGGTTATAATCAAGTTGGGCATTGATGACCTCTATTTCAATAAGCACGGTTTTACCAGCCAACTGGATAGGGACATTAGCTAAGAGACCTTGGGGTTGAGCCGAATGGCCGTCGTAGGCTCGCAACGCAGTGGAGGACTGCTGAAGAGTAGGGTATCCCAACTTCTGCCAAATGAATGTGGAAATAACGCATGTAGAGGCACCTTCATCGATAATGCACCGATGGAAGACAAGATTCCAAACAGAAACATAAACTTGGAACGCTAAAGTGGAAGGCAGGCGTCGTTTGGACTGGTCCAAATCGAAGGCCATCAGTCGGGAGTCATTTGGGTCAATAGCACCAATGGCGGAGAGCAAAGTCTTGCGCTGTGAAGGATAGTTTTTTAAGACCTCTAATGCATACATGGCTATGGGGGACTGGGCTAAGTCATCTACAATGTTGTAATTTGATGCAGTGCGAGCATTGGGATTATTCTTGATGCGACGAAGTGGGAAGCGAGGTGCTTTGGAGGCGCCATCTAGTGGAGCCGGAGGTATACGTAATGTCTGATCAGTGAGATGAACGTTAGTGTTTTTGTCGGCGGGAGGGGCTTCAGGGGTGGAGCCATATTGGTTCCGATGTGTTTGGAGGTTGACATCGACATATGACATCATTAACAAGTGATGGGTACCTGAGTCTAACATGGGTTGATCAGGAGCAGCATAAGTGATCTGCTATTGTGGTGGCGCATTTCCTTGAGGGGGAGCCAACGGCTGAGTGTTCACTATGCCTTGGGTTAGTAAGGGGTTTTGTAGCACCAAAGGTTGATGCTGAGGTGGTGGGGGGTTGGGTGGTGCCTGAGGAGCCATGTGCCCTTGGAGATGGGCATCATCAGTCCAGAGTTGTCGAGCTCGCTCCAAACGTGGGCAAGCATGTGTGTAGTGGCCATAGAGCCCGCAAATAGAACAAGGATGGTTTGTTCACAAATTAGGATTTTTGTCCTGCTTGGGCGGCTGATCAGGGTTTTGGATGGCAGGTGCCACGTTATTGTTTTTTGGGGGATTGGGAGGTTGACTGCCTTGGTCTGGAGGGGGGTTATTCCCACGGTTACAGCCTTTTCCATGGTTTTGTTGGCCCTGTTGGCACTGGTTATTTTGGTTCTGCTATGGATTCTGTTGGGCATACACTTACCCTTGGGCAGCAGGTGGGTTCTGGGGTTGTGTAGGTGTGGGAGCAGGCTGCAATGGATAATAAGTAGGTGGAGGCTGCACAGGTGCTGAACCTTATGGGGGTTGTTGATACGTCTACGGAATGGGTTGTGGGCTGGCCGCAGGGGCTGCCTGTGGTGGATAATAAGTAGGTTGGGCTTGAGAGGACATAGGGGCTGGTGCAGCTTGTGGGTGGTAATATGGTCGAGGTGCAACCGGGGGGGTGTAAGCGGGGGATGCATGACCAAAGCATTGAGGTGGACATGAGGGTCCATGGGAATGGTGGTGATGTGCCATGGGATCATATGAATTGGTTGCTCCGGATTGAGATGTAGCCCACGAAAGGTCGGGGCCATGGCTAGGACGTGCTATGGAAAAGGGTTGAGGATGCGAGGCAATACGGTCAATGATGCCATCTGTGGCATGGGATGCCCCCGATGCATCATGTCGGGAGGAATCAGCACGAGGGGCATCAGGGATGATGGAATATAGATAACCCGACTGGGCGTAAATAAGCTCAAATTGCTGGGCTTTGAGGATGGCCTCTTCTTCGGACTGGGGTTGTTCGGATGCCACATCCTTGGTAATGACAGGAAGGAGGGATTTTAGAAACCAATCTAAGAAGATACGATCATCTAACTTGATTTTGCAGAGGCTGCGGCGTCGACGCCACTCATGAATGTGGTCAGTGATGTGGGTAGCCGTGTTCTATCTGCAAGACAGTAGGATCTCAACTCCCATGTCATAGCAGACAAGTAACTGAAAGAACTGCAGGAAAGTCGAGGCAAGGGAAGTAAAGGTGGCATGGGTCCCATGGGGCTGCTCGATGTACCATTTAGCTGTAGAGCCAGTGAGGGTGCACTGTAACAGACGGAGGCAGACAGAGTCGTCCACTATGGATTTCGAGGAACACCATAGATGGAAGGACATAATATGGTTCTGGGGGTCTTCACCTTCCTTGCCCTCAAACTTAGGGATGTCGGAGGGGAGCTTGGTGGGCATGTGAGGCCACACAGGGTCGTGTCTGATGGGATCGTTAGTCAGTCTAGCTAGGTCAGGAAGGTTGAGACTAGCCATGAATGGAAAACTAGTAGAAGGATGTGACATACTAGCGGTTGTGACCATGTTGGGGCCAATGCCCCTAAGTGGAGGGGCTGGGTGTGGGATGTTTCCCCCAAGTGGAGGAACGAAAGTGGTATGGGACGGTCCTGCACTGCCAAGGGTAGTGTGAGCCACTGATGGAGTGGGGATAGGTATGCCATCTACTAGAATGGGTACAATGATTGGAATGGTAGATGTGGGCCCCATCGAGGGAATTCCCAAAGCAAGTGTGGTAGCTGGTGTGGTGGTGGATGCTCCACCAATGGTCCCTACAAAGAAAGGGTTGGAAGTCATGCTAGCCATGGGGCTGGTTGGTGCAGTGTAAGTGGGGTTCTCGGACTCTGCCTCAGAATCAAAGGTAAAATAAGGGGTGTCTAGATCGGGTGACGGAGTTCTATGCCGTTGACAAGTGGAGTCAAGTGACAAAGCTCAAGATCTATGATGAGTGGTATCAAGTGATGAAGATCTATGTCTATGATGGGTGATTTCAAGTGAACCGTGCTATGGGGGCTCGCCCCGAAGGTGCTGAGAATGTCTCGGGGACTCAATGGTGATAGATGGTGTCAAGTATCTTGGGGTTGTGTTGAGTGAAAAATAGGTCAAAAACCCTAATGCAACCAAGTGTGTAGAAGGAGAGCACACAAAATATGGCACTCATACCAACAACCAACTCAAAACACTTACTGTAACAGCTGTGCTACAATAAGCAGAGTATCAACAGAAATGGTCAGAATACCAACAAGCAGCAATTTTCCTAAAAAATAAAAATAGTGGACTTGCTAGACCAAAAGGATGTAAGGGAGCATGCAAACACCTAGCTAAATAGTATTCTGACTGAACTAGACATATCCTCTGCAAGGTGATGAAATCCAAGTCATACAATATGGATAGTAGAGCTAAGTGGCTAAATATATCCCCCTACCGGGAGGGACATCGGGTAGTCAATCCTAGAAGAAAAGCAACTAAGATACCCCGTTCATGACACGTTCTGTTGGGTGAATCTGTCATTTGGTTCTATCGCCGCTGTATCCCTATACAGGTGATACACCAAGAACTGTGAAAAGTATCATTCGGTTACTGAATGGATTGCGGTATTCCACTCAGGCTTCTGGAACCAGTCTGGCGACTTCAACGCTCCTAGGGGAGAAGCCTTTCCGATAAATTCTTATGTGTTCCCCAAGTGGGGTTAGAATGTTGGTTGTGTTAAGTAGTATTTTAGGGATCACTTGAATTAGATGACAGAGTGTGTGTGTGTGAGATGATGAACCCAAGTAAAAGTGCCACGGGGTGGGCAACTTTCTAACTAAAAATAACAATACAGAAATTAAACTTTGAAATGCAAAATTTTCTCTTTTCAATTAAAATGCTGAAATTTTTAAAACATATTCTGTAAATGGAATAGAAATAATACTGCAGAAAAAAGGCTGTAGGGAAGTATGGCTACAGATAGGACAGATGGCTGTGCAGGTGCAGAAAATATTGCAGCAAAGTGTTGGGTTCAAAACAGTGAAAAAAGTGCAGAAATAGACTGTGGGTCTATGGCAAATCTGAGCGGTCGGACCGCGGGAAACAACGCAACAGTCGCGGATGGGTTGTGGGATTTTGGTCGAAAGATGCAGGCAGACCGCGGGAAAAAGGTCAAAAGTCGTAGGCGGGTTGCAGGAAAATGGCTGAAAGCTACAAGCGGGACGCGGAAAAAAGGCCGAAAGACATAGGCGAGTTGTAGGAAAATGGCTGAAAGCCGCAAGCGAGACGCAGGAAATGTTGATGTATATGTAACTTCGTAATGTATTTCACATATATGTATATTGTATTCCTATAGATATGTTATTATTCCTCTATACGGAAGTGTCGTCATTTATATTATAAGTGTCGTAACTTATACTTGATGGGTTATTAGACCACCTTGTTGGGGTCGGCCCTGTATAAGTCATGTGGGTCAAAGGGTTATTAGACCACCCTATTGGGGGTCATCCATGTGGGTCAAAGGGTTATTAGACCACCCTAGTGGGGGTCGACCCAGTCAGCATTATGTTAAGTGGTTAAGTTGAGGCTGACCTAGTTGAGTAAAGGTCAAGTCAAGTTAGTGTATAAATAGAGAGTGTGTCTCTCTCATTTTACACATTCTATTCTCTCACTCACACTTGGGAGAGTGGCGCACTTGTGGAGGAGGAGGCTCTGTTGCTAGGAGAATACTATCTCTTGTATTTTGGTTGTATCATTGCTCTATCTATCTCTGAGGAAGTTATTGGAGTTTTTCACCTTTATGGTTTTCCCCAAGTAAACTCTGTGTCTCTTGTGTGCTTGCATTATTGTGTCCATGATTGATATGTTGTAGATTTGCTGTACATGTTGTTCTCTCAGTTAAGATCCTAGATCAGATTGAAGTAAATTTTGAAAATTTAACATGGTATCAGAGCTAGCCTGAAAGAAGGCATGATATGGCATGTATGACACTTGTTGCACTTACGATGCTAGGGCTTGATATAGCAAAAACCAGTCATCATTGCACTTTTGCTATAAATCCGTTTTGGCAAAGTTTTCGGATCTGAAACTTTTACAGGTCGAAGATCAGATCCCCATGTACCTTATGTCCAAAGGAAAACCTCTAATTCATTGTACTTTGTCATTTATGATCTGTACAATATAGGGTTTCTGCCTCTTCCAGATCTGAGTCAAAATCAGGTGACCTTGGGAAAAAGGTCATAACTTGGGCTAAGAAGCTCCAAATGAAATTTCATAAAAAGTGACAGGTAGTACACAGACTTTACTATCTCAAGAAAATGTTTCAGAGGCCGAAGGTGAACCAGTGACACGTGGAACTCTGTACAAGTTCACTCTCCTGTATTATCCCATAAACAGGTCAAGTTATGACACTTGGAATAACTCTCTCTCAGAGAATCCAATTGAGGTCAGAGCTATCGGATGGAAAGATAACAGGTTGGGCTATCTCAGGAAAATGGTTCAGAGGCCGAAGTTGAAACAGTGACATGTGGAACTCTGTACAAGTTTGCTCTCCTGTATTATCCCATAAACAGGTCACGTTACGACACTTGGTACAACTCTCTCTCAAAGAATCCAATTGAAGTCATACCTATCGGGATGGAAATATAGCAGGTTGGGTTATCTCAGAAAAATTTTTCAAACCTTATGGATCAAAAAGTTCGGAGTTACACCAGAAACAATCAGGTACATATTTCTGTCAAAACATAATTATTTTTTAGTACCTTCATTCATGGCTTACGGAATTTAGGGCTTCAAAGAAAGTTGAAATTTTTGTAATCGGAGACCACGGTTGGATGCTACTCATCAAAATAAAAATTTAGAGACCAAGATCAGATTTTTTGGTTGGGCAGAAGGTCGGGCTTGATCAAACCCCAGGTCTGGACTTTTATCGGAAAGATGGAAAATTAGGGCTTCTGCAAAAATTGGAATTTTGGAAATCTGTGACCACGGCTGGAAGATCCTCAGAAAAATTGAAGCTTAGAGTTTTGAATCAAATATTTTGGTTGGGTGAAGCTCTGGGAAGCTCAAACCCTAATTCAAGGTCCTCCCTAGTGAATCCAGAAATCTAAAAGGCAATTTTGAGGGGTGAAACTTTGCAGTTTTCAAATTATGAATATACCAACTTGATCAGCTCATCAAGGCGCATATTTCTATCCTTTCGAAAGTTTGAAATTCAAAGTTTGAATTTTTGGGGTTTCTTTGACAAACCCTAATCCAACTCCAGGTCCAGTTCTTGCAAATCAAGTGGATTGGGTTGATCCTAGAAGAAGATGGATTGGTCACCTGCATAAGTGAAGAAGTTCCTATCTCAGAGGGAGATGAGGCTAAGGCCTTCCATAAGAAGATTACAAGCAATCTTGATAGGTATGGCTTACAGGTATGTTTCATGGTTAAGTTTATCATATGTTTGTCTTCATATCATTACAGTACAATCTTGATTAATTACTGGACTTGTCGTATCACCTTAATAGAAGATATTCATTGATTAAGGTTTTGACACTTATGATTGTACTAATGCATTGTGATGTTGTATGAGGTTTATGTTGTTTGCTAACACAAAAGGTACACCAAGAAAGTCAAATCATGTTCTACTTCAAGAACATATGCGCATGGTGACATGAAGACAAAGATTCATCCATTGTCATGGATCACATAGAAGATCTACTTTTGAGGTATGTATAACTTGGTTCTACAATGGTTAACTTATGAGACATGCAAGTTACTAGCACAAGTCACTGAGGAGAACCAGAAGACATTATGCAGGTATGTTAGACATAACTAGCTAGCATGCTAATCCAGGTATGTTTTTCCTATATCAAACTAGAATCCTACCTTGTGTTAGGATCTTATACTGTTTTGTTGTTGATAATGATTATTCATGAAGTCATAGGTTTGAATAATCATGGTTGTATGCATATTATGTTTCTTACCATAATTGATGATATGACTAACCAGAAGAATCATGAAGGTATAGGTTTGAATAATCACAGGTTTTATGCATATTATATCTCTTATCTTGATTGATGATTCAACTAACCAGAAGAGTCCTATGATCAAATAAGAATGTGTATGAGTAAAAGATGACTTCCCTGAAACCTTGAATACTAATGCTTATTATCTGTGAATGATCATGAATATACATGTTTAAGATTATTGTGTTTTGATATTATTAAGATTATACTAATAAATGTGTGATTATGTATGAGACCTCAAGGATAACACAATGATGATACTAATAAGCATGCATAGTGATTAAGGATGGATGTAAGTTCAAGGATAGGTAATCTAGGAAGCAAAGATCAAGAGGGAGCACACTCCAGTTGTTCCTGCAAGAAAGCAAAGGAGCACACTTCAGTAGTTTCTACAAAGATGCAGATATTCAAAGGGAGTTGACCACTTCTCACAATCCACATAAGAATGGAGTTGCAGAAAAGAAGCAAAGATTGAGAGGGATTCAACCCAACAAACAAACAAAGATAAGTATTTGAATTATCATTACTTGCATATTTTATTGTTTAAATAATACTGTTCAATAATGTATATACTGATGTTCCTAGAATTAGGTTGTGTATTATGCATATTAGAATAGTTGCATTGATGAACAGTATACTACTAATATGCATGGGTAAGTGGCCTATGGCACTGTACAACATTCCATTGCTACTTATCTAGAATGAAACCTCTTTGCTGACATGTTGGGAGTTGTGCACACTCTTAACAATGTTCTGGTAGAGATTGGAAGGCATCTAGAAAGTTACGGGATATGGATAAATGTTGTATTGAAGCATTGGCTAAGATAATTGCATGACTGTATGACATATTTCTTTATGTGTAAGAATTTGTTCTGAAAACTATGAGATGTTTTCTAATCATGCAATTTAACTTGTTGTGTAGGAAAGATCGTATGCCATCACCTACAAAAGAAGAACTACAACATTTGTTCAGCAACAAAATTATCTATTGAAGATATTGAAGTTCCCAGGATATGGGAAGAATGCCATGATCCGTCGATCATGAAGAATGATGTTTGGGATGTAGTCCCAAGACCTGAAGGGAATTTTGTTATGACTTCCATATGGATCTATCAAGATCAAGCATGCTGCAGATGGCAGCATAGAGAAATATAAAAGTGATGAAATAGAAGATACACCAGATGGATTTCAAGACAGCTTTCTTGAATGGTGTAGATGAAGAAGAAGTGTATGTGGAGCAGCCACTTGGTTCTAAGACACATGACAGGGAGTAATATATGTGCAGAACTTGGGTATGATGCACGACTTTCTAGGTATGGAGGTGTGGCAGAGTGCAGATGGAATCTTCCTTGGACAAGGAAAGTATGCAGTAGAGATCCTGAAGAGGTTCAGGATGATGGACTGCGAGGCTATGGCATCGAACCTGAAGCTTCTGTGTGATGCTTCATTTGAACCAGTTGATGTCACTATGTATCGTCAGATGATTTGGTCCTTGATGTACTTGACGAACATGAGACCAGATATTTACTTTGCGGTGAACACATTGAGCCAGTTCCCGACAGATCCGAGGAGTGTTCACCTAGTTGTTGTAAAGCATATTCTGAGGTACCTGAAAGGTACAGTGGATTATTGGCTCAAGTATGAAGTGAATCAAAAGTTTAACCTGCAGGGTTATGTTGATTCAGATTGGGCAGGCAGTGCTGCAGATAGGAAGAGCACATCTGGGTGCTGCTTCAGTATGGGATCAGGTGTGATCTCTTGGTTCAGCAGGAAGAAGTCCTGTGTAGCACTAAGTATAGCTGAGGAAGAGTATGTTGCAGCCTGTTCAACTAGTTGTGAGGCAGTATGGCTATGGAAGCTACTGTCTGAGTTATTTGATCTCCCGTTGGATGCTACTGGTATCTTTTGTGATAACCAAAGTTGTGTGAAGCTATCCGAGAACCCATTGTTTCATGACAGGTCAAAAATCATAGAGATAAAATATCACTATATCAAGGATATGGTGCAGAGAGGAGCTGTGAAGTTCCTGTACATTGCGATGGACGAGCAGATTGCAGATGTGCTGACGAAGCCACTAGCCAGGGGGAAGTTCGAGTACTTCAAGGAGAGGCTTGGTTTTCTTCAGATTGATGACACTTCGAGGAAGAAGTGATGGACACATTTGCAGAAGCCATTCCAAGCATGTTGGAAGGAGGATCCTTCACATGGCTATGGATGTAAGAACTGGATGATGAGCATCAACATGATGCTCCAGTTACTGCTCTGTATATGCATCATGTTGGATGCTGGACATGATCAGTTGGATTATTTATATATGTATGCATCATGTTGGATGTTGGATATGATCAGTTGGATCATTTATATGTATATGTATGTACGCATCATGTTGGATGCTGGATATGGTCGGTTGGATCATTTGTATGTATTTTGTATATGCATCATGTTGGATGCTTGGACCCTGTATCTGTATATGTATCAGGTGGATACATTGTATGATCAGGTGGATCATGTATGGTGATATGTATCATGTATTTGTATTTTTATCAAGTGGATACACTGTATGATCAGGTGGATCATGTATGATGATATGTAACAGGTAGATACTTGGTATGCATAAAGTAGATGCATTGTATGATCAGGATGATCATGGATGACGAGCTTCAGGATGTTGCTTCAGATGACATGCAGCAGGATGTTGCAGTGATGATGATCAGGATGATGTATGGTGAGTATCAGGTTGATACTCTGTGGCCGTGGAACAGGTTGTGCAGATAAGCATGTAATTTGTGCCCTGGGCGATTTGTAGATAGTATTTCGAGGTTTTTCCTATGGCATGTAATTTGTACCCTGGGATATCTAGCAAATGCGCTTTCGAGGTTTTGCTTGGGACGACATATAATTTGTGCCCTGGGAGATCTACAAATAATCTTTCGAGGTTTTTCCTATGGCATGTAATTTGTGCCCTAGGATATCTAGTAGATTCTCTTTCGAGGTTTTGTCCTATGGCATGTAATTTGTGCCCTGGGAGATCTGATAGGTTGAGCCGTGTGCTCATAATCAGTCCTGGGATGCTCTTTCGAGGTTTTTCCATGACCACATGTAATTTGTGCCCTGGGAGATCTGATAGGTTGAGCCTTGTGCTCGTAATCAGTCCTGGGATGCTCTTTCGAGGTTTTGTGGTGACCACATGTAATTTGTGCCCTGGGAGATCCGATAGGTTGAGCCTTGTGCTCGTAATCATTCCTAGGATTCTCTTTTGAGGTTCTGTGGTGGGGTCACATGTAATAAGTCCTGGAGTTTTGGACAGGATGAAAAATGCCTCAGATGCTCTTTCGGGTTCTTGTTAGTCAAGAGACTCTTTTAAGGTTTTGTGACGCACGTAATAAATCCTGAGATTTCCACAGTATGGCCAGTGATGACGAAGACCTGCAGGTGGTGGGCCTACATCCAGTATGAAAAAGGACTGGCTCTGTAGAACTTTCTATGACGAGTAGATTCAGAGATTGATTGAGATAGCAGCAGCAATGACGATGATCCAGAGAAGATGACTTGTGCTAGAAGACCTGTGTCGAGAAATGCCTTCCTAGTTAAGAGGGAGTGTTGATGTATATGTAACTTCAGAATGTATTTCACATATATGTATATTGTATTCCTATAGAGATGTTATTATTCCTCTATACGGAAGTGTCGTCATTTATTTTGTAAGTGTCGTAACTTATACTTGATGGGTTATTAGACCACCTTGTTGGGGTCCGCCCTGTATAAGTCATGTGGGTCAAACGGTTATTAGACCACCCTATTGGGGGTTGGCCATGTGGGTCAAAGGGTTATTAGACCACCCTAGTGGGGGTCGTCCCAATCAGCATTATGTTAAGTGGTTAAGTTGAGGCCAGCCTAGTTGAGTAAAGGTCAAGTCAAGTTAGTGTATAAATAGAGAGTGTGTCTCTCTCATTTTACACATTCTATTTTCTCACTCGCACTTGGGAGAGTAGCGCACTTGTGGAGGAGGAGGCTCTGCTGCTAGGAGAAGACTATCTCTTGTATTCTGGTTGTATCATTGCTCTATCTATCTCTGAGGAAGTTATTGGGGTTTTTTACCTTTATGGTTTTCCCCAAGTAAACTCTGTGTCTCTTGTGTGCTTGCATTATTGTGTCCATGATTGATATATTGTAGATTTGCTGTACATGTTGTTCTCTCAGTTAAGATCCTAGATCTGATTGAAGTAAATTCTGAAAATTTAACAGGAAAAAGGCCGAAAACGCAGGCGGGTTGTAGGAAAAAGGCTGAAAGCCGCAAGCAGGACGCGGGAAAAAAGGCCGAAAGATGCAGGAGGGTTGCAGGAAAATGGCTAAAAGCCGCAAGCGGGATGTAGGAAAAAGGCCGAAAGACACAGGCGGGTTGCAGGAAAATGGTTGAAATCCGCAGACTGCCCACAGAAAAATGGGTTAACAGCCATGGTTGGACCGCATGAAACTGTTAGAAAAACAGGATCGCAGAGCAATAACAATAAACAGAAATGCAAATATAATCACACATACACATTACAAGAGAGACACAGATATATCATGGTTCACCCAACTTGGGCTACGTCCACACTGAATTTGCCAGTCCTTATTATTATTACCGTCCAGCAAGTTGAAGGGATACAACCTGCAGCACAACCGCTGCACTTCCTCTTCTCTGTTTCACAGTCTCTCTCCTGATCTCAAAGATCTTTACAATGCATAAAACCTAATACATCAACAACCCTAGCCGTATTACAATGTCTTTCTTTTATAAGGGAAATACAATGGGAAAATACCACGGGATACCCAAAACCATGGGCCCGCAAAACAGCTGGCGAAAACAGCCCCAAAAATTTTCTTCGAGGTCGTTGCCCCCGAACCCCCATTTCTCAAGGGTGCTGCCCCCGAACCCCCCAACCAGGGGGGATGGGCCCCCCGGAACCCCGTGGGGGGGCGATGCCCCCCCGCTGGGGTGAGTGTATAGTCCACCTACATATCATATAGAACTGGGGTACAAACACGGCTGATACAATATCATCTATGAGACTAGAAGATTTGGCTCCACAACCAACAATATCCCACTTGGAGACTGATCACAGCAACTCCACCGCTGCTGCACTTGCTGGACTTGGACTTGGCAAATTTCTCCTCTTCACCTTCATGCTAGAAGGCCAACTGAAACCGAGCACGAACTCAGTTTCTCTCTGGTCACTACCTTTGTGAACATGTCTGCAAGATTCTGGCTAGTATGTATCTTTTCCAGCTTCAATAGTTCATCTTCCAGAACAGAGCGTATGAAATGGTACTTGAGCTGTATATGTTTAGTCCTGGAATGGAATGCTAAGTTCTTTGCAAGGTGAATGGCACTCTGGCTGTCACTATACAATCTGCTATCCTTCTGCTTCTTACCCACTTCCTCCATAAACCTCTGCAACCAAATCATCTCTTTACTAGCCTCTGTAATGGCAACATACTCTGCTTCTGTTGTTGAAAGTGCAACAACCTTCTGTAGTTTCGAAATCCAACTTACTGCTGTTCCACCTACAGTAAACACATACCTTGTGGTACTCCTCCTACTATCCTTGTCACCTGCCATATCTGCATCAACATATCCCTGTAGAACAGTGTCTGAACCTCCAAAACATAATGTCTCAGTGGTAGTACCTCTCAAATACCTGAGAATCCACTGTACTGCCTTCCAATGTTCTTTACCTGGATTGTTCATATATCTGATCACAACTCCCACTGCATGTGCAATATCTGGTCTTGTGCACACCATGGCATACATCAAGCTACCAACTGCTGATTGATAGGGAACCTTGGACATGTAATCTGTCTCTTCTTGTGGCTTGGGACACATTTCCTTACTTAGACTGAAATGGCTAGCCAAAGGTGTACTTACAGGTTTTGCATTCTGCATTCTGAACCTCTCCAACACCTTTTGTATGTACTCACTTTGAGACAATGTCAATTTTCGATTTTTTTTCTATCTCTCATTATTCTCATACCAGGATTTGCTTTGCAGCACCCAAATCCTTCATCGCAAATGAATTAGCTAGCTTCCTTTTGAGTACATTTATATCCTGCATGTCAGACCCTGCAACAAGCATGTCATCCACATACAATAACAAGATAATATATCTTCCATTGTCTAGCTTCTTGAAATAAACACAGTGGTCAGAATGACATCTACTATAACCTTGTTCTGTCATAAACCTGTCAAACTTTAGATACCACTGCCTTGGAGCTTGCTTCAAACCATACAAGCTCTTTTTCAACTTGCATACCAGATCCTCCTTACCTTTGACCTCATACCCTTGTGGCTGCTGCATATATATTTCTTCCTCCAAATCCCCATGGAGGAAGGTTGTTTTTACATCTAACTGTTCAAGATGCAAATCTTCTACCGCCACTAGACTTAAGATAGTCCTAATTGAAGTCATCTTTACAACAGGAGAAAATATTTCATCAAAATCTATACCTTTCTTCTGTGCAAACCCCCTTACAACAAGTCTGGCCTTGTACCGCTTCTTACCTCCTTCTTCTTCCTTCAACCTGTAAATCCAGTTGTTTTGCAATGCTCTTTTACCAGCAGGCAACTTAACAAAATCCCAAGTCTGGTTTCCTACCAATGAGTCCATCTCCTCATTCATGCCTTGCTCCCACTTCTTTCTAGTTTCCACCTGCATTGCTTCTTCATAACATTCTGGTTCACCAGAATCAGTCATCAATAAATAATACATTGAAGGAGAGTATCGTTCAGGGAGTCTACTTAACCTGGTAGATCTTCTTACAGTTGCAGGAGTTTCAGGTACTTGCTGCTGTTCTTGATTTTCTGGCACCTTCGGAACTTCATTTTCTTTAACTTCATCAAGCACTATGTACTCTGTGCTTTCCTTTTCCTGTTTCTTTCCCTGCAACTGATCTTTGTACATGACCTTTTCATTGAATATAACATCTCTACTCCTGATGATTTTGTTATTTTCATAATCCCATAAACGATAACCAAATTCATCAACCCCATATCCAATAAAGGTACATTTCTTGGATTTAGCTTCAAGCTTTGTTCTATTTTCTTTATCAATATGGACAAATGCTTCACAACCAAACGTTCTTAGAAATGAGTAGTTTACCTTTTTATTTATCCATGCTTTCTTTGGAATACCACCATCCAAAGCACTTGAAGGTCCTTTGTTTATTAAATAAACAACAGTATTTACAGCATCTGCCCAAAACTGTAAGGGCAACCCTGCATGCAGTCGCATACACCTTGCACGCTCCATGATCGTTCTGTTCATCCTTTCCAACACACCATTTTCTTGTGGTGTTCCTGGGACTGTCTTCTCTCTACGAATCCCATGGTATGAACAGTAACTATCAAACTCCTTGCTGCAGTACTCACCTCCATTATCAGATCTGATACACTTCAACCTTTTTCCTGTCTCATTCTCAACCAAAGCTTTCCACTTCTTAAAAGTAGCAAACACATCAGATTTTTGTCTAATGCAATAAACCCAAGTTTTTCTAGTTGCATCATCAATAAATGTAACATAATAATGAGAGCCACCAAGAGATTGTACCTGAGCCGGTCCCCATACATCTGTATGCACAAGCTCTAATTTTTCATTCTTCTTCTGTTTCCCAACCCTGAGAAATATGAATCTCTTCTGTTTTCCATAAACACAGTTTTCACATAATTCCAAACTTACCTGCTTCAAATCCAGCAGCAACTTCCTTGAGTGGAGAATCTGCATCCCCTTCTCACTCATGTGGCCAAGCCTATGATGCCACAATGCTGTATCTGTTCCTGTGGAAGCTAAAGAGATAGAATGGTCAGTATTATGAGGACATAAATACAACGTACCTACTCTGTCTCCTTTTGCTATCACCATTGATCCTTTAGTGATCTTCCACCACTTTTCTCCGAACATAGATAGACAGCCGCCATCTCCCAACTGCCCTGTTGAGATCAGATTTCTTTTCATAGCAGGAATATACCTAACATATTTCAACAACCAATCAGTTCCATTCTTAACTTTTATCCATACCTTACCCATTCCAACAATTTTACATGGCTCATCATCACCCAATAAAACATGTCCAAAATCGCCAGGAACATACTCATGAAAGTATTTCCTATGGGGTGTAGCATGACATGAAGCTCCTGAATCTACTACCCAATAATCACTAGTATTATCTAATGCAAGAATCAAAGCATCTTGTAACACATCACTTGCTACATTTGCTTCCTGGGTAGTTTCCTTCTGTGCATCTCCTTTCTTCTTTAGAGATTTGCAGTCTTTCTTCAGATGTCCTTTCTTTCCACAGTTCCAGCACTCTATCTTTCCCAGTCTGGACTTGGATCTGCCCGTTTTAGACTTTCCACGATTACCTTGGCTCTTTCCTCTCTCCTTTTGTCTTCCTCTGCTCTCTATGGTCAACGCATTACCTGATGTCTCACCTGTGCTTTTTCTTCGCATTTCCTCGCTAAGAATAACACCAATAACATCATCAAATTTCAAGGTGTTTGAACCAGAGATAGAGTTACTTACAGCCATGACCAAGCTATTCCAGCTTTCTGGCAATGAACACAAGATTAGAAGAGCCCTAACCTCATCATCAAAGTTCACACTTACAGAACTTATCTGATTTGTAACCGTATTAAACTCATTTAAATTATCAGTAACAGATCCACCTTCAGACATCTTCATATTAAATAAACGCTTCATTATAAATACCTTGTTGGAAGCCGAGGGTTTTTCATACAGCTTACCCAATGCTTTCATCAAACCCTCTATTGTCGTTTCTTTTGAGATATTGAAAGCCACCGATGAAGCCAGGCTCAACTGTATTGTTCCCAGAGCCTTTTTGTCAAGAACCACCCATTCTTCATCCTTCATAGTCGCCGGCTGCTTTGCTTTTCCTCCCAATGGTAGGAATAGATCCTTCTGGTACAGATAGTCCTCCATTTGCATCTTCCATAACCCGAAGTTTTGGCCGTTAAACTTCTCGACCTTAAACTTTCCTTCTTCTACCATTGCTCCCACTCGAACCAGAAACCCTAGCTTCCTACAGGTTTATCTGCCAAATAGACCTTTGGCTCTAATACCAATTGTTAGAAAAACAGGATCGCAAAGCAATAACAATAAACAGAAATGCAAATATAATCACACATACACATTACAAGAGAGACACAGATATATCGTGGTTCACCCAACTTGGGCTACGTCCACACTGAATTTGCCAGTCCTTATTATTATTACCGTCCAGCAAGTCGAAGGGATACAACCTGCAGCACAACCGCTGCACTTCCTCTTCTCTGTTTCACAGTCTCTCTCCTGATCTCAAAGATCTTTACAATGCATAAAACCTAATACATCAACAACCCTAGCTGTATTACAATGTATTTCTTTTATAAGGGAAATACAATGGGAAAATACCACGGGATACCCAAAACCATGGGCCCGCAAAACAGTTGGCGAAAACAGCCCCAAAAATTTTCTTCGGGGCCGTTGCCCCCGAACCCCCGCCGAGGGACCGCTGGCCCCCGGACCCCCCAGCCAGGGGGGATGGGCCCCCTTGGAACCCCGTGGGGGGGCGATGCCCCCCCACACCCCCCCGCTGGGGTGAGTGTACAGTCCACCTACATATCATATAGAACTGGGGTACAAACACGGCTGATACAATATCATCTATGAGACTAGAAGATCTGGCTCCACAACCAACAGAAACAAGCTGATAGTCGCGGTCAGATCGCAGGTAATAGACTGGAAACCACTGGTAGATCACCGAAAACAGTCTGAGAGCCGCAGTTAGATCGCAGGTAAATGCCTGAAAGATGCGGTCGAAATGCAACTACGGGGGGCAAAAGACGCGGTTTATGGCAGCCGAAAGGAAAAAAAAAAGAAAACTACTACAGAAAATTAAAAACATTTAAAAATTTAAAACTATAACCAGAAATTCAAAGGAACACTAGGGGAGTCGCCAAAACTGTAGCTAGGGTTTTCACCCTAGCTTGTGCAAATGAGCACCTACTAAGGAGAAGGGACTCCTTAGTAGCAGTTCAGAAAACAGTAAATGAAAGACAGTACAGTAAAATAGTAACTACTCTAAGCATGTGCATAAACAGAAAAGACAAGATAGTAAAAATGGTTTTTGTATTGATTATACCTCCAATGTGAAGGTTGGTGAAGCCTTTGCAGCAGTCCAAGAGAGTTGCTTCCAAGCTCCAGTTTTGTTCCTTTCTCTTTCTCCAAAGGGTTTTGGAAATGGGCCAAAGGGGCACTCAAATGTGAAAGTAGCTCAAGGGTGAGCTAGGGTTTCAGGAGTGATTTTGGCAAAGTAAGGGTGTGGTTGACTGTGGATATGAAATGAGGGGCCTCCATCACCTATTTATAGGGTTTTAGTGGTGGAGTGCTGGCCCATGGTTTTGGGCACCATATGGTTTAGGTCAACTGTATAGGGTTTTTGCTTCCTTTTTCCCTCTTTTTCCTCTTTTTTGTATTTTTTATTCCCTTTTTAGAGGGTTTTTGCTATTTTGGAGGAATTTTGGATTATTTTGGGGAAAAGGGGGTTTTTTGGCCTTTTGGAGGCTTTTTATTGGGTTTTTAAGGTTTTGGAGACAAATATGGTAGGAAATATGGACAAATGAGTCATGTAATGGGGTAGATGAGGTAGTGATCACTTTTTGGGTGTTAACATCAAGATTAACATCATTCGTATTCATAGCATTATTCAATAGAAACATTTATTGCGACAAGTATAACATTAAAGTATTAATTGCAGTAAGAAATCATCACAACATGCATTAACAGAGAAGGTACACAAGGAATTTCACCAAATAGTTCCGTCACATCATATTAGTTTAGAAAAACCCCGATACAACATCTCCGCAAAACCAAATCTCAGAAGTATCACTTGATCTCACATACAGATTCAAAGATGTGCATAAACAGCATCCAAGGATCATGCTTGGCTTAGTTCTAAAGTTTCTAAAAGTTATCCAACACATATGACTCTTTGACTATAAATAGGCTTCTTCCTTTACAATGCTTGTCCACTTACTAACGACTTCCTAACTGAATCCTAGACAAATGACCCAAAAACCCCCCTACTGCGGTACAAACGACTCAAATTTACATCTCATATGGTCCAATGACCCAAAAACTTGCCTATTGCGGCACGAACGACTAAAAAATACATAAAATAGTCTATTCCTTTGCCTTCTGCGACCTCTTCTGATGTGTCGTAGCATCGGCGATGCTGCGATTCTTCCTCACCAAACCGCCTGCCAACACCCGCACTAGTGACCTGCGATGATCTCTCTATGCCTGAACACAGATTGGGTCAATCTGTTAAATTTGATACAAGGGAATCCCCCCTCCATTTTTTGAATTGAGTTTTGATTTGGTGTGCAGACCTTCTCTGTGTTGTACTTTCCAGCAACAGACCTCCTAGACACAACCTACTATCATTTTCCTCCATTTTTTGGGTCTTTTGAGATTTGGATCCATGTCTTTTTGAACCTCTTTGTCTTGGGTTGTACATCTTGTTTCCTTTCCATGCTAATCTATCTAATGATTGTTGGAAAAGATTGATTCTTTGTCTCCACTTTAGTTCAAAGAGAAGCTTGATTTTGTCACTCTTTTGCTATATTCATGAAATTGGAAAACATAGGTATTCTTCTTGCTTTAATTTGATCATTTGAAATTCTTGGTCTCACATTCATAAGAAGAAGAAAGGTTTGTTTCAAATTTATTTGTATTTGAGTTAGATAAGATTGTTAAGTGCTTTTCTTTGTCATGCATTTTATTGGAAATGTTTCTGGAATTTTTCTTTCCATAGATTAGATGTGTCTTTTTCCAATGTAAAAAGATAGAAAATGAGTGTCTTTTGCATTTGGTAGATTTTGAGCCTTTCTTGAGTGCCTTTGAGGTTTTTGGGTGCTTATCGTTTATCTTTCGAAATTTCGGAATGATTAGAATGCTATTATACATTTTCTCATTTTCTACTTTGTTGATCTAAAAAGTACTTCGTTATCAAATTTCATCTTGATACATGCATATGAAAATCAAAGTGCTTCATTAGTTTTTTTTCAAGGACAATATTTTGTTGCATATAAAGGTCTTGTTGCATCTTTGATTTCCTTGCCTTTTTAGCCCATTATAGCGGAAATCTAGAGTGTATGCATTCTAGATATGAATTCTTAATTTCATTATTGCTTAAGGTTATTTTGATTATAAAAGAGAAAAAGATATCTCCTTACCTTAAGTAGGTTTCATCAAAAGACAAAGGAAAATGTGCATTGTTGTGTAGTTAGGATCTACATTATTTTTACATTTCCTGTCTACACCTCATGCATCCACCTAGCGCACAAGATAAAATTAACGCTAGCTTAGGTTAAAATAATTTAGTAACTATGTGTAAGTTAGAGATGTGTTCCGGCGTCGTAAAACATGGCAGTTGTCATTACTTTCCAGCATTATATTCCGGGGGTATTGTAGTCTTCCACATACCAACGGGTATATTGAATCTCTTTCACATACCAAATAGGTATATTGAATCTCTTTCATGTACCCACCAAGTGTAACGTACCCTTCCATCATCAAATGCCAAGAAGGAAACGTTAACAACACACCGGGATTTTGGCAGACTTAGCCCCAATATTTTTACTCATAAATTCATAACAATTAAAAACTTCTATATGCAGATTCACCTTAAAATAAACACAGCGGAATTAAACATAATAATACATAGACAGAATGGAATGCATCAACATGTTTATCTCAAGCAAAAAGGTGATTCCATATCAATTTGATTACCATGAATATTTAGCATTCAGATTGAACACATTGCAGAACACAGAATGTATATAAATTAATTCGCAAGAATACTTATCTTGAAATGTAAATGTCCAACGACTGGTTATGTGAGGGCAACGTTTCACCCAACCATAGATCTCTATCCAGCCTATATTCTTTCAGCTGAGAGATCACCCCCGAGCTGGGCTGTGTATCCACTAAGGAAGAACTAGTTGGGCTCACTCACAGCCATGGTTTCGGTCATCAGCTATGCTAAGCCAACACACCGTTGGGTTTATCAAGCATACAAGAAGATAGAGGGGGGTAACGCTAAGCCAGTGAGCTCAACCACAGAGCTACAGGCATCTCAAGTGAACTCAACAGTCAGGCACCCACATTACCTACCACATCCAACACAAGGAAGATCCCCTTCTCTGTTACACAGTCCCTCAGGCAACTCTTCCCTCCAGTGCTCTTCAGGATGGGCATAGAAAGGTCCAGCTGCTAATCCTTGATATATTAGCCTTCACTGGGTTTATCAAGCACACCCAACCTCTACATAGTCATTCCCAACTTGTTTTCTCACCATTCTTCTCACCAAATAACTCAAGTCCGTCACTGGTTTTCTGAGCTACAAAAATTGGGTTTTCCTATTGATTTCGGAGTAGTTCATGCTCCCACATTCGCCCCAAGGGTCATACCAATGGATCCCCCATTGGATTTCACTGTCCAATACCAAATCTTGAAGTTTTTGGCTTCCCAAAACATGGGTTCTCTCATAGTCGCGATTTCTGGTTTTCCCCCTGCTGGGAGCTCATTTTTTCTTGGATGGAGAATGATGCTAGGCCCTCCACAGTGGAATGGGGATGAGAATGAAGCAACCTCCCATGAGGTTGAGTGACTTCTTGTACAAGAAAACAGAGCTCATAACTACCCATACGAATTTCTGGGCTGCCCATGCTCCATTGAAGCCATGAGCTGAAATCTCAACCACTTCCTTACAACAGGCATAAATGTCATCTAGGGAAGTCAATGGGTTCTCATAATGACATATGACAGCCTAGGGTTTAGTCCCATAGCCCCCTCACCACTCCCTAGTGGATACACGTGGCCCCTTCTCATTCGTTGCCTCCATAGCCAGTTTTGGTATTTTATTTCAATATTAAATATTTGCATCAATTTACAATATCACATGGCTTAATAGCACGTGGGTAACAAAATATCAAGCGTGTCTAATTCAAATAAAATCCGAGCATAAACTAGCGGGGCCTTGGCCTTGAGCTCCACGCTAAGGAAACATACAACGTGTGTATACAATATTTACATTAGAAGCCAATATTTCCTAAGGGTCAAAATTGGGGTATTACATTCCCCTCCCCCTTAGAACAACACCGTCCTTGGTGTTCTCAAAACTGAACAAAAATGGGAATGCCTCCCTCATGGCATCCTCTAGCTCCCATGTAGCCTCATCGGGACTAAGGTGCTCCCATTGGACCTTTACCTGCCCAATGGATCTATTCCGGAGCAATGTGACTTTCTTGTCGAGGATGCGCATAGGTTTTACTTGGAACTCTCCCTCGAGTTCCACCTGTATCACATTCCAATCAATCATATGATTATGATCATGTACATGCTTCTTAAGCAAAGATACATGGAAAACATTATGAGCTCTTATGCTAGCAGGCAATGCAATTCTATATGCAACTGGCCCTATCCTATCAAGGACTTCAAATGGCCCACAATATCTGGGTGACAACTTGGCACAACTTCCCAACTTGAGGGAACTCTTCCTTGGTTTCACTCTCAAATAAACATGATCCCCAATCTGAAATTTCTTATGTACTCTTTTCAAATCTGCATAACTCTTTTGCATGTCCTGAGCTGCCTTTAAATTCTGCCTAATCTTAACAATTTCCTGTTCCATTTCCTTGATCATCTCTGGTCCAAGCACTACCCTGTTCATTGGGTCGTCCTAATTCACTGGCGTCCTGCATCCCTTGCCATACAATGCTTCAAATGGACTCATTCCCAAGGATGCATGGTGTCCATTATTGTATGCAAATTCAACCAAGTGTAAATAATCTTCCCACTTGGATGGTTTGTCCATCACATACATTCGCAGCATGTCTTCAAGAACCTGATTCACCCTCTCGGTTTGGCCATCTGTTTGAGGATGGTAAGCTATACTGAAATTCAATTTAGTTCCCAATTCTTGAAATAATCCCTTCCAGAAATTGGAGGTGAACTTTGTATCACGATCGAAAATTATTGCCTTAGGCAATCCATGCAATCTGAATATCTCTCTCATGAAGATGTTCGCAATGTCACTAGCCTTGTGAGTGGACTTTACTGGGGTAAAGTGAGCTACCTTCGATAGCTTATCCACCACAACCATGATTGAATCATGATTCTTCACTGTCATGGGCAGACCTGTTATAAAATCCATGGAGATCACTTCCCACTTCCATTCCGGAATGGGTAAGGGCTGCATTAACCCTACTGGATGTTGGTGTTCTGCCTTGACTTGTTGGCACTTCTGACACCCAGCAATGTACTCAGCTATGTCCTTCTTCATGCCATTCCAAAAGTATTTCTTTCTTGCCGTTTTTATAGTCTTCTGATATCCTGGGTGTCCAGAGTACGGCATTTGGTGTATTTCATCCATCACTAGTTTCTTCAACTCTGCATTATTTGGAATGTACAACCTATCTTTGTAGATGAGGATACTGTCTTCACCCAGCTGATATCCTGCACACTTTTCATCCACATTACCGTGCTGCAACTTCTCTTTAATTTGAAGGCAAGTTTCGTCACCATTTTGGGATTCAAGAACTCTTGTCTTCAAATCTGATTTGCACATACTTACTGCTGAAACATGAAATTTTCTGCTAAGAGCATCTGCAACCTTATTCTCCTTCCATTTTACATGTTTAATTTCAAAATCAAATTCACAAAGAAATTCCATCCATCTAGCTTGCCTAGCATTCAAGTTTGGCTGCTCAAACAAATACTTCAGGCTCATGTGGTCTGTTCTAAGCTCGAATATTCTTCCCATCAAGTAATGCCTCCACAGCCTAAGAGCATGCACTATGGCTGCTAATTCTAAATCATGTGTGGCATAATTCTTTTCATGCTCTTTTAATTTCCTGTATTCATAGCAAATCACAATTCCTTCTTGCATGAGAACCCCACCCAGTCCTTCAATGCAAGCATCTGTTCACACTACAAATTCCTTCCTTGGATCTGCTATCTTCAAAACAGGAGCGCTGGTAACTAACTCCTTTAATTTCTGAAAATTTTTCTCACATTTTTCAGACCATACAAATTTGATGTTCTTCCTTTGCAATGAAGTGATCGGATGAGCTATCCTGGAGAATCCTTCAATAAACCTTCTGTAGTAACCAACAAGGCCCATAAAAGATCTAACATCTGAAACATTTCTTGGAGTTGGCCAATCCATGATGGAATTAATCTTTTCCGGATCCACTGCAATTCCTTCTTCTGAAATGACGTGACCCAAATATTTAATCCTCTTTTGATAGAATTCACACTTGCTTAACTTGGCATACAGCTGATGTTCCCTAAGAACTTGCAACACCCTTCTTATATGCTCCTCATGTTCTTCTTCATTTCTTGAATAGACAAGAATGTCATCTAAAAACACAATCACAAACTTATCCAAATATTTGCTGAATACACTATTCATGAGACACATGAATGTGGCGGGTGCGTTGGTAAGGCCAAATGGAACCACAGTGAACTCATAATGACCATATCTAGTTCTGAAAGCTGTCTTGTGAATGTCTTCTTCTTTAATCCTCACTTGATGGTAGCCAGACCTCAAGTCAATCTTTGAAAATAATTTGGCTTCCTTCATTTGATCAAACAAGTCATCAATTCTTGGTAATGGATACTTGTTCTTAACTGTCACTTTATTGAGCTTCCTGTAATCAATACACAGCCTTAAAGTTCCATCTTTCTTCTTAACAAATAACGCCAGTGCTCCCCAAGGGGACACACTAGGCCTAATATACTTTTTTTCCATTAATTCTTGCAGCTGTATCTTCAATTCCACCAACTCTGGTGTACTCATTCTATAAGGGGCTTTGGAATTCGGCGCTGCCCCTGGAACAAGATCGATGGTAAAATCAATATTTCTCGTTGGTGGAAACCCTGGTACCTCATCCAGAAACACATCTTGGAACTCTTGCAATATCTTGAAGTCTTCTAGTCTTGGCCCTTTGTCCTCTAATGAATCTGGCATATGGACTGCATATAATTGACAACCCTTCTTATAAAAAAATTTCAACTGCAGGGCTGAAATCTGCCTTATTGAAACTTGCTTGGGAATCCCTTTTACCAATGTTGGCCTTCCCTTTTCATCAATGCACTCAAGTGATTTCTCATAACAGTCCAATTTGGCTCTATGTTTTTCTAACCAATCCATGCCAATTAATGCATCATAGGATCCTAATGGTAACACATTCAATTCAGCATATGTGTGGAGTCCATTCAATTATATGGGACACTCCATCACTACCTCACTTACTTTTCTCTTGGTTCACGTGGCTAGTTGCACTAGCCAAGACTTATTATGCTTCATTTTTCTAAGAGAACAACCTTCAACCACTTTTGGAGAAACGTAACTATGAGTAGATCCTGGATCAATCAAAACGGAAATAGATTGCATAGCAATCTTACCTTCGACTTCCACCATTGATGATTGATGGTCTGCTTGGTGATTATCCAACGTTGCATAAATCCGAGGTGCTTCCCTTGCCATGTCCTCCACCGTAGCTACTCCCTTCAGGTTGTTCAACTTTCAAGAATTGTTTTTTCGATGTGGACAATCCTTCAACATGTGGTTTTCTCCACATCCCCAACACTGAAGTGGTCCCTTTGATGCTTTGTCTACTGCCACTGTTGGTTTGAATCCACTCCTTGCTTGTTGCCCCTGTGGAAAGGTTCTAGGCTAACCTCTGAATGGTGGCTTGAAGCCATCCATCTTTTGATCAAACTTCCCTCTTGGCTTTCCTTTCCATTCTAGGTTAGCCTCTATTTTTCCTTTATTTTGCTCATAGCAGTGCATTGCCATCCTAATGGCTTCATCCAAACTTGGTGGATTAACAAACTCAATACGATCTCTGAAACTCTGAGGTAGACCCCCAAGAAAGCATTGGATTTTTACTCTCTCATCTTTGATATAGTCAACATACCTCAGTAATTCCAAGAATTTGTGGACATGCTCTTTCATAGATGTTAAAATTCAATATGCTAAGACAGAAAATAGCAGCATTACATTCCATTTCACAATAATAGCATATACAGGATCACTGAAGAAACAACAAGCACAGCATAAACACAAGAGACAGAGATTTATCCTGGGAAACCCTCATGGGGTAGAAAACCCAGCAAATCTTCCTCAATATAGATGACCAGCAATATACAAAGATGAAACCCTGAGACATGATCTCCTCCTCCACAATAGCAGACCTCTCCTCCACAAGTGTGCTATCCTCAAGTGTGTGAGTGTGTCAAATGAGGAACACACCTCCTCTATTTATAAACTACTCTGATATGTATTTTACACAAGTACATGTAGGCTCGTATTTAACCATTAGGTTAAATACCCCATTATAACTGACTGGGCCGACCCCCACATGGTGGGTCGAATAACCCTAGTTACCACACCCAACTCGGAGGAATAAACATCTCCGGATTTATAGTATAATCACATCGGAGGTATGGAACATCTCCGGAATAAATAATATACAAATATAATATTCTTTGAAGTTACAATATTTCAACACTCCCCCTTAACGAGAAGGATATTATAACAGTATCTGCACGAGCAAGGAGTCATCAACATCATACATGATACATCTATAAATCATTGGAATCTTTCTCAACATCATCAGTAATTCAAGTAGTTACTGGAACATCTTCAATACTGGAACATCAACATCTTCAGTACTGAGTCTTTATCTTCTGCAGCACTCGAACAACTACAACAACATCAACATCTGGATCCTCACGATCATCAGTATCGTCATCTCACGATCATTAGCATCGTCATCACACGATCATCAGCATCGTCATCACACGATCATCAGCATCGTCATCACACGATCATCAGCATCGTCATCTCACGATCATCAGCATCGTCATCACACAATCATCAGCATCGTCATCTCACGATCATCAGCATCATCATCACACGATCATCAGCATCGTTATCACACAATCATCAGCATCATCATCTCACGATCATCAGCATCGTCATCACACGATCATCAGCATCGTCATCACACGATCATCAGCATCGTCATCACACGATCATCAGTATCGTCATCACACGATCGTCAGCATCGTCATCAACACAGGTATACATAACAATACAAGTATCCACATCATTAGTACAAGTATTCATGCAAATACAAGTATACATATCATCAATACAAGTATCCATACTGATACAAGTAATCATGTCATCAATACATGTATCCTACCGATACAAGTAACCACATCATCAATACAAGTATCCATACCGATACAAGTAACCACATCATCAATACAAGTATCCTACCGATACAAGTAACCACATCATCAATACAAGTATCCTACCGATACAAGTAACCACATCATCAATACAAGTATCCTACCGATACAAGTAACCACATCAAAAATCACTTTCTCGGAGACCATACGTCTACGGATCAATTCAGGGACCGAAGTCCAGGGATGATACAATCCCCACTTCTCGGAGACCATACGTCTACGGATCAATTCAGGGACCTAAGTCCGGGGATGATACAATCCCCACTTCTCGGAGACCTCACGTCTACGGATCAATTCAGGGACCTAAGTCCGGGGATGATACAATCCCCACTTCTCGGAGACCTCACGTCTACGGATCAATTCAGGGACCTAAGTCCGGGGATGATACAATCCCCACTTCTCGGAGACCTCACGTCTACGGATCAATTCAGGGACCTAAGTCCGGGGATGATACAATCCCCACTTCTTGGAGACCTCACGTCCACGGATCAATTCAGGGACCTAAGTCCGGGGATGATACAATCCCCACTTCTCAGAGACCTCACGTCTACGGATCAATTCAGGGACCTAAGTCCGGGGATGATACAATCCCCACTTCTCGGAGACCTCACGTCTACGGATCAATTCAGGGACCTAAGTCCGAGGATGATACAATCCCCTCAACTGTCCACTAAGGACTTCATTCTCGGATACCTCACGTCTACGGCTCTCTTTAGGACTGAAAGTCCAGGGATGATCCAATCCCCTCAACTATCCACTAAGGACTTCATTCTCGGAGACCTCACGTCTACGGCTCTCTTTAGGACTGAAAGTCCAGGGATGATCCAATCCCCTCAACTGTCCACTAAGGACTTCATTCTCGGAGACCTCACGTCTACGGCTCTCTTTAGGACTGAAAGTCCAGGGATGATCCAATCCCCTCAACTGTCCACTAAGGAATTCATTCTCGAAGACCTCACGTCTACGGCTCTCTTTAGGACTGAAAGTCCAGAGATGATCCAATCCCCTCAACTGTCCACTAAGGACTTCATTCTCGGATACCTCACGTCTACGGCTCTCTTTAGGACTGAAAGTCCAGGGATAATCCAATCCCCTCAACTGTCCACTAAGGACTTCATTCTCGGAGACCTCACATCTACGGCTCTCTTTAGGAATGAAAGTCTAGGGATGATCCAATCCCCTCAACTGTCCACTAAGGACTTCATTCTCGGAGACCTCACGTCTACGGCTCTCTTTAGAACATGTGTTCAAGGATGATACAATCCCCACATGTATTCTCATCAATACATCTATCATCAAAAGCATGTATTCTTACTAATACATATAACATCAAAAGCATGTATAAGTAAAACTAAGTATTCTAAGTATACGAGTCCTAAATCTAAATATTTCTAAGTATCTAGGTGTAGAGAACAGGTTACCTCATCATCGACCTTGTTGTTCGATGAGACAATCTCATCATCAGTGACTATACTACTCCCCCTTTCGAGGAGGGTCCTTTTGAGCTACACCAAGCTTGTATCGAAAGTATTCAAATCTCACTCGAGACAGAGGCTTGGTTAGTATGTTGGTAACTTCTTCACTCGAGGTAGAGGTTTGGTTAGTACATTGGTAACCTGTTACGAATTCAAACTTTATAGTTCCTTTCTGTGTCATATCTTGTTAGATCCCTATGATATTTGACTTATCATGGAACACTGGATTCTATGTCATCTTGATACAACTCTATTTGTCACATAGGATCACAGTTGGTTCTATCTCTAAGTCAAACAATCCTGAAGCCAAACTTCTTCACAACTAGCAGAGCAAACATCCATATATTCTGCTTGTGCTGAGAGCCACACTAGACTGCTTCCAGCTAAACCACGAGATCATGGCTAATCCTAGACAATAACATCCTCTTGATGTGTTCTTCTTGTCTGATACACTTTCTGCCCAATCAGCATCTGAGTAGCCATCTGAAGTCATGATCTCCAAGATAGCACAGATCAAAGTCTATCATATCCTTTAGGTGCCTCATCACATGCTTTGCAACTATCAGGTGAAAACATCTAGTTTCCACTAGATACTGACTCAAGGTATTCACAACAAAGCATATATCTAATCTAGTATATGTTAGATACATCAATGACCCAATAATTTGACTGTACAGAGTTATATCCACTAACTCCGATGAGTTATCCCCTAACAGCTTCAAGTTGGAATCCATAAGAGTGGCCATTCCAACACCTCAAGTCATATTTCTCATCATACTTTCCCTGGTTGAGAAATATTCCTTCTGAGCCTTGCCATACTTCCAGACCTAGGAAGTAAAGCGTCAATTTGAGATCTTTCATTTTCATTTCTGCATTGAATGATATTCTGCATATCTATCTGTGCCATCTCTCGTTAGATGGGTCTACTAATATGAGCCTTAATATCATTCGAAATCTGTGGTGAGTTCCTTCTTGCATCCATGCCATTTGTGTATAGAAATCATATTCAACCTTGTAGCAAAGGTTGAGATCCACATCACCCATGGTGATCATTAAGCTTATCAATTTATTATCGATCCTAGGTATCTATACAGAACCTGATTCACACTTCTTCTTTAATTACACCATACTTGGAGCAAACATCTTGTCGTGATTCTCTTCCCCTTTCTAAGAGAATCTTCTAGCCATGAGCCTTCTATATTTTGTTTGATTTGTAAATCTTCTTGTTTGAACATCCACCACTTGTACGGTGTCCATCATTCTTCATGACCTTTCCTACAAATCAAAATTAAGTACATGATTAGTAATACTTCATAATCATCAAATCATATTGACATGATAACCTATTATGCATACAGATATCATTTACATAGTGATGCAACTATTTTGACCAATACTTTGGCACAACACTTTCCCATATCCTGTATGCATACAGTGGCTATCTAGATGCCTTCCATCTCTACCAGAACATACTATCGAGAGTGTGCACAACTCTCAGCATGTCAGCAAAGAGGTTTCATTCTAGACAAGCAACAATGGAATGTTTGTCCAACTTACCAATCATATGCATATTAGTAGTATACTGTTCAATGTTCTATGAATATTTACACTCAGCATGATATATTATAGGAATACAAATATGCATACAACCTATTACAGGCAATATCATTACTATTTCAAATAACAACTCAAATACTTATCTTTTATGTTTGTGTGGCTACCTCCCGCTTGATCTTCTGTATGTCTTTTGAACTTCTATTCATTCTGTACCACTGTGCATGCTCAAGAGTCATCCTCATGATCTCATACACAAACATACACTCATTAGTATATTCTAAATGCTATCAAAACATTATAGTACTAAATAATCTTGAAAATGTATAGTCATGATTATAGTTAATAAACATTAGTATTCAAGATTTCAGGGAAGTCTTCTTTTACTCATGCATATCATCAATCAAGATAAAAGATATAATATGCATAATCCCTTGATTACTAACTTTATGAATAAGCATAACCAATCATTCCAAGTATACTTATATAAGGGATCCTAACACAAGGTAAGATTCATGGGAAACATACTTGGATTAGTATACCTACTTGGTTATGTACAACATACCTCGTAAGTAGAACAAAGATTATGGATGAGTCTTTGTCTTCATGTTTTCATGGTCATGGAGCCTGATTTGTCTTTTGTGATGTACCTGTATCTTGTTAGTAGACAACATCAACCTCACACAACATCATAATGCATTAGTACAATCATAAGTGTCAACACCCTAACCAATGAATATCTTCTATCATGCATTCATAATTTTGTTAAGGTGATACAACAAATCTAAAATCAAGATTGTACTAACCGTAATAACATGAAGACAAACATACCATAAACTTAATCATGAACAAATCTCAAAACATACCTCGATGAGTCATACCTGTCGAGATCGCTTGTAATCTCCTTATGTAAAGCCTTAGCCTCATCTCCCTCTGAAACAGTAACTCCTTCACTTATGCAGGTGACCAATCCATCTTCTTCTAGGATTAACCCTATCCACTTGATTTGCAAGAACTGGACCTGGAGCTGGATATGGGTTTGTCAAAGAAACCCCAAAAATTCAAACTTTGAATTTCAAACTTCTGAAAGGATAGAAATATGCGCCTTGATGAGCTGATCAAACTGATATATTCAGAATTTGAAAACTGCAAAGTTTCACTCCTCAATTTTGCCTTTGAAACTTCCGGATTCACTAGACGTGACCCTGAACTGGGGTTTGGTGAATCCCACTCTTCTTCCCAATCAAAATGTTTGATCCAAAGCTCTAAGCTTCTATTTTTCTGAGGAGCTTCCAGCCATGGTCACAGATTTCAAAAATTCCCATTTTTACAGAAGCCCTAATTTTCCACTTTTCTGATCAAAGTCCCGAACTAGGGTTTGATCAAGCCCGGCCTTCTGCCCAACCAAAAAATCTGATCTTGGTCTCTAAATTTCTATTTTGATGAGTATCTTTCAGCCGTGGTCTCCGTTTATAAAAATTCCAACTTTCTTCAAAGCCCTAAATTCCGGAAGCCATGAATGAAGGTACTCAAAAATAATTATGTTTTGACAGAAATATGTACCTGATTGTTTCTGCTGTAACTCCAAACTTTTCAATCCACAGGGTCTGAAAAAGTTTTCTGTGATAGCCTGACCTGTTATCTTTCCATCCTGACAGGTCTGACCTCAATTGGATTCTCTAAGAGAGAGTTATGTCAAATGTCGCAACGTGACCTGTTTTGGGATAAAACAGAAGAGCGAACTTGTACGGCGTGCCACGTGTCACTCTTTGAACTTCGGCCTCTGAAAAACTTTTCTGAGGTATCTCGGCCTGTTATATTTCCATCTTGACAGGTCTGACCTCAATTGGACTCTCTGAGAGAGAGTTATGCCAAGTGTCGCAACATGACCTGTTTATGGGATAATACAGGAGGGAGAACTTGTACGGAGTGCCACGTGTTATTGGTTCAACTTCGGCCTCTGAAAACGTTTTCTCAGATAGTACAGACTGTGTACTACCTGTCACTTTTTACGAAATTTCATTTGGAGCTTCCTAGCCCAAGATATGACCTTTTTCCCAAGGTCACCTGATTTTGACTCAGATCTGGAAGAGGCAGAAACCCTATATTGTACAGATCATAAATCACAAAGTACAACGAATTAGAGGTTGTCCTTTGGACACAAGGTACCGGGAGATTTAATCTTCGTCCTGTAACAATTTCAGATCCGAAAACTTCACCAAAAGGGATTTATAGCGAAAGTTCTACGATGACTGGTTTTTGCTATGTAAAACCCTAACCTTCAAATTGTCGTAAGTAAAGCAAGTGTCTTTAGTGCCATACCTTGTCTTCCTTCAGGTTAGCTATGAAACCATGTTAAAATTCAATATGCTAAGATATAAAATAGAAGCATTACATTCCATTTCACAATAATAGCATATACAGGATCACTGAAGAAACAACAAGCACAGCATAAACACAAGAGACAGAGATTTATCCTCGGAAACCCTCATGGGGTAGAAAACCCAGCAAAGCTTCCTCAATATAGATGACCAGCAATATACAAAGATGAAACCCTGAGACATGATCTCCTCCTCCACAATAGCAGACCTCTCCTCCACAAGTGTGCTATCCTCAAGTGTGTGAGTGTGTCAAATGAGGAACACACCTCCTCTATTTATACACTACTCTGATATGTATTTTACACAAGTACATGTAGGCTAGTATTTAACCATTAGGTTAAATACCCCATTATAACTGACTGGGCCGACCCCCACATGGTGGGTCTAATAACCCTAGTTACCACACCCAACTCGGAGGAATAAACATCTCCAGATTTATAGTATAATCACATCGGAGGTATGGAACATCTCCGGAATAAATAATATACAAATATAATATTCTTTGAAGTTACAATATTTCAACAATAGATTTTAGTCCCAACCTGAGTTCATTAAACTCTTTTCTCTTACCGTCATAATACCTAGCAGAAAGGTATTTCTCCTTGAAGTACCTCTTAAATCTTTCCCAACTAATCCTTCTTTCATTAATTATTTTCACTTGCAAGAGATTGTCCCACCAAATGGAAGCTCTGCCATTTAAGTTGTAAATGGCAATTCTGGCTTTCTCATTTCCTGAGTAGTCTTGAATTCTGAAGTATTTCTTCATTCCAAGAAGCCATGCTTCTGCCTCTTGGCCGGTATTGCCTTCCCCATCAAATGTGGGAGGTCTTGCCTTCCTCAATTCTCCCTGTGGGATGCCCTTGAACTTCTTCCTTCCATCCAATCTCTTAGGTGCATGTCTTGGACTTCTCCTAAAACATTTGGAGTCACACGACCTGCTGGAAGAAGACCTTGATGAAGGTGTTTTATGTTTTCTGCTCACCGAACTCTTCCTTGGGCTTGGAGTCCTCCTCTTCGAACGACCTCTAGAATGACTCCCTGCATCTCTTCCTTCTTCACCCATATTTCTTGGGTTGGACCCAAGGTTTATCTTATGCTGCATATCAGTGAGGCTTTGCAAAATAGTAGCATTGAGTTGGTGTTGCTCTTCTTGAGCCTTCATCAATCTCTCATTGAAGCTCACCATGGTTTCAACCAAATTATGAGGAGTCACCTGCTCCCTTCTCCCATTGGATTCAGTCTCCGCATTCCCTTCATGCATATTTTCTCCTAGAATGTCTTCTTCATGTTCATAAGGATCTTGAGCATCATTTATGGTCACCATCTTTCCTGTATGCTACCTCTGCTACAATTATAAATTTTATGAGCTGCAAACACTGTGCATTATGAAATATTTGTCAGACATCATAAGAATGCATATAGAAATATACACAATCAATATTTAACATAATAGAACTCATGGAATAATTCACACAGTTGCTATGCATTCCTTTCCCTTGCCCATTCAAGCAATTCTAGAAATTGCCCATATTTATCGATAATTTGTCAAGACAGTCGCTGGTACATTTATGCCCTAATTATTTGTGGGGTATGATAAATTCATTCCAATTATGGTCATACACCATTATTCCCTGCTAGACAAGCTTTCCAATGCCTGTCCCCATGCTCCATTTCGACATCGGGTGTGGAAACGGCGTTGTTTCAAAACTGACAACTCTTACCAATAATTCTGTACATTTTACACAGTTGTATTTTGGTCCCGAATGCCAACTTCAGCCATCTGTGGAAGAAAATCTACGAGGAACCACAAAAACTTATCTATCGGGCGAAGTTAGTCCATATAACAAGGAACACTCATCAATTCACGGATTTCAATTCCGATGCACCATTCATCTTCTATGAATTTCTGGGTTTTTCTACTTCTCACTTTTCACATTTTTCCAAAATTCCAAATTTTGGGCCAAAAATGGCTATCTCCCAAATGGTGCATTTCTGGGAAATCTTCATCTAATGGAAACTGTCTGCCTTAATGAGAATATGAAATGTCTAGTTCAGTAATTTTTTTGATTCCCACATCTAGGGTCACTTTTACTGTCCACCAGCTTTTCAAAATCCCAAAAAAGTGGTCTGGAATAGTGCTTTTTGGCCTTCTTGCTCACCCCGACTCCACATCCTTTGGATTTTGGCTTCAAGATTCTGAATTTAACACTGTGCCTACTTCATGGCCGTGCCTGATCAATTTCAGCTCAAACCGACCTTTTGTCAAGCCTCGGGACTCCGTCCTTCAAAAGTCACTATTCCCCTTTTTCTGTCAAATCGGAGTGTAATGGGCTCAGGGTCTTCACTGGTTCTTTCATGGCCTTCGTCAATGGCCTCTGAGCCCTACAGGAATCATTCCATTCTGCGCTCGGATGTTCCTTCTATCCAAAAATCAAGTTTTGGTCACTTTACTTTTTTTTTCTTTTTTTTTGCCGTCGTTGCGGGACGGTTTGCCGAACGCTCCCACAATTGCGGAGCCATTCGGCGAAGGCTCCCGCAATTGCGGAGCCATTCAACGAATGCTCTCGCAGTTGCGGAGACATTCGGCAAATGCTCCCATTGCGGAGTGATTCACCGAATGCTCCCGCAATTGCGGAGCAATTCGCTGAACGCCCCCGCAATTGCGAAGCAATTCGTCGAATGCTTCCGCAATTGCGGAGCGATTCGGCGAATGCTCCTGCAGTTGCGGAGCCATTCGCGGAATGCTTCTGTTGCGGAGCAATTCGGCGAATGCTCCTGCACTTACCGAGCCATTTGCGGAATGCTTCCGTAGTTTCGGGAAGATTCGCGGAACTCTTTTGCAAATTTCGAAAGAGAAATCCTTCCGAAAACTTCCTTTTGACGCCAAACACTTAGAAAAAATTTCTGCTTTTTCGGAGCAATTCGCCGAATTTTTTCGCGTTGCAAGACAACTCGCGGAATCCTTCCGCAAATTTTGGGGTGACTTCCCGAACTATTCCGCGTTGCGAAAAAACTCGCGGAATGCTTCCACAGTTTCGGAGCAATTCGTCGAATGCTTCCGCAATTGCAGAAGACATTCGGGAATTCTTTCCGAAACAGACTTAAACAAAAAAATTTCAAAACTCTTGAAACAATTTCTGGATTCTTCTTTCCTTTTGACTGCAATTGGATTTGGCCCAATGCTGCAACTAGCAGCTCTGATACCACTCTGTAACGTACCCTTCCATCATCAAATGCCGGGAAGGAAACGTTAACAACACACCGGGATTTTGACAGACTTAGCCCCAATATTTTTACTCATAAATTCATAACAATTAAAAACTTCTATATGCAGATTCACCTCAGAATAAACACAGCGGAATTAAACATAATAATACACAGACATAATGGAATGCATCAACATGTTTATCTCAAGCAAAAAGGTGATTCCATATCAATTTGATTACCATGAATATTTAGCATTCAGATTGAACACAGAATGTATATAAATTAATTCACAAGAATACTTATCTTGAAATGTAAATGTCCAACGACTGGCTACGTGAGGGCAACGTTCCACCCAACCATATATCTCTATCCAGCCTATATTCTTTCAGCTGAGAGATCACCCTCGAGCTGGGCTGTGTATCCACTAAGGAAGAACTAGCTGGGCTCACTCACAGCCATGGTTTCGGTCATCAGCTATGCTAAGCCAACACACTGTTGGGTTTATCAAGCATACAAGAAGATAGAGGGGGGTAACGCTAAGCCAGTGAGCTCAACCACAGAGCTACAGGCATCTCAAGTGAACTCAACAGTCAGGAACCCACATTACCTACCACATCCAACACAAGGAAGATCCCCTTCTCTGTTACACAGTCCCTCAGGCAACTCTTCCCTCCAGTGCTCTTCAGGATGGGCATAGAAAGGTCCAGCTGCTACTCCTTAAGATCTTAGCCTTCACTGGGTTTATCAAGCACACCCAACCTCTGCATAGTCATTCCCAACTTGTTTTCTCACCATTCTGCTCACCAAATAACTCAAGTCCGTCACTGGTTTTCTGAGTTGCAAAATCTGGGTTTTCCTATTGATTTTGGGGTAGTTCATGCTCCCAAATTGTTGATGTATATGTAACTTCGGAATGTATTTCACATATATGTATATTGTATTCCTATAGAGATGTTATTATTCCTCTATGCGGAAGTGTCATCATTTATATTGTAAGTGTCGTAACTTATACTTGATGGGTTATTAGACCACCTTGTTTGGGGTCGGCCTTGTATAAGTCATGTGGTTCAAAGGGTTATTAGACCACCCTATTGGGAGTCGGCCATGTGGGTCAAAGGGTTATTAGACCACCCTATTGGGGGTCGGCCCAGTCAGCATTATGTTATGTGGTTAAGTTCGAGCCTACATGAGTTGGGTAAAAAGGCAAGTCAAGTCAAGTATAAATAGAGTGCGGGAGGCACTCTATTTACTCACTCACTTCTCACTCATGCACTCAAGGAGGAGTGGCGCACTTATGGAGGAGGAGGATCTGCTGCTAGGTTATGTCTATCTCTCATGGTTGGTTGTATCATTGCTCTATCTATCTCTGAGGAAGTTATTGGGGTTTTTCACCTTTATGGTTTTCCCCAAGTAAATCTTTGTGTCTCTTGTGTGCGCATTATTGTATCCATGATTGATATGCTGTAGATATGTTGTATATGTTGTTCTCTCAGTTAAGATCCTAGATCAGATTAAAGTAAATTCTGAAAATTTAACATGGTATCAGAGCTAGCCTAAAAGAAGGCATGATATGGCATGTATGACACTTGTTGCACTTACGATGCTAGGGCTTGATATAGCAAAAACCAGTCATCGTAGCACTTTCGCTATAAATCCGTTTTGGCGATGTTTTCAGATCTGAAATTGTTACAGGATGAATACTAAATCTCCAGGTACCATGTGTCCAAAGGACAACCTCTAATTCATTGTACTTTGTGATTTATGATCTGTACAATATAGGGTTTCTGCCTCTTCTAGATCTGAGTCAAAATCAGGTGACCTTGGGAAAAAGGTCATAACTTGGGCTAGGAAGCTCCAAATGAAATTTTGTGAAAAGTGACAGGTAGTACACAGACTTTACTATCTCAAAAAACGTTTTCAGAGGCCGAATTTGAACCAGTGACACGTGGCACGCCATACAATTTCACTCTCCTGAATTATCCCAAAACAGGTCACGTTGCGACACTTGGCATAAATCTCTCACAGAGAGTCCAATTGAGGTCAGACCTGTCAAGATGGAAATATAATAGGACGAGCTATCTCAGGAAACTTTTTCAGAGGCCAAAGTTCAAACAGTGACACGTGGCACGCTGTACAAGTTCGCTCTCCTGAATTATCCCAAAACAGGTCACGTTGCGACATTTGGCATAACTCTCTCTCAGAGAATCCAATTGAGGTCAGACCTATCAGGATGGAAAGACAACAGGTCAGGATATCTCAAAAAACTTTTTCAGACCCTGTGGATTGAAAAGTTCATAGTTACATCAGAAACAATCAGGTACATATTTCTGTCAAAACAAAATTATTTTTGAGTACCTTCATTCATGGCTTTCGGAATTTAGGGCTTCGAAAAAAGTTGGAATTTTTGTAATCAGAGACCATGGCTGAATGCTACTCTTCAAAATAAAAATTTAGAGACCAAAATCAGAATTTTTGGTTGGGCAGAAGGCCGGGCTTGATCAGACCCTAGTTCGGGACTTTGATCAGAAAAGTGGAAAATTAGGGCTTCTGTAAAAATGAGAATTTTTTAAATCTGTGACCATGGCTAGAAGCTCCTCAGAAAAATAGAAGCTTAGAACTTTGGATAAAACCTTTTGATTGGGAAGAAGAGTGGGCTTCATCAAACCCTAGTTTAGGGTCACGTCTAGTGAATCCAAAAGTTTCAAAGGCAAAATTGAGGAGTGAAACTTTGCAGTTTTCAAATTCTGAATATACCAGTTTGATCAGCTCATCAAGGCACATATTTCTATCCTTTCGGAAGTTTGAAATTCAAAGTTTGAATTTTTGGGTTTCTCTGACAAACCCATATCCAGCTCCAGGTCCATTTCTTGCAAATCAAGTGGATAGGTTTAATCCTAGAAGAAGATGGATTGGTCACCTGCATAAGTGAAGGAGTTCCTGTTTCAGAGGGAGATGAGGCTAAGGCCTTACATAAGAAGATTACAAGCGATCTCGACAAGTATGACTCATTGAGGTATGTTTCGAGATTTGTTCATGATTAAGTTTATGGTATGTTTGTATTCATGTTATTACGGTTAGTACAATCTTGATTTTAGATTTTTCGTATCACCTTAACAAAATTATGAATGCATGATAGAAGATATTCATTGGTTAGGGTGTTGACACTTATGATTGCACTAATGCATTATGGTGTTGTATGGGGTTTATGTTGTCTACTAACATGAAAGGTACACCAAGAAAGACAAATCATGTTCTGGTCCAAGAACATATGGTCATGATAACATGAGGACAAAGATTCATCCATTGTCATGGATCTCATAGAAGATCCATTTACGAGGTATGTATAACTTGGTTTTGTAATGGTTAACATATGAGACATGCAGGTTACTAGCACAAGTCACTGAAGAGAACCAAAAGACATTATGCGGGTATGTTAGACATAAACTAGCTAGCATGCTAATCCAGGTATGTTTTTCCTATATCAAGCTAGAATCCTACCTTGGTTTAGGATCTTATACTGTTGTGTTGTTGATAATGATTATTCATGAAGTCATAAGTTTGAATAATCATGGTTGTATGCATATTATGTTTCTTACCATAATTGATGATATGACTAACCAGAAGAATCATGAAGGTATAGGTTTGAATAATCACAGGTTTTATGCATATTATATCTCTTATCTTGATTGATGATTCAACTAACCTGAAGAGTCATAGGTTTGAGTAATTACAGGTTTAGACATGTTATGCTTCTTATGATTTGACTAACCATAAGAATCCTACATAAACCTTGAATGCTAATGCTTATTATTTCTATTTGAAATGATCATGACTATACATGCTTGAGATTATTGTGTTTTAATAGTATACTAATGAATGTATGATTTTATATGAGATCACAAGGATAACACAATCATGATACTAATAAGCATGCATAGGGACCAAGGATGAATATGAGTTCAAGAACAGGTAATCCAGGAAGCAAAGATCAAGAGCGAGTACACTCCATTGGTTTATGCAAGGATGCAAATATTCAGAGGGAGTTGACCATCTCTCTACATTCCACATCAAAAGGTGTAGAAGAAGCTACTTCAGATTAGGACTCCAGTAGCTCCTGCAAGGAAGCGAAGACTCAGAGGGAGTCCACCCAACGAACAAACAAAGATAAGTATTTGAATTGTCATTTCTTAAATAATACTGTTCAATAATGTATATACTGATGTTCCTAGAATTAGGTTGTGTATTATGCATATTAGAATAATTGCATTGATGAACAGTATACTCCTAATATGCATGGGTAAGTGGCCTGTGGCACTATACAACATTCCATTGCTACTTATCTAGAATGAAACCTTTTTGCTGACATGTTGGGAGTTGTGCACACTCTTAACAATGTTCTGGTAGAGATTGGAAGGCATCTAGAAAGTTACGGAATATGGATAAATGTTGTATTGAAGCATTGGCTAAGATAATTGCATGACTATATGACATATTTCTTTATGTGTAAGAATTTGTTCTGAAAATTATGAGATGTTTCTAATCATGCAATTTAACCTGTTTTGTAGGAAAGACCGTATATCTTCACCTACAAAAAGGACTACAACATTTGTTCCAGCAACAAATATATCTATTGAAGATATTGAAGTTCCCAGGATCTGGGATGAAGAAATGGAATGCCATGATCCGTCGATCATGAAGAATGATGTTTGGGATGTAGTCCCAAGACGTGAAGGGAAGTTTGTTATGACTTCCAAATGGAACTATTAGATCAAGCACGTTGCAGATGGCAGCATTGAGAAATATAAAAGTGATGAAATAGAAGATGCACCAGATGGATTTCAAGACAGCATGGTGTAGTCAGATATGTGTGCAGAACTTGGTATGGTAGGATAGACAGCTTTCTATCCAGTTTGGGCTTTACCAAGAGTAAAGCGGATTCCAACCTTTACTACAAGGTTGAGGAAGGCAATCCAGTGATACTACTTTTGTATGCGGATAACCTGTTTGTTACAGGTGAATATAGATTGATTGCCAACACGCAGCGGAAGCTTACTACCGAGTTCGAGATGAAGAACTTGGGGATGATGCACTATTTGTTTTTGGCATGGAGGTGTGGCAGAGTGCAGATGGAATCTTCCTTGGACAAGGGAAGTATGCAGTAGAGATCCTGAAGAGGTTCGGGATGATGGATTGCAAGGTCGTGGCCACACCTATGGCATCGAATAGGAAGCTTCTATGTGATGCCTCATTTGAGTCAGTTGATGTCTCTTTGTATCGTCAGATGATTGGGTCCTTGATGTACCTGACGAACACGAGACCAGACATTTGCTTTGCTGTGAACACATTGAGCCAGTTCCTGACGGATCCGAGGAGTGTTCACCTAGTTGCTTTAAAGCATATTCTGAGGTACCTGAAGGGTACAGTGGATTATGGGCTCAAGTATGAGGTGAATCAAAAGTTTAACCTGCAGAGTTATGTTGATTCAGATTGGGCTGGCAGTGCTGCAGACAGGAAGAGCACATCTGGGTGTTGCTTCAGTATGGGATCAGGTGTGATCTCATGGTTTAGCAGGAAGCAGTCCTGCGTGGCACTGAGTACAGGTGAGGCAAAGTATGTTGTAGCCTGTTCAGCTAGATGTGAGGCAGTATGGCTACAGAAGCTACTGTCTGAGTTATTTGATCTCCCATTGGAGGCTACTGGTATCTTCTGTGATAACCAGAGTTGTGTGAAGCTGTCCGAGAACCCAGTGTTTCATGACAGGTCGAAACACATAGAGATCAAATATCACTATATCAGGGATATGGTGCAGAGAGGAGCTGTGAAGCTCCTGTATGTTGCGACGGATGAGCAGATTTCAAATGTGCTGACGAAGCCACTAGCCAGAGTGAAGTTCGAGTACTTCAGAGAGAGGCTTGGCGTTCTTCAGATCGAGGACACTTCGAGGAAGAAGTGATGGACACATTTGCTGAAGCCATTCCAAGCATGTTGGAAGGAGGATCCTTCACATGGCTGTGGATGTAAGCGTTGGATGATGAGCATCAGGATGATGTTCTGGTTTCTGCTTGGATATGATCAGTTCGATCATTTTTATGTATGTACGCATCATGTTGGATGCTGGATATGATAAGTTGGATCATTTTGATTATGTATGTATGCATCATGTTGGATGCTTGGACCATGTATCTATATATGTATCAGGTGGATACATTGTATGATCAGGTGGATCATGTATGGTGATATGTATCATGTATTTGTATTTGTATCAGGTAGATACATTGATGATCAGGAGGATCATCTATGATGATATGTATCAGGTAGATACTTGGTATGCATCAGGTAGATGCATTGATAATCAGGTGGATCAGGTATGATGACATGCAGCAGGATGTTGCAGTGATGATCAGGATGATCATAGATGACGAGCTTCATGATGTTGCTTGAGATGACATGCAGCAGGATGTTGCAGTGATGATCAGGATGATCATGGATGATGAGCTTCAGGATGTTGCTCCAGATGACATGTAGCAGGACGTTGCAGTGATGATGATCAAGATGATGAGGTTCAGGATGTTGCTCCAGATGACATGCAGCAGGACGTTGCAGTGATGATGATCAGGACGATCATGAGTACATCAGGATTATGTATGGTGAGTATTAGGTTGATACTCTATGGCCGTGGATCAGGTTGTGCAGATGAGCATGTCTGGGAGATCCTATAGGTCGGAGTTGTGTACCCGTAATAGCCTGGGATGCTCTTTTGAGACATTGCTCTGGGAGGACATGTAATTTGTGCCCTGGGATATTTCAGGTCGGAGTTGTGTACCCGTAACATCCTGAGATGCTCTTGCGAGGTTTTGTCCTATGGCATGTAATTTGTGCCCTGGGAGATTTTAGGTCAGAGTTGTGTACCCGTAACATCCTGAGATGCTCTTTCAAGGTTTTGCCATGACCACATGTAATTTGTGCCCTAGGAGATTTCAGGTTGGAGTTGTGTACCCGTAACATCCTAAGATGCTCTTGCTAGGTTTTTTGGTGACCACATGTAATTTGTGCCCTGGGAGATCCTTCAGGTTGGAGTTGTGTACCCGTAACATCCTGGGATGCTTTTTCGAGGTTTTGTGGTGGGGTCACATGTAATAGCGCCCTGGGAGATCCTACAGGTCGGAGTTGTGTACCCGTAATATCCTGGGATGCTCTTTCGAGGTTTTGTGACGCACGTAATAAGTCCTGAGGATTCCACAGTATGGCCAGTGATGACGAAGACCTGCAGGTCGTGGGCCTACATCCAGTATGAAAAAGGACTGGCTCTGTAGAACTTCCTATGACGAGTAGATTCAGAGATTGATTGATATAGCAGCAGCAGTGACGATGATGATGACTCGATGACGATTATCCAGTGACGATGATCCAGAGAAGATGACTTGTGCTAGAAGAACTGTGCTGAGAAATACCTTCCTAGTTAAGAGGGAGTGTTGATGTATATGTAACTTCGGAATGTATTTCACATATATGTATATTGTATTCCTATAGAGATGTTATTATTCCTCTATATGGAAGTGTCATCATTTATATTGTAAGTGTCGTAACTTATACTTGATGGGTTATTAGACCACCTTGTTTGGGGTCGGCCCTGTATAAGTCATGTGGGTCAAAGGGTTATTAGACCACCCTATTGGGGGTCGGCCCAGTCAGCATTATGTTATGTGGTTAAGTTCGAGCCTACATGAGTTAGGTAAAAAGGCAAGTCAAGTCAAGTATAAATAGAGTGCAGGAGGCACTCTATTTACTCACTCACTTCTCACTCATGCACTCAAGGAGGAGTGGCGCACTTATGGAGAAGGAGGATCTGCTGCTAGGTTATGTCTATCTCTCATGGTTGGTTGTATCATTGCTCTATCTATCTCTGAGGAAGTTATTGGGGTTTTTCACCTTTATGGTTTTCCCCAAGTAAATCTTTGTGTCTCTTGTGTGCTTGCATTATTGTCTCCATGATTGATATGCTATTGATATGCTGTACATGTTGTTCTCTCAGTTAAGATCCTAGATCAGATTGAAGTAAATTCTGAAAATTTAACACAAATTTTCCCCAAGGGTCATACCAATGGATCACCCATTGGATTTCATTGTCCAATACCAAATCTTGACGTTTTTGGCTTCCCAAAATGTGGGTTCTCTCATAGTCGTGATTTCTGGTTTTCCCCCTGCTGGGAGCTCATTTTTTTTTTGGATGGAGAATGATGCTAGGCCCTCCACGGTGGAATGGGGATGAGAATGAAGCAACCTCCCATGAGGTTGAGCGACTTCTTGTACAAGAAAACAGAGCTCATAACTACCCATACAAATTTCTGGGATGCCCATGCTCCATTGAAGCCATGAGCTGAAACCTCAACCACTTCCTTACAACAGGCATAAATGTCATCTAGGGAAGTCAATGGGTTCTCATAATGACATATGGCAGTATAGGGTTTAGTCCCATATCCCCCTCACCACTCCCTAGTGGATACATGTGGCCCCTTCTCATTCGTTGCCTCCATAGCCAGTTTTGGTATTTTATTTCAATATTAAATATTTACATCAATTTACAATATCCCATGGCTTAATAGCACGTGGGTAACAAAATATCAAGCATGTCTAATTCAAATAAAATCCGAGCATAAACTAGCGGGGCCTTGGCCTTGAGCTCCATGCTAGGGAAACATACAACGTGTGTATACAATATTTACATTAGAAGCCAATATTTCCTAAGGGTCAAAATTGGGGTATTACACCAAGTACTTAGCGTACTTGGCATATATCAAAAGGTGTTTCACGTACCTAGTGTATATCGAAAGGTGTTTCACGTACTCGGTAGTATATAGGAAGGTCTCGTGCCATACGGTTGTGCATTAGACAGCACCACTACATATTTGAGCTCTCATGTACCTTGAGTATATCGAGAGACACCATTAGGATTCCTGAAACCAACTGAGTTAACCATTTGGGCGTCTTGGCATCACAATACACCGATAACAGCACTCAGGGAGATTACTACGCACGTGCCATCTAGGTAAGGTATTCAAGCAAGGGTACGGTCCCAATCCTCCTTGTCACATTTTATTGTTGGACCCTACGGTATATAGCGAGTTGTGGTGCCTTGAAAATCCTATGAGGATATTGACTGCTTATCCACTCATATTCACAAAGTTTGCTTGTTGCATTTAGACTTGAGTAGTGTTTGATTTGTGTGGTACTTCAAAGACTCTGAGGAAGTTTAGATATGGAATATTATTTCGGGACTACCAACCAGGAGACCCCTTTCCAAGGTATGCCATTTGTTATTCCCCCTTGTGGAACTGTTGGTCCTCCCTTTATGGATACGTTGAGTCTTCCTAGATTGACGATAGGATCACCAGTATGATCATTCTCCAATCCAATTACACCAAGTGCACCAATTGCGTCGAACTTAGGTCCTTCACCACCTGAGCATCAATCTCATGGTGACCCTTCTCCTTCTTCATCGAATGTTGAATCAAATTCTTTCTTTTCCTCTTCTCCTACTGAAAACTCTAATGTTAGTAAGAAGGTGGGTGAGAAGAAGAAGAAAGGGAAGACTAAGAATAAGAATACTAAGAAGAAGGTCACAACCCCAGCCTCTGATTATCATGTTGGGGGCACTGATACACCTGTTTCGAATTTGCGTAAACCGAAATTCCCTTGAAAAACTTTGCAAAGGGTCCCATTTTCTTAAGAGATTCCCTGGTATCTCCAAGGTCTTAGAAATATGGTCACATTCCGAACAACCCATGTCATTAGCCTCTGGACATTATACTGATGATACCCCATCAACTAGTGATGTTGTAATTAAGGGTCGGAAGGGTAGAGCTACAAACCCTTGTTGATTATGCAAGGGCATGCACTGCACTTACCTTTCTCCTCATATGGATGAAGCTTCACAATTGTTAGAAGACATGGACATATCCCATAAGCACCTTCCAACTGAATATTGTAGGTTGTCCCTTGAATCTGCACTGGTTGATAAGACGGTCAATCCAACCCCATCCTCGGTTGACCCCATTCTTTCATCAGAGAGTGAAAATGACACGATTGATTCAACAACATCCTTGATCGACCCCATTCATCCCTTGAGGGATGATACCCAAGTGGTTAATAAAGTCTCATTCTCAGTTGACCCCAATCCTCCTTTGAAGAGTGAAATGCAAATGATTAATCGAGCATCATCCTCTGTTGATCCCACTCCTCCTTTGAAGAGTGAAACACAAGTGGTAGATCTAGTTTTATCCTCGATCCACCCAACTCTTTCTTTAGAAAATGCCCAGATTGAAGTAGTCACCATCACAAAATCTTCATCGTATACTGCTTTTCCAACTGAAAGTGAATTAGAAATCACTGATATGTTTCTGGTCGATTCAGACAGTCCTAGGCAAGGAGAATTCTCGTCCACGGGACCTCTTCCAAGTACTGAGGTTATTTCATTTGATTGGAATAGTCTAGCAGAATCTCATCTCCCCTCAAATGTTCCTTTCTAGATTTATGTAAGGGTTTCCGAAAAGGAAATCTTTCTCACTATAGTTGACGAGGGAGCTTCTGTTAGTATTCTATTCTCAACTGCTTGGAAAGCTATAGGGTCTCCTTGGCTTGTGCCGATTACATGCCAGATTTTGGCTTTTAATAGAATGCCTACCGGACCTTTAGGGATTCTTCCGCAATTGCCTGTCACCTTGGGAGGTAAAACTGTTTATGTTGATGTCATGGTTGTACAAGGTCCTTTAGATTTCAATCTGCTTCTTGGACATGATTATGTCTATGATATGAAATCCATAGTGTCCACACTCTTTCGAGTGATGTATTTTCCCTATGATGGGAGGATTTTGACCATTGCTCAGCTTTCCTTCATGACACCCAATCATCCAATGACTGCCATTCAACAAACTTCCCTGAATTTCCCACACGTATTAGTGGTTTCTTCCCCTTAAGCATGAGGGGAATGTCTCCAGCCTCTGGACATCATGTTGGATAAGTGCCTTTAATTTTGAGCATGGTTCTATTCCCGTTTCAAGCTCGTTAAAAAATGAAACAGTACCCCATGATCATGGTTCTATTCTTGTGTCAAGCTCGTTAAAAATTGAAACAACATCCTATGAGCATAGTTCCATTTCTATGTCAAGCTCGTTAAAAAATGAAATAGGTTCCCACGAGCATGGTTCTATTCTCGTGTCAAGCTCATTAAAAAATGAAACAGATCCTTTCCCTTTGAGTCGAGTCTTCTCGTAGACTTAGTACCTGAACCTTCTTTTCATCCGCCTATGCCTTAGGCGAATGAGATGAAGCTTGGGGGGAATGTCTTCAACCTCTGGATGTTATGTTGAAGTCAACTTGATCGCCTCTCCACATCATGTTGGAGCTAAGTCACTTACTTCTAGAAATTATGCTGGGGGTATGTACCAACCTTTGGATACCATGTTGGGAAAGATTCTACCAATGGGAATATTTTCAAGCATACTTTCCCTTTTTGGTTTTCGATCTCATTAAACCATGAAAATAATCCCGAGTTCTTCCTGTATCAAGCTCGTTAAAAAAATGAAACAGTACCTCTAGAAATCATACTAGAAGTAAGCCGTCAGTTTCTTGTGCTGGGGGCAAACTTTCCAAGCTCTAGCCATTATGTTGGGAAGAAACCTGCCAATGGGCATAATCCTGAGCATAGTTCATTTTCTGTCACAAGCTCATTAAAAAATGAAGCAGACACCATGAGCATTCTTCCAACCTATCTTCGAGCTCGTTAAAAATAATAAGATGGTGTTGAGATTACTTTTCACATTTTTTGTGCTCTGGTTGAAACATGAAAAGTGGTTTGAGTTTAGTTTTTACTTTTTCATGCTCTGGTTGAAACATTAAGAGTGGTTTGAGCTTAGTTTTTACTTTTTCATGCTTTGGTTCAAACATGAAAAAGATTCCGATTGCTTTTGATACCATTATCGTGCTCATTAAAAATTTGAGCAAAAAGGTGTGTCTAACGAGTATAGGTTTATCACTTTATCCAGGCTCACTAGACTATTTACGGAAAAGGAACTATGTCGAGTTTACTTTTTCCTTTGTCGAACTCGGTTATCAACCATGACAAAGTTGTTCATGGAGTCCTTTTTAAGCTCTTTTTAGACTCCTAAAATAGGAAAAGATGGCCAAGCGAACTTGATGCATTCACGCTTGTAAAAATATTTGAATGATCGTCTCCCTAGTGATAGTTTACCCCTTTTTCAAACCAGGAGGCACTACTCATGAAAAAGGAATACTCTAGCCAATCATGACTGGAAGATTCATTTCTCATGTTTTTTTACCCTTTTCCTGGCAAAGAGGCTAACCTTATGAAAAAGTACCATTGGATTCTTCTTTAGTTCTTTTCAGACTCTCTAAACATGAAATGACGACTGAGTTTACCTTCCATGGACTTGTTAAAATTTAACATTGAAGGGCTCGCTATGGGATGAACTCCTCCTCTCCCAGGTTCGAAAAATATTTGGGATTGGGTTCATCTATGAGATGGGCTATACCGAGCATATGGTTACCCTCATCAAGCTCGTAAAAAATACATGAGGCACTCATCATTCATGATGGGGGAAAAGGAAAACTTTTATGTTACACTTTTTACCTGTGGCAGTACCTAGTCGTTCTTGAACATGGCACTCATTTGCATTTGCATACAACACTTGGATCATCCATTTGTCCTCGAGTTTTTCCCACTTGCTGAGTCTTGTTACTCCTTCGGGTCATCCAAAGAAGACTTCCATCATTAGTTTCATTAGGAGTTGGTTTCGTACTCATCATGTCAATACTGCCAAGTCATGCCATGCCCATGTTCAAGAATACTTTCACCACTCATCATTTGCAGTCAGTACACCTTCCACCATGCCGGTCTACTCCGAGTCAGTCTTACATGTTACTGTACTATCCGATCTGCTCCAAACATCCTTTATCGAGTTTCGTGTGGATTAGGGGGGCTTCATCATGGCCCTTCTTCGATGAATTTATCCTTCTCAACTTCAACACATCATCTGAGGATTGAATCTAGGAACCAATCGAGCATCTTTTGCCTGCATGCCTCAATGGTAAGTTACCTCGCTTTCAACATGAGTTTACATTATTGAATCTTGATTGAAATATTTCGTTAAGAGTTCTACTTCAACTCATTTATTCATGCTTGATGATATGTACTGTGATACCTTGGGGATCATTAACATTAATGGTGATTTCCCTCGCACTTGTTAACGGTATACATCAATGATCGGTAATCAAGTGGTTTCTACCATGTTCGACATCAAGACATTTGTAATCACATGGATAGATTCATATCATTGCGGGTTCAGCTTGAAGACCTTGGGGAGTCATGTTTTACCCAGGTTGCGATGGAGATTTTTTTTCAGTCATATTACATGGATCCACTATTGTATTGGTCGTGGTTATGTTATCATCTCATCATGGATCTACGCTTGTGTCTAGTAGCCATAATTGTGTTTAGTCGGTCATTACTACCATGGATCTGCATTGTATTGGTCGGCATCCATGTTGTGAGTCATATGAGACTATGTACTCAGATTCAGTTGTACTGCAGCAGCATCCTTCGTCTGACAAGTCCATTTTCATTCCTTCTGTCAAAGCATTTCACCTGTCAAGTTCCAACAACTTCATGCTTTTGGGGGCATTCTATTACACCTAAATCTTGCCATCATGATAGTCAATGTAAACATCCCTGAAGTTTCCCATGACTGGAGGGCTTAACTGACCCATTTTTATAGGTCATCGCAGTTCACCTTTGTGCAACCTGCGACGTCGTAGGTTGTCCTAATGCAGCCTGCGACGATGTCAGTTAATTGGATAAAAGAGCATCTTCAAGCCCATTCTCGAAGCTGAGTGATGTGGATCCCTATCCCTAGCCTATAGGGGAGCTGGCATTCAGTTCCCTAGCATTTTGGAAGGATCCCCTAACTCTCTTCTACCATATCTCAACCTACCTTATCCTCTTAGTCCTATATAAGTGAAGCTCATACCCATTCCAAAGAGAGGAATTCTATAGCACTTGCATACTGGTGAAATTAGCTTAGGAGATCTCTACTCATCCCTTAAGAGATCCATACTTCCTTTGGAGGCTTTGGCACTAGCTTGATTGGAGAACGATTGCTACATTAAGCCTTGGTTGTAATCACTTCCTTCTATGTACTTTCCCTTTTTATACAGTAATTTCCAACAAATGTTGTTGCATTGATGATGTTTGTGTAGTTTTCCTGCTTAACTGCTTAATTAGATATGTTATTGTGTAGATGCATTTTACTACTTCTGTTGTTTTGTATGTCTTGACAGGTTTTACAGCTGAGATCTGAAGACCATCAAGCTTGGAGCAACATCAAGGAGAAAGGATCCGTGATCTGAAAGGTAAAGCATCTATCCACTCGATCTCTAATTAGATCTAGGAAATTTATTTTTATTCTGTCTCATTTGTTCTAGTCTTGCATTAAGCTAGGGAGATCAGGCCTTGAGTCCACTCTTGGTAGATTGTCTGTCAAACATTACTCCGCAACAACAACAAATGGTTGCACACAAAACCAACCCCCCAGATTGGGGAAATGAAAATCATCCTCACTAAGGGGATGCATTCCCGAAAGATGATGTTTTTATGTGTAACGTCGGACAACCAATATGACGACTAGATCATAGACATATGAACCCCTTCCAGATTAAACACCCAATGAAGGTAATTCAGACAAGATTTCCACCTCCACATCCACTAATCCTTCTCCTCCTTCAGGCCCTCTTCAAATAGAGAATCTCGTGGTTGACTCGATGTTGCACTCTCCCAAGGCCACCATTCGAAAGGAGACATTTAATCCAAGTGCTCGTGCCACTTAAAATTATAATTTGTTTGAGGATTTGGCTCAAGTGCCTTGTTCCATGTCAACTCTCGAGATTCTGTAGAACTGTCCTAGTTAGTGTAGAACCGTTTTGTTATCCCTTGGAGCCATGGATCTGGAAACATCAAATTGCATCATGTTTCATTTGGAATATTTTAAAACAAGGATTTCCCACCGACTTGCATTTCATATTAATAACACAGTTTGTATGAGAAGCATCCATCGTATTGTTTTGTATGAAGGTTCCTCTACATCCATTATGTATTTATCCTGCTAGAGAGCCATAGGTTCTCCTAAAATCAATCGATCTCCTACAACAATTAAAGCTTTCGACAGTCGCAGTTTTCAACTGTATGTACTGTTACCTTCATTATCCATGGAACTAGGGGGCAAGATTGTTTCCATTTATGTGGAAGTGGTAGATGCACCCTTGGATTACAATTTTCTAATTGGTCAAAACTAGTTTTACACTATTACTATTGTCACTTCTTCAGTTTTTTGCTTAGTACAATTTCCCCATTAAGGGAGAATTGTTACAATAGACCAACTCGACTATGGTACACCTAAAATCCATGACAACTCAGCCTATAAGCCTCTTTTGGGACATTTAAAACTTCATTACGAAGATGTTGGAGTAGGGATGTTTAAAGACTTTTCATTCATGGAGTCTTTCCTATGCCTGTCCCTTCCCCTCTGTTGCAAGTTTCCATGGTTAACATGAATTTTTCCATTGTGCAACAATCCCAGGAGTCAAATGGCCCTTTGGTTGTACCCGATCAATCTCATATTTTGTCCTTTGGTGATACCATGCCACGTATTCCTACTGAGGCTGCATACCACAATATCTAATGTGTGACAAATTATGTGGATCCAGATGACCAACATCTTGTAGTGTCAGATCCATACTTTCTACCATCCTAGTTCGAATCCTCCATTCCTTCCATGGATTACCTCTTGCATACATTTCCCTCAGATGAATCCATTATGGAATTTATGATATTAGAAGAATCCCACGTGGGAGGATAATCATCATCGATCATCCTTTCTCCCTAAAATTGTTGTAGTAGAGAACAATATCAAGACCATCATCCCACCCGATATCGTTGGGAACCTTAAATTCCCCATCCTTACTCAAAAATTGGTCTCTGAATTCAATTTGGGGAATATTACTCCAACCATATTGATCTATATATCGGTAAAACTAGGCGTCATGGAGAACATCCAACTCGGCCAAACCTATTCTCCTAAAGAGGTAAAAATTTATAAGGCCTTGTTTCGAGAGTTTCGCGATGTGTTCGCATGGAGTTATGAAGAAATGCCAGTAATTGATCCATCCATGGTGGTTCATGAGATCAAAACCTATCTGAGAGCCACACTAGTCCAGCAAAAACTCCACCCGGTACATGTTGATGTATATGTAACTTCGGAATGTATTTCACATATGTATATTGTACTCCTATAGAGATGTTATCATTCCTCTATACGGAAGTGTCATCATTTGTATTGACAAGTGTCGCAAGTGTCGTAACTTGCCGATGGGTTATTAGACCACCATGTGTGGGGTCATCCCTGATTAAGTTAACCATGGGTTATTAGGCTAAGTTAGACAAGTCGGCCCCATTGGTTTATTGGGTAGGACAGGACAAGTATAAATAGAGATCGGTACATCTATATTTGATCATTCACTTACTTACACTTATATCACTTGGAAAGTGGCACACATGTGAGGAGGAGGATCAGCTGCTAGGATAAGACTATCTCTTGTACTTTGGTTGTATCATTGCTCTCTCTATCTCTGAGGAAGTTGTGGGGTTTTTCACCTTTATGGTTTTCCCCAGTGTAAATCTGTGTGTCTATTGTCTCATGTGATTGCTTGTTGTGATTGATATGCATTGTTATACTTGATATGTTATACATGTTATTATCTCAATAAAGATCCTAGAGTATATGTGAATTTATGCTAAAAAATTAACATGGTATCAGAGCTTCCCTGAGAAGAAGACATTGTGTAGTGGCGGAAACTAGGGTTTCTTGTTTATTGGGTTTCTATCCATGGATTTTGGAAAAGTAGTAAGGTAGATTGACTCTACTCATCAAGGAGAATCTATCTGTCCGATCAGAATTCAATTCTGAGCACTTTCAGTTTTGGCCCTAAAAATTAGGGTTTCCACAAAAATAGGATTTTTTGAAATCTGAAGACAGAGCTGGAAGCTCCTTGGAAAAATCGAAGTTTAGAGATTTGGATTGAGATTTTTGGTTGGGTGAAGCTCCGGGAAACTCAAACCCTGATTCAGGATCCTCCCTAGTGAATCCAGGAAGACTAAAAGGCATTTCTGAAGGGTGAAACTTTGCAGATCTAAAATTTTGAATATACTAGGATGATCAGATCATCAAGGTGCATCTTTCTATCCTTTCAGAAGTTTTAAATTCATATTTTGAATTTTTAGGGTTTCTCTGACAAACCCTAATCCGAGACCAGATCCAGTTTTAAGCAAATCAAGTGGTAAGACCTAAATCTTTTCTATTTCCATTTGAAGTACTCTTTAAAGATGTCTCACCACACCAAGCTTGAGGATAACCTTGAAGGGGTTGATAACTTCCAACCATGGAAGTATAGCAATGGGTTAATCCTGGAAGAAAATGAGTTGGACACTTATATAAGTGAAGAGGTCCCTATCCCAGAGCAAGAAAAGGCTAAGGCTCTTCACAAAAGGAACTTGGTAAAGGCAAAGAGGATTATTGTTGATTCTATTGAGGATTATTGCTGATCATGTGTCATATCTGAAGACACCCAAGGAGATGTTTGATTCCCTTACCAAGCTATTCGAAGGGAAGAACATAAATCAGAAGATGACCCTGCGGAACCAATTGAAAGGGATAAAGCTTCAGAATGGAGAGACCATTCAATCCTATTTCTGTAAGGTCTCTCAGATCAAGAAACAACTTGAAGTTGTGGATGAGGTAATGGATAATGTGAAGTTGTTATGAACACATTGAATGGCCTACCTAGGTCATGGGATTCCTTTATCCAAGGAATCTTTGCAAGAAAGAAACTAATCTCCTTCAGTAGACTATGGGAAGAATGCTCTAAAAAAGAAGCAAGGCTTGTGTCCCGAGAAGAAAATATGGGGAATGAGGATCAATCTCTCACAGCACACATCAAGAAAGGGAAGCCTAAGAGAGAGCCATCTCACTTCAATAAATCTTCACACCACCATCACAATAGAGAAAGGAGAATATGTTTTACCTCTAATGAGAAGGGACATATTGCTGTAAATTGTCCCAAGAACAAAAAGGACAACAACAACTTCAACAAGAAGAAGAAGGGCAGCAAGAGAAGGTTCCATGCTCATGCTACTGAGGATGATGAACCTCCAAAGAAGATGGCTAGGGCAAAAAGTGATGATTCATCAAGTGAAGATGAATATGTTCTAATATCTGCTCTCACAGGTACTATCTCTCATGGATATAATGATTGGCTTATTGATAGTGGGGCTTCCAAACACATGACTAGGCTTAAAGAATCTTTTGTAAATCTATCTTAACATGAGTCACCCCATAAAGTGAAACTTGGGGATGACTATCAATACCCTATCAAAGGAAGTGGTGAAGCCTCCTACAACCTAGACTCTGGGAAGTCTTTGAAGATGAAAGATGTTTTATATGTACCTGGGATCAAGAAGAACCTACTCTCCATATCTGCATTGGATGCAAAAGGCATGAGGGTTACATTTGTGGATGGCCAAGTCCTAATGTGGCCAAAGGGTAAATCTATAGATGATGCAGTGGTGATTGGAGAGCAAGAGGGAGGATTGTACAAATTGAAGGGACAGCCTGAACATGAATCCATGGAGCCAAGTGAACTTTGGCATAGAAGGCTTGCACATGTGCACTATAGAGCACTACCAATTGCAAGCAAAGTTGTAGAGGGTCTTCCTGAAATCAAGACCAAGCATGAACGTGTTTGCAAAGGCTGTGCAAAAGGAAAGAACATAAAGAAGGCATTTCCAAGTAGTGAAATCAAATCAAAAGGAATCTTGGAAATTATCCACTCCGATGTATGCGGTCCAATGTCATCCAGTTCTTTGAGTGGGTATGTTTACTATGTCTCTTTCATTTATGACTTCTCCAGGAAGACTTGGGTTTATTTCTTAAAGAACAAAGATGAAGTGTTTGATAAGTTCAAGGAATTCAAAGTCTTGATGGAAAATCAAACTGATAAGAAGATAAAGACATTCAGATCCGACAATGGCGGAGAATTCACTTCAAGTGATTCAAGAAACTATGCAATGATTCAGGGATTAAGAGGGAGTTGACTGCTCCCTAGAATCCACAATAGAATGGAGTTGCAGAAAGGAAGAATAGAACAATCATGGAAGTAGCATGAGCAATGTTGCATGACCAAGATCTCCCTATGCATTTATGGGCAGAAGCAGCTAGGACAGCTGTATATGTGCAGAACAGAACACATCAAAAGATATTGGACAACAAGACACCAGAAGAGGTCGTCTCTGGTAAGAAGCATGAGGTTAGCCATCTTAGAATATTTGGTTTTCCAATATACACTCATGTTCCAAAGGAAAAGAGGACAAAGCTAGATCCTTCAGGAAAGAAGGGCATCTTTGTGGGGTATAGTGAAAACTCGAAGGCTTACAGAATATACTTTCCAGGGTTCAAGAAGATTGATGTCAGCAGGGATGTAACATTTGATGAAAACTAAGCCTTCATCAAATCAAGGAAGACACCTATTGAAGATCATGAAGAACCAAAGGAAAACATATTTCAAGATACCACCATGACTGAATCAATTCCCGAAGCAGAACATGAAGTTGAGGATCCACAAATACTTGTAGATCCACCCCGTGAGAATAACTCTCACAAGAGGAAATATGCATGGGCTAGAGAGCTCATTCAAGATGTAGAAAGATTTGGCATTCCAGAAGAAGAACACAGAGCAAAGAAGAGAACTAGATCACATACCAGCTATGCCGCTTTACTTTATGATATTATGAACAAAGAACCTTCCAGTTATGAAGAGGCAGTGGAAAAGAAAGAATGGAAGGATGACATGGTCAAGAAATATCAGTCGATCATGAAGAATGATGTTTGGGATGTGGTCCCAAGACCTGAAGGGAAGTCTGTTGTGACTTTCAAATGGATCTACAAGATCAAGCATGCTGCAGATGGCAACATAGAGAAATACAAAGCAAGATTTGCAGCTTGTGGCTTATCCCAGAAAGAAGGGATTGATTATGAAGAGACTTTTGCTCTTGTATCTAGGTACACTTCCATCAGATCAGTACTTGCCCTCGATACAGTGATGAAATGGAAAATACACCAAATGGATGTCAAGACATCTTTCTTGAATGGTGTAGTCGAGGAGGAAGTGTATGTGGTGCAGCCACTTGGTTTTGAAACACATGACAGGGAGTCATATGTGTGCAGATTGAAGAAATCCTTGTATGGCTTGAAGCAAGCTCCTAGGACTTGGTATGGTAGGATGGACAATTTCCTATCCAGTTTGGGCTTTACCAAGAGTAAAGCATATTCCAATCTTTACTACAAGGTTGAGGAAGGCAATCCTATGATACTACTTCTGTATGTGGATGACCTATTTGTTACAGGAGAAGATAGTTTGATTGTTGATACCAAGAGGAAGCTTGCTGTCGAGTTCGAGATGAAGGACTTGGGGATGATGCACTATTTTCTAGGCATGGAGGTGTGGCAAAGTGCAGATGGGATCTTCCTTGGACAAGGGAAGTATACAATAGAGATCTTGAAGAGGTTCGAGATGATGGACTGCAAGGCCATGGCCACACCTATGGCATCAAACCTAAAGCTTCTATGTGATGCTTCATCTGAGCCGGTGTATGTCACTTTGTATCATCAGATGATTGGGTCCTTGATGTACCTGACGAACACGAGACCTGATATTTTCTTTGCGGTGAACACATTGAGCCAGTTCCTGACGGATCCCAGAGGTGTTCACCTGGTTGCTGTAAAGCATATTCTGAGGTACCTGAAGGGTACAATTGATTATGGGCTCAAGTATGATGCAAATCAAAAGTTTAACCTACAGGGTTATGTTGATTCGGACTGGGTAGGCAGTGCTTCAGATAGGAAGAGCACTTCTGGGTGTTGCTTCAGTATGGGATCAGGTGTGATCTCTTGGTTTAGCAGGAAGCAGTCCTGTGTAGCACTGAGTACAGCCAAATCAGAGTATGTTGCAGCTTGTTCGGCTAGTTGTGAGGTAGTATGGCTCCAGAAGCTACTGTCTGAGCTATTTGATCTCCCGCTAGAGGCTACTGGTTTCTTTTGTGACAACCAGAGTTGTGAGAAGCTGTTTGAGAACCTGGTGTTCCACGACAGGTCGAAGCACATTGAGATAAAATACCACTATATCAGGGATATGGTGCAGAGAGGAGCAGTGAAGCTCCTGTATGTTGCGATGGATGAGCAGATTGCAGATGTGTTGACGAAACCACTAGCCAAAGTGAAGTTTGAGTACTTCAGAGAGAGTCTTGTTGTTCTTCAGATTGATGACACTTCAAGGAAGAAGTGAAGGACACATTTGCAGGAGCCATTCCAAGCATGGTGAGAGGAGCATCCTTCCCATGGCTGTGGATGTAAGTGTTGGATGATGAGCATCAGGATGATGCTCCAGTTACTACTCTGTATATGCATCATGTTGGATGCTTGGTATATTTGTATATGCATCATGTTGGATGCTTGTTATGATCAGTTGGATCATGTATATGTATATCCATCATGTTGGATGTTTGTTATGATCAGTTGGATCATGTATATGTATATGCATCATGTTGGATGCTTGTTATGATCAGTTAGATCATGTATATGTATATGCATCATGTTAGATGCTTGGACCATGTATCTGTATATGTATCAGGTGGATACATTGTATGATCAGGTAGATCATGTATGTTGATATATATCAGGTGGATACATTGTATGATCAGGTGGATCATGTATGATGATATATATTAGGTAGATACTTAGTATGCATTAGGTAGATGCATTATATGATCAGGATGATCATGGATGACGGGCTTCAGGATATTGCTCCAGATGACATGCATCAGGACGATGTAGTGATGATGATCAGGATGATCATGTGTACATCAGGATGATGTATGGTGAGTATCAGGTTGACACTCTGTGGCCGTAGACAGGTTGCACTGATGAGCATGTAAGTTGACCTGGGAGATCTGACAGGTAGAGCTGTGTGCTCGTAACAGCCTGGGATGCTCTTTCAAGGCTTTGCTCTGGGAGGACATATAATAGCGCCCTGGGAGATCCGACAGGTAGAGTTGTGTGCTCGTAATAGCCTGGGAAGTTCTTTTGAGGTTTTGTCCTATGGCATGTAATGTGTCCTTGGGATATCTGACAAGTAGAGCTATGTGCTCATAATAGCCTGGGATGCTCTTGCAAGGTTTTTTCATGACCACATGTAATGTGTCCTTGGGAGATCTGATAGGTAGAGTTGTGTGCTCGTAACAGCCTGGGATACTCTTGCAAGGTTTTGTGGTGAGACCACATGTAATATGCTCCTGGGAGATCCGACAGGTAGAGCTGAGTGCTCGTAACATCCTAGGATTCTACAACCATGTTTTGTGGTGGGGTCACATGTAATATGCTCCTGGGAGATCCAACAGGTAGATTTGTGGGCTCGTAACAACCTGGGATGCTACAGCCAGGTTTTGTGACGCACGTAATAAGTCTTGAGGATTCCACAGTATGGCCAGTGATGAAGACCTACAGGTGGTGGGCCTACATCCAGTATGCAAAAGGACTGACTGTGTAGAACTTCCTATGACGAGTAGATCGGAGATTGATTGAGATAGCTGCAGCGGTGACGATGATAATGATCCGATGACGATGATCTAGAGAAGAAGACTTTGCTAACAGATCAGTGTCGAGAAATACCTTCCTAGTTAAGAGGGAGTGTTGATGTATATGTAACTTCGGAATGTATTTCACCTATGTATATTGTACTCCTATAGAGATGTTATTATTCCTCTATACGGAAGTGTCGTCATTTGTATTGACAAGTGTCGCAAGTGTCGTAACTTGTCGATGGGTTATTAGACCACCATGTGTGGGGTCGGCCCTGATTAAGTTAACCATGGGTTATTAGGCTAAGTTAGATAAGTCAGCCCCATTGGTTTATTGGGCAGGACAGGACAAGTATAAATAGAGATCGGGAGATCTCTATTTGATCATTCACTTACTCACACTTCTATCACTCGGAAAGTGGCGCACATGTGAGGAGGAGGATCAGATGCTAGGAGAAGACTATCTCTTGTACTTTGGTTGTACTTTGGTTGTATCATTGCTCTCTCTATCTCTGAGGAAGTTGTGGGGTTTTTCATCTTTATGGTTTTCCCCAGTGAAAATCTATTTGTCTATTGTCTCATGTGATTGCTTGGTGTGATTGATATGCATTGTTATACTTGATATGTTGTACATGTTATTCTCTCAGTAAAGATCCTAGAGTATATGTGAATTTATGCTAAAAAATTAACAGTACACTCTCGTAAGACCACTACCATCAAGGGAGAAGTGGAAAAGCTTTTGAATATGGATTTATTTATCCCATGCCATTAACTAAATGGGTCTCTAATATTGTCCCAATCTTCAAGAAACAAGGGAATATTAGATTTTTAATCAATTATAGGGACCTAAACAATGCCTGTCCTAAGGAAAATTACCCTACTCCTTTTAATGACCAAATTATCGATAACTATGTTGGAAGTATACTCTTCTCATTTATAGATGGATTTTTCGGCTATAATCAGATCGAAATACTCCCATATGATCAGCACAAAACAAATTTATATGCCTGTGGGGAACGTTTTCCTATCGCCGAAGTTACCCTTCAGTCTCAAAAATGTCAGGGCTACTTTTCGATGGGCTATGTCATATGTTTTTCATGACATCAAGCATATCGTAGATCCTTATCTAGATAATCTACCTGCTCAGTCTACTCAGGGAGAAGATTATCTAGAGAATCTTAAATCCATTTTTATTTGATGTCATCACTACAATATTCACTTGAACACACATAAATGCATCTTTTGTATCAAATATGGTAGACTCCCGGGGTTCACAGTATCCAAAGATGGGATCAGGATTGATCCATTGAAGGTTGAGGCTATTTTGGCCTTACCTTCCCCCAACAACATACCCCAAATTCAAAGTTTACAGGGGAAGGAAAACTTCTTACGTTGTTTCATTTGTAATTTTTTCATTAATTACACAAGGATACATGTGACTATTGAAAAATAATGTCCCTTTCATTTGAGATGATAAAGCTCAACATTCATTCAGTAGTCCCAAACATGCTTTAATGCATGAATCTACACCCCCTGACTACACACGATATTATATCATGTACCTTTCCGCATCTTCCTCCACCATTGGAATGGTGTTGGTGCAAGAAGACAACCATGACTAAGAACATGTAGTTTACTATTTAATTAAGAGTCTCACCGACTCCAAAACTCGTTATTCACATGTTGAGAAGTTTCCTTTGGAAGCGATCATCGCCATCCAAAACTTTCACCATTACATTTTGCTCCACAAATCTACTATTATTGAATATTCCAACCCCATGTACCATATTCTGACTCATTAGGTACTAGGGGGGGAATATTCTCATTGGATTGTCATTCTCCAAGAGTTTGATTGGAATTTTCAAAGTTCAAGTTGAAGAAATCTTTGATTTTTTCCTAGCTTATATGCAATCTTCCCTATACTTATGGTGAATCTGAGTCGATTGACTCCCTTCTGGATGAGTCACTATTTCTCATTAGTGCGTTTGACCCATGGTATGGAGACATTGTTTTGTATCTCCAAAACCAATGGTTTTGGATCGAATTATCTTGCAATGATTTTCGTCGAATTTTCCATCACGTGAAATATTACCTTATCGTTGGTGACACTTTATATCACCATGGTATTGATTCCATTTTATGATGATATCTAACACACGAGGAATTTGAACGTATTCTGAATGACTTCCACTCTGGAGCATGTGGTGGTCATCTCTCTAGGATGGCTACAACCCATAAGATTTTATGCGTGGGGTACTCTTGGCCTTCCATTTTCAAAAATTATATGGAGGTTGTTAAGAAGTGTCCCACTTTCCAATATTTTTATCCCAAAAAGTGCACTCACCCCACTCTATTACATCCAGTCATTACCATTAGCCCTTTTGCAAAATGGGGCATTGATTTCATGCATTGTAAGCCTACCACAGCTGGGGGGCATGGTTATGTTATTGTTGTTGTTGACTATTTTACCAAGTGGGATGAGGCTATGCCTACATATGATGAAGATAGTAATACTACCGTACTATTCATTTTTAACCACATCATCGCTAGGTTTGTAGTCCCACAATCCATTTTTATTGATCACAGTTCCCATTTTAGGAATCATATGATGGCCGAATTAAGTGCCAAACTAGGATTTTTCCATGAAAACTCATATCCTTACTATCCCCAATATAATGGACAACTAGAGGCCATCAATAAGGTCTTGAAAACCATGATTCAATGCATGGTGGGGACACATAAATCCAATGGGAATTTTATGTTTTTTTCAACTATCTAGGGGTACAGGACTCCAGTAAAAGAAAAACAGATTCACATCCTTTCAGTTGATCTATGGTCTAGAATTCATTTTACCTATTGAGTGTTAGATTCCATCTCTTATGCTAGGTGTCAAACGTTTTCCTAATACTTCCACTAAAGAAGAACAGTTCTTATATTTGACCAAACTCGATGAAACCCATCGTGATGTTGCTCTTACCAATGAGGCACATAAGAAGCACATCAAAGATCAATATGACAAATCCATTCAGCTTCATACCTTCAATGAAGGTGACCTAGTTTTAGCTTATGATCAGATGCACGATAAACTAGGAGTAGAAAAGTTCAAATCCATGTGGCATTGTCCCTACATCATTAAGAAAGTTTTACAAAAAAGGGGCCTATGAGCTAGTTGATTATGATGAAGTACCTTTATGGGAGCCTCAAAATGGACTCTACCTCAAAAATCACTATGATTAATATCTCCTTGCATAATTACTTTGTATATATGTATCATATTTGGTGTGTTTTTGGTGTGGTGTGAACTAGTTTTTCTTTTGGTGTGTAGGGATCTTGTTTCATTTTCGACTACTTATCCTTCTTTTTTCTTTGATGTGTAGATGTTGGTGTACTCGGGATTCACGGATGATGCTAGCCAACATACCTGTAACCTTGCTTCGGTATCTTGGGTGGTTTATTCCACCACTGATGAGCTGGTTAGATTAGGTGGAGTTTGCTTAGGTCCAATGACTAATAACATCATTGAATATCATGTCGTAATAGGACTATTGACTGACGCTTACTCTCTTGGAATATGCCATATCATTGTTTACCTAGAATCCCAACTTGTGGTTTCATAGTTAAATTGAGTCTATTCCATTCGCGACCCCACATTACTTTGTCTTTACCAGAGAATACGTCTTCTTGAGAGATCATTTGATTTCATACAATATCAACATATATCGAGATAACTAAATACAATTGATAACTCTTTAGCTAATTTCATACTAAATTGGCATATGACGCATACATGAATATTTCATCATTATGAAGAGTACAGATGAAAAGAAAGAAAACACTATAATGTAAATCATGCATGTAGAAAATAAGTAGTCCAAATAAGATCTATGTAGATAGCATATTGAAAGTGTGTCACATCAAATATCCAAAATAATATAGAAGGGGAAAAATTGGGGCTACACTGGCCATATATCATGTAAATGTCACAAAAAGAAACTAAAATACTGCTAGATTATCTAAACCACTACTCATCATGAGGCGCACAGTGCTCTTTATAGCACACAACTGCCCGAGCCACATGATGTAGTAAGCGACTAATATGACCTGACACCCCCACGATGTGCCTCTATAAGTGGTAAGGGATATCATGCAGCCTCATCAAAGGGACACCCATTGTAAAACCCTCCAGGTTCCCCTCTACATCGGAGACCCCCCAACATCAGCTTCTATTGCATGGTATCCTTCCCCACGTTAGTGCAATGGTGATGATCCTACTAGTCGCGTTGATCCTTGATATGTGACATAAAACATGTACATGTTAGATCCCATTCATACAACAACAACAACAAAAATTTAAAAATACAAAAACACGTAACAATTCAAGGTCATGTTTCCTAAGATTCATACATATCTCATCCCAATCTGCTCCCTTTAGGAGCACCAAGTCTCTATCTCCATGAAATTACACTCATGCATAAGGGTATCATCAGAATCTAGTTTCTCCACCATGAGAAGAAACCAACATCATAAGATAACATCTGACACCCCTAGTCGACCTGCATGGCTAGTCCATCATTCTATCCGTGGCTTGGATGGGGGTTAGACCAACACATCATTATGTAGACGAAGTAGTGGTATCTGCTCTAGGAAAAATGAGACTAAGATAGTCCCATATCCAAATTGTTTCTACCATCCTGTTCTACACCTAGCGATGTGATATTCCATGTTCACTAGTACACCTCCACGCGAGTTGAAGAGTTTTGGCTCAAGATACTCAATGGAATAGGTCATTTGTGCCTTGGTTGCATGGTGAGGTCCTGCACTTCTGGATAATCTTGTGATGGTAAACAAGATGGTTCATAGGGGTCGATCTACTAGATCCTTGATTGGTATTTTACCACTACCTTTTTGAGTTCCCGTCTTGCATTATTGGGATATGTAGCCCTCAGTACTCTCATAAGTGTGTGATGTCCAACCAAGCTAACTCGTGCCCCTCATTTAGAGAGCCTGATCAAGAAGTAGATGTCCTCTATTTCAATTTCGAGAACATTTTTTCGTGCACTTTTACTTCAACCAGGTTTCAAGCATTCACCATCACACCAACAAACATCACTACCATAGATACTGGCCTAAAAGAGCGATTAATCCCTTTCGAAAACACCTGCAGAGAAGATGAGCTCTCACCCGAAGTACTAATGGAAACTGCAGGAACCAGGTTTCTACAGTGCGGAAGGGGAATAGCTCAACATAGGATACATTAAATAACATAGTCTATTCTAGAAAATCGACCTAATCAGAGCTTCAACACATTCATCACTTCAACGGAACCCATAACTTCATCGGATTGATGTAACTTAGATTATATTTTGCATTCATATTACTTACAACTATCACGATCATGCATTCATTTAAGGATTCAACATAGGAAATAAATACATATCAAATCACATCACATCACACATCACAACACATAAAAACACCATGTTTAACGTGGAAACCCATATGGGAAAAACCATGGAAGCGCTTGTCTTTTATTATGAGTCAAATCCAAATAAGCACTTCAAGTATGACTCACAAATTTCTTCATGACATACAACATATCTGAGCACAACCTGCAAATCATCAACTCGACTTCTCCAAAATAAATCCGACAAACATAGCATAATGCTTTAGTACACACCCAAAATGTACTCTTACAACATCGACTGAAAATAGAAAAACTAGTAACCAACAATAACCAACCAAAAACTCCTCCCTTATTACATATTTATAGAGCGCACTTAGCCTGCCCTGCTCCCACTAACCCACTAACTCACTAACCAACTCATTAATACAATGTGGATCAATTCTAACTAACTGACTCAACTACAACCATTTGACTCGATCAACATAATCGTTTTCTTGATTTCTTGGCCACTTCGTCGGAGTTGATCGCCTTTTAGAACCACTTCTGCTTTGCCTTTGTCCACACCAAAACTATTTCTGCAAAAATGGTACCTCCAAAAATATAGGCTCAATAGGTCCCCAACACTCACATGTGTTTCATCCTGAGCCACTTCAGGGTTGTGATACAGGTTCTTGTAGCTTTGACAAAAACTCCTGGTATACACTCCTACTCACTTCGATCAACTGTTGGACTTCATCTTTCTTTTGGGTGACAGCTTCGACCAGCTTTGTAGTGATGTGTGTCTTACTTTCTTCGATAGCCTCAGTGACTTCCAACTGGATGGAGGTATGCTTACCGCCGATGAATTTTGATACGTGCTCAACCTTAGACTAGAGCGCCTCGACCCTTTATGTCCGTTGCCTATGCAACATTATCAGTTGATTGATTTCATGTTGCGGCTCTTTAATCTCCGTAGCTCTCCTCATTCTATGGACCAATGGAAAATTCTTCAACTTCTCATGTAATGTACTCATCCTTTCTTCAGCAACCTCGATCTGAGTAGTGACCTCCTGCAGCTCAGTATCCTCAAATAACACAACCCATGACTGTGACACCTCCTTGTACATTTTCATGCACTGATCTTCTACGGCATCAAGGATCTAAACAGCCTCTTGAAATTTTGCTTGTAATTTTTCATATACTTCAGGTGGGGTACTCGGCATAAGATTGGCCTCTAAATCTTGAACCTTTTTCCGATATCCCGATATAACAGCTTCCAAACACTGTATCTTCTCCTCAGATGTCATCTCTTCAATAATTCCTGCCTCAAGTACTACGTGGCATGCGAATTCAATAGCCTCCTAAACTTTGTCCCTTTCCTGTCTCAACAGGTCCTTGTCCTATCGAAGCTCAGCATTCAAATCCTCCAGCGCAGTTGCCTGATTCTTATATACCTTCATTAAATCCAAGGGGGAACTCTCCCTTGAATTGAATTCTTTTGCAATACCTTCTTGTAACCGATTCAACATACAAAGAGGCAATGCAGATAGTTTGAGTTCGGCATACCTGGTCTTTAGAACTTTCACACGTGTACCCGATTCATCAAATCCTAATTCCCGCAGTAAAATTTTAACCAATCCCCCTATAGGAGGAAGTGGGACTATTTGGTCCTGAACTTATTCTTCTTGCGCAACTTCGACCCGTGGTGGAGTGACCTGCGATGGAGCCGAAATGCATATCTTTTTAACTTCTTGACACAACATATCCAAGACGTCGGTGACACCACTGAATAGATGCATTATTTTGACCTCTTCTTTCTTCCAATTTTCCTCCACGAATTCTGTCATCCTGTAGAATAGGATGTTGATGTCATCATATGTTAATGCTTGGACATTCTCATACCTCTGCACTTTCTTCTTTTTCCTACCTCCCTACGCAGATGTTCCAGCCTTCTGCTTATGCCCCAAACCCAGATCAGTAGGTGTCTGAATTGACTCTTGATCCTCTTGCTCTTCACCCCCGCCTTCAATGTGCTGTGTATTTTGATTTGTCTATTGTTGCTGGCCTGATGTTCCTTCCTGTCGATGTTCTTGCTACGACGGATCTAGCAATATTTTTTCTAGCTCAACAGGTACTTTCCATTACGTCGACTATTCTACAACCATGGCATCCACTTCTTCATTAGTGAACTTGAATCTACTAGTTAGCCATTGTTGGTGTGGGTCCCTTCTTTCTTGCACATAAATGTGGTGTGGCCCCACCTTGAACCTCGCCACACCATCATACTTTTTCACTACATATTCGTTGATGTGTGGTATCTGAACCACATAATACCGCAAGGCTTCCAACTGCATATATAAGGAGACATTGCTTTCCTCCTACCTTCTCCTGATGTCATAATATGACAAGTTCACGTACCAAGAGCCTTGGCGTGAGAAAATTGGTTGCATGCCCTGATAGGTTGCTAGATCCACCCACCCCACACATGATATCAACAACTAAATCCATGAATATGCGAATGGTGAACCATTATCTTGTGCATCTGCACAGTCTGCAAGAAACTCATTAAGCAGAAAGGTGGCCCAGTTAATTTTGAATCCCTGGGCACATTGCTCTGTCACAGTAATGACAGAGGTAGTAACCTGGCTTGGTCGAACCTTACGTAGAATTTTAGTATCTAACAACTTCGCAACAAACCGAAAATCTCAGTCACTAATAGAGGCCATGTCAAACCCCCTATTTCTCTTCGACAAGTTATATTTCTCCTTCACTCTAGTTGCTAAGTCACGATCTCATTCTTTTCCCACAAAATATTGCGACAGGTCCAACCCAGCCTTAGGTAGGCCTGTGATCTTGGAAATCAAGATAGTATCTATCAAAACCTTGGTCTCCATCCATAGGTATCCTCCATGCAAACAGAGTGACAACTACTTCCTAAATGCATTTTCTTCTAAGGTGCGACCAAAGTGTGCAAGATGTAGTAATGGTAATTGAATAGATCTCACGATGCCAAGAACCCACTGCTGTGGTTCCAATTCCACTAGTTGACCTTCATCTTTAAGAAAAACCCTCATATAATATGTATAGTTAAATTCTGGAAACTTGGCAGCGTCGTGGTCCGCATATTACAATTTATTAATGTTCGCAGAATATCACCTTGAACAATAACTCCCTTTGGCACTAGCACGGTCTCCAACTGGTACCACACATTCTTTGCCAACTTCACTAGCTTGACACTCAGGTTCCGCAGTGCGATATACTCTGGTAGCATGGATGCAAAACCCACTGCAGATGCTCCTACATCATGACTTTCCTTTGTTCTCAGTTCTGTATTTGGTCTGTTCTCCTTGCGTTTCTTCTTTGGCACATTGACGAGAATCCAAGGGAAATGACTTATGGGTGCTCAGGATTCATAGAAATAGATCCCTACATCAGAATTTATTCAATAGATCCTTGGAATTCACTTCCGACTGATAAATCAACCTGCATTGTGGCAATTATGCACTTCTACTCTCCACTCAGAGTACTAAGGCTCAGTTCTATCTTGCTCACTATGCTGCAATCGCTCAAATTGCAATGAATAAAGACTGAGGGAGGGGTGTATTTTTAATTTTACTCCCTGCATGCCATCCATCTTTCATTCCCGAGGTGAATTGAATGTACTTGATCTTTCAATGATGATGGTGGCAGCGACATATCTCTTCACACACTTCATTCTTTTCGGTAATTAATACAAAAATCCCACTAGTACCACCACTAAAACGTCATAAAAGAAACAATAAATTCTTAGTAGCTGCAACTTTGACTGGTTGACCACTCTGGAACTTCAACAGATCAGATTGCGACAGAATGCCAACTTCCCCAATAAAACATAACTTCGACACAAAAAGAAGTTGGAGTTTTTGAGTGACAGAATTAACACTTCGACAGATGGAAATTCGACAGATCTCCAATCCGCACCAAAATAAACTAGTTCGACACAAGGGGAGGTTGGGGTTTCCAATTGACAAATACAAAACTTAGACAGATCGACCCCCGACAGAACAAGCTCGATGCAATAATAACTTGGGTTTTTCATGAAGCTCCGACAGAACGGTACATCGACACAAACACTTTGACGCAACTGACTACGACAGGAAATAAACTTGGGGTTTCCAAATGACATTTTTTTTAACTATGTACAAACATGGAATTAGGAATATTCACTTTGATAGGCCATGACTGCCCCTATAGGGATTCAGTTGGATGAAATTCACCAATACTTCACCATCTAATTTATGTAATTGTACTGCACCTCCCTCTGTGACAAAATTAATAGCATATGGCCCTAGCCAATGCATCTATAACTTACCAGGATGTTTGAAAAATTTGTTGTCATAGAGAAGAACAAGGTCTCCTTGATGAAAGTACTTCTTAATGATGTGGCGATCATGCCAATATTTTCTCTATCTTTTTGCACCTGCTGATGAAAACCTGCGACAAATCTATCCTCTTCCCACTGGAGTAACTACACTAGTCTCTCTTCAATAGAACCAGTATCAAACGTACCTGTAAAAGCAACAATTCTTAAATTGGGTATAATATACTCCATAGGGATCATAGCCTCTTGTCCATACACCAACTTGAAAGGTGTCTAACCTTTCAACCTCTTGTATGCTGTCCTGTAGGCCCATAATATTGCAGGGATCGTCAAGTCCCAGTTGTCGTAGTTCACATTACAAACTTTTTTTTTTCATGTTCCAGGATCTCATTGAACGCTTTGACAGTTCCATTTTCTTGTGGGTGATACAGAGTACTCTTCTGGTGGTAGAACTGAAATTATTCAGTAAGGGAATCTATAGTCTTATTAATAAAATGTTCACCCTAATCGATTAATACGACACGGGGACAACCGAACCCAGTGATAAAAATCTCAAACAAAAATCTTGCAACAGTCATAGAAGTGCAATCTCGTATTGGTGTAGCTTCATCCCAATATGTAAGATAATCTGTCACAATAATAATATACCTCGCACCAATCCTTTTCCCTAATGGGTTGATGGGTCCCACGAAATCAATAGCCCACTTGTCGAAAGCCTACAATGTAAACTGAGGTACCAATGGAATTTCATCTCTTCTCAACAGCTTCCCAATTATTTGGCATATGTTGTAGTTCTGGAAATATTCTTTAGCATATTTATGAAGGGTCGGCCACCATAACCCTGCTCTTAAAATATTTTTCATTGTATCTTTTCCTT